>OW388303.1:23005249-23605249 GCA_936450465.1 Gibbula magus
CGATCTTGATGATCAGAACCATGTGTATAAAATGGTGTTAGTGTGGAAGATAATTCTTAATTGTCCACATTAACATCAATGTCTCTATTGCCAATGATTATAATTAGTTTTCAGATCCAGAGTGCGAGTTTTGGAGGTTTGACCCCTCATTGTTGAATATTTTGCATGTCAATTTGATGTATCCTCTTGGTGACCTCTAACTCCCTCCCCCTTAAAAATAACTGGATTCGCTTACAAGTTGGAGTAACATGACAACCTTTCGTGACATAGGCACGGAATAATATGACTATTAATAATATTGAGCAATGGGTTCACGTGTACAATTGTTTTTAGTTTTATGATCAGATGACGGGATTAATTTACAAAGACTCCTTAGTTTCATCCATATACAATGTTCCTAAAGCACCACATAGTTACCAAACATTTCATTAATCTTAACATTTTAAAAAATATTTTAATTGTTAAATCTTCTTGTATTAGTTCAATACATATGAATCAAAATAGTTTTGTTTATAGATTTAATTTTGCAAACATAATCTAGGCAAAATATCGCAAAAATTCTAAGAACTTGTTACATTCTACAATGTGGTTTTATTTTACATTTGCTTGTTTGTTATGTTATGAAACAAAATGTAAATCATGAAATAGTTTGGTATTAGAAAGTCACTTTTTAATAAGTTAGCTAGTGTAAATATTTGCCTGTATACAAGTAGGTATAAGTAGGTTTATGATGCACATACCTTTGAAAAGTAGGTTTGTTGATACAACTGTTTTCTGGAGAAGATTTTGTTTATTTTACAAATTCTTCAGATGTATTTTTATACACTTTTCGTGCACAGGGTATTGAATGTTTGGGTAATCTCCAACATTTATATTAGACTTTGAAAAAGCTTTAGAAGTTATTTGTTTGTGTAAAGAATTTTGTAAATGTTTATAAAAATGATACTGTTTTTGTCTGGGGAATAGTGGATATGTGACAAAACTCGGTTAGGTAAAGAAAATAATTTAAGGTTAGTTTTTTTAAAACAAACTTTACCTCTCAATCAAATCTGAATACATGTAAATATTTTAGTTTTTACCATATTTTTTTGGTCATTCTTATTTATGTTCTTTGAGCTAAACCATCTATCAATTTCTGTTAACAATTCATCGTCAGCAGGGTAAATTCTTATTTCTTAAGTTCAGTGTAGAAGCTATTTTCGACTATACACTAACCTAGAAAGATCACTTTCCTTTCTCTCCATTGCCATAACATATTGTTACTGTCAATTACACTGATAAATTGTGATGAATTAACTTCATTAAAATTCTGCTTTTAAAAAAATCTAATTAATTTGTATTACAGGAAAATTTTGTCTCTAAGAAATCATTACATGCATCAAGATTTGTTCTTAAAAAAATATAAATTAGTTTCCTTGGAGTTCTTAATTTATCTTAAAAAGTGATTGATGAATTGTTCTACGTTGTATTGATTTGTTCATCTTCTTTTCAGATAATTTTAAAAATATTTTCTCACTCTGTTTCACACCTTATCAGCTGACAGACATCTCTTATTGAACAAATTGAAAATATATTATATTAGGTATATTGAAAGAAATTTGCTTTGCATTGTTTTAAAAAGTATATATATACCTATACAACTTAAAATACTTAAACATAAAGGCATTCATACAAGAGTGGGTCTAGAAATTGTTTAAAGGGGGGGGGGGTCACTTTTTGAAGGGGGGGGGTCACTTTTTGAGGGGGGGGGGGGGGGGGGGGGGTCATCTAGCGGGTCCAACAAATTTTAAATGGAGGAGTTTGAACCCTGATGACAAAGTTCAATATAAGGTTAAAGTAAATTAGTAAATTACTATTAAATTATGTCTTTGGGATTTAGGTGAATAGAAGGTTATAGTAAATTTTGATTAAATTGTATGTTTAGGATTGAAAGCTGTAGTTGTAACACAAAAAATATGCTGAGAAACATTAGCACAATATAATAATTTAATGATTTAATTTCAGATGTCAATGTCATCAGCCAATGAACTAAACAAAGTTTGAAGCCTCTTTACCGAAGGAAATAATTGTTTTATAACATAAGCTTTTAGTAACAGAAGAAGATACTTTTTTTTAACTTACCAAGTTATGTAAAAAAAAAAGCATTGCTGCAATGTTTATTTTGATCATTTTAAAGCTTAAGAAGAGTCTAAATAATTAATTTTAAATAAATATTTAAACTATGATTATAAATTTATATTTTTCAGAAAATATAATTTGATAAGAATGTGAATGAATTGTCAAGGATGTATTTATTTCCTACTTCAAAAAATCTTAACCTAGTCTTATTATAACTCTCTTTTAGATACCAATCATAACCAATTTCATTTTTCAGCAGTCCACGCAACAGTTGACAAATTGTCCCGAGATAGAATATTGTCTTTTATGACAACTTCCTGCTTTAAATGACATATTCCATAAATTCGTTTCTCTCTTAATTCTCCATATCTCCAAATTGATGTATTTTCTCTGTTTCAGAGCGAACCAGTATAGAAGAAGCAGAACGGTCCGTAACTGCCTTGGTGAAGCTCGCCAATAACTGGGAATGCATTCCGGCAATGCTCGATGGGCTTCCGGTCTACATGAGGAATATTCTATCCGTTATGGACACAACCGAATGTCCGGGGATAGAAAAAGCTATTAATGAGCTCTTTAATCAAATTGTTCAGGTCAGTACAACTATCGGAAATAATATTTTGTCGGTGTTGTTTTAAGCCAAGGCGAACTCATCAATAAGGCAGACAAGCAGAATAATGTATCTGCTCATGAAATAATGATAAGAAGAAACAAATGGATTCTATTGCCAGCACTGATGAGTCAGACATTTTTAAAATATTCTGAATCAGAAGAGGTTTTTAAAATATTTTGAATTCTGATGTTCACCTTGTTTGTTGAAATTTGGATCTTTTGAAATATAGCTAATTTTGAAAATATGTAGAATCTAATATTTTTTTTATAATAATGCCATGACTGAGTAGACCCTTTGAAAAAAAAGACAAAACTTTTATAAGAAGACATTCTGAAAATGTTTTTAAATACAATAAAATTATAACCATATTCTGGAGAAAAATCAAAATCCTAAAATTTCAAAAATCTTTATGAAGTACTGATTTTAAGCTCTTCAGTGGATTTAATGACAGCCCTGGTTGTGTATTAAATATGGAAAAAATCGTAAAATTAAAACCCAGAAGAGCCATAATTTAAAAAAATATATCCCTGACATTAGGATCCAAAAAGGACATTTGCTGAAAACATAAAAAATCATAACATAAAAACACAAAAAAGCACAATCTTGTATCTGACTTATATGAGGATAAAAAAGGACCTACATTGAAAACACATAAAATCATGTCATAAATACAAAGAAACATAATTGTTTTTAAATTATATCTCAGACTCTGTGATCCAAATAGTACCTACACTGAAAACATGAAACATCATAACATAAAAAAAATACAATTTTATTAAAATATATCTGACTAAAAAGAAGAACTCCACTGAAAACATCAAATCATAACATCAAAACTCAAAGAGCCATAATTTTTTAAAATGCCTCTGACTTTAGGACCTTCACTGGAAACATCAAACTGGCGAAAGGGAAATGTTTGTGATGTTAAAGTCACATTAGTGAAACTTCAGTGACAGAGTACAAGGAAAATCAATAAGCAGCTTCAACAGCTGATGGGGAACACTCAAACTGTCTTGCTCTCTGAGTTATGAATCCTACATGTGACATTACCATATTTCCTCAAATACAACCCAGGGTTCTATTTCGTTCAGCGCCCCCACTGGGTAATATTCAAGGACCAGTTTGTGGTTGAGGAAATACAGGAGGCATTTAATTAACATTCAGGACACTAGTTGTATAACCTCAGCACCCAATGACCCCCAGGTTATATTCAAGACCCAGGTTGTATTCCCTCAGAACCCATGACCCCCGGGTTATATTTGAGACACCGGTTGTATCACCTCAGCACCCCATGACCCCAGGGTTATATTTGAGACACTGGTTGTGTTACCTCAGCACCCCATGACCCCAGGGTTATATTTGAGACACCAGTTGTATTACCTCAGCACCCCATGACCCCAGGGTTATATTTGAGACACCAGTTGTATTACCTCAGCACCCCATGACCCCAGGGTTATATTTGAGACACCAGTTGTATTACCTCAGCACCCCCATGACCCCAGGGTTATATTTGAGACACCAGTTGTATTACCTCAGCACCCCATGACCCCAGGGTTATATTTGAGACACCAGTTGTATTACCTCAGCACCCCATGACCTCTGGGTTGTGTACGAGGCCTGGATTATATTCAAGACCTTGACTGTATTTACCTCACCTCATGACCCCCTTGGGTTGTATTCAAGGCCTGGATTGTATTCAAGGCCTGGGTTGTATTCAAGGCCTGGATTGTATTCAAGGCCTGGGTTGTATTCAAGGCCTGGATTGTATTCAAGGCCTGGGTTGTATTCAAGGCCTATATTGTATTCAAGGCCTGGGTTGTATTCAAGGCCTGGATTGTATTCAAGGCCTGGGTTGTATTCAAGGCCCGGGTTATATTCGAGACCTGGGTTGTATTCAAGGCCTGGATTGTATTCAAGGCCCGGGTTATATTCGAGACTTTATTGGAGGAAACACGATACTCATCATTTAGCCTCAGCAACATGAATGTCAGAGAACCACTGACGGTTTGTCATTTTATTGACAAGGACATAAAAACCTGTGCTTATGGTTAACTTCTTAAAGGGACAGTTAGATCACAATCTCACCATTTTGTATAAATGCTTTACAAGTTTATCATATAGAATCAACATGCTACATTAGTTACTGGGCCCAAAATAGTTTAATTAATTCATTAGTGTTCCCTATGAAATATATTTGCCTTGTCCTTTGTCCCCTACAAACAGGTGGTATCCCACCTTAAAATTTACAGTACAAAAGTACAGGATATTATGTGAGTGTTCATGTCATACTGTGTTTACGACACAAGGACATGAATATTGCTTTTTTCAGGCACAAGTGTCCTATACATAGTCAAATGGTGATTATATAATGTAATTACCAAAATCATGAAATTGAGGGAAAAAATTTTTTCAAGCATAATTTGGTTACCTGATGCACACCCTTTAGAACACAATAGTCAAAGACAAAACATCACATCATAACACTCTTAATGACAAAAGTGTTTTGCCTTAAAGGGGCACTAGCACGTTTTTTGCAAATTTTATTTTTGCAAATTTCCCATTTATTATGATAGTTTATGTCATTTATATTTACTTTAGAGGGTGAAACATCTTATTGCACAAACCAATTATCTGTAGTGGTAATAACGGTGTTGCATATAAAGAAAAAATTGTATGGCGGCCATTTTAATGTGAACACATTTTATTATTTCGAATGACAAAAACGATTGCCATGGCTTTAATGAACCATGTACACTCATTTTTAACTTGATGTTCCGTGGTGAGAAGGGTTATTTACTATTGGTGACATTATTTTTCAAGTACATTTCATCGACTTATTTCACCGAAAAAACGTGCTACTGCTCCTTTAAGGACATTTTATGAAAAATATGAACTCTGATTGATTGTCCTCGTAGTTAAAAACACTCTTTACATTCTTTTGTTCAAGTAGAAGGTTATGCCAATTCCACCTCTCTTGCTAAAAGGGGCTTAAAATGGGCAGTAGCACATTTTTGTCCAAATTTTATTTTTTCAAATTTCCCATTTATAATGATAGTTTAAGTCATTTATTTTTACTTTAGAGGGTAAAACATCTTATTACACAAACCAATTATCCGTAGTGGGGATAACAGTGTTGCGTATAAAGCAAAAATTGCATGGCGGCCATTTTATTGTGAACACATTTTATTATTTCGAATGACAAAAACGATTCCAGTGGCTTCACGGAATCATGTCCACTCTTTTTAAAAACAATTTTCCGAAGAGAGAAGGATTTTTTTCTATTATGGCATTATTTTGCAAATACATTTCATCGACTTATTTCATTGAAAAAACGTCAATACTGAGCAATATAACATCATTTCATCCTAAATGTGTTTGAAAAGGTGAATTAATCACATAAATGCACAAATTATGATCAATTTGGTTTCGATAATTATATTTCATATTCCTTATCTGTTTGCTTTAACCTACAAAAGTTGCTGTTGTATGTTGTCAACAGTCATGGTTAAGCTCCAATTCAATCATTGTCAGATGAAGAAGAAGTAGGTGTTCTGTTATAAACTGAAGTACTAAAGAAAGTAAACACCTCAGTTGGTTTTGATTAATTCAATATCAAATCTTAGATGCATTTGATTATAAGGCATGATACAGTAACACATATCCTCAGTAGTTTGAATGAATGACATTGGTGACTTGTTAATTTTTAGTTAGAATCTCTTTGTTTAATGTAGACAGGGGCAGAAAATTAAATTTACACCAATATGACCCCTACCATGTTTAAAATGGTGTAAATGTGTGCAAAACGAGGCACATATACAGATTTTTTAAAAATAAGACGCTTTATATGTCGATGATCAGTTGTGTTTTATCCAAAATAATTTTTTGAGAAATTTATAAACTCAAAATATCATTTTTTCAAATAAATTAAAAAAACAGGTAGAAGTATTCCTTGGCTGAATAGGAATAGGATTTCATGCCAAAGTCTTTTCATTAACCGTTCATTTGTGTATAAGTCTTCTAAATACATATTTAATGACGATGTCTTAAGAGGATAATCCTACGAGCTTTGAAGTGCAAGGTGAATGCACTCAAGGTAAGCAATAGTAGTATATATAATGTAGACATAACCTGCCTGATTATACAGGTAACTTGCCTAGCTCCGGCACTGTAACCGAAACCCTGAACTTTCACTAGAAAAATTGACACCGATGATTTAACATGATTATGGTATCTAAGCTAAGGTACAAAAGAGACATTACACCCTGCTGTTTCACTCATACAGTAAAAATAACAAAACCACATAGAATTATTCCTTGGCTGATGACTATATATATGCCTGCACTTTTCATTTTTGGAGTACGACATCAAAAACTTAAGTTATTTGTAATTGAAAATCATACATATGGTAAAACCAACTGAGGTGTATACTTTCTTTTCAGATGCCATGACATAATTAAGGCACTGGTGCCTTTCAGGCCAAATGAGTTAAGTTAGCAGTGCAAAGGTTGAGTATTAGCCTCTTGCCTCTCGTCCCACCATCAATAAACTTTTTGACATTTTAGTATTTCTCAATAACCACTGGCTCTAGAGAGCTGAAATTGTGTGTACAGACACTTTGGCCAATGGGATGATAAAATTTTAAATATAAGATCATTTCCTTTATCCCCATAATCATTCCTTTATTCACATACATATAATAAATAAATAATAAATGAATAAATAAATAAATAAATAAATAAATAAATAAATAAATAAATAAATAAATAAATAAATAAATAAATAAATAAATAAATAAAGGCCTAGAAGATTTACATGTGATATCCCAGCTGAGGGTATGACAGTAGTTCTGTAAATTTGTGGGGGGGGGGGGGGGGGGCGGGGGGGAAGAAAAAAAGATCATTTCTCTTATAAATCTTGATGGTAGCAGTAAACAATTATTTTCAAGGAATTTCAATATTTTTATTTAACCTTTAACATAAATTTAGCAGACCAAGGCCATAGAGAGAGTTCTCTACACAGGCAATTACTTAAACTTTAATCCATAGGGCATTGGACCTAAGACCAGGGGGCCGTTCCACTAACCGATCTTAGCCCTAAGATTAATGGTAAGGCCATCTTCTATCATTGGTTAAGATTGATCTTAGGCCTAAGATCGGTTAGTGGAACGGCATCCAGTTCTGCAGTACTATTTCATTGAATTCAACTGTCATCATTTGGAAAAGAGTGGCAATTAAGCAAATTCCATTTCATCTTTGACCTTTATTGAAGCAAATACTCTCTCCATGATGCTACGTAATTGCATTGCCTTCTGCAGATACCAATACAAGAATGTCCTGGAAGGAAATACCAAATTTTTCACTTAACCTTTTGACCTTCAGTGTGTATTAACTTATTAGACGTTCCCCAAGAAGACCATCCTGCAATGAATACTCTCAGCGGTCTCTGGACCCAATGACTGCGGCTTTTACTCGATGAACCCTAATATTTAATTGCCTGGAAACAAGAATTCATCAAACTTTTATCACTCACCCTCACCGATATTGTCAAAGGTGACTGATGAATTTTGGATGAGCTGACATTTAGTCTAAGGATTTAATATTTGTCTTAAGTTATTGCCTTAGTAAAATATAACAAATGGTTATTCGTAATAGATTTATTACAATGTTATTAAATCTCCTTTCAAATTCAACCTTTGAGCGAAAGGCGTAATTTTCTGTCAAAATTCAGACATATCCATCATAACACATTGAGTGATATCAGAATTATTTGTTTATAACTTTGGTTGATTGTTTTGTTTTCAAAATGGGTTTGTCCGCAAAAGTTTCTAACCTTTTTAACTGTTTTAAAACTTCATTCAAACCAGTACTAAAGGTAAAAGGGTGCCCATACTAGTACACTTTAGAATAATCAAAATGAAAGGTCTCCGTGACATTTTGAAAATGTCAATTTACAATCTTTTTTAAACACTTTGATGATAACCTTGCAAAATTAATTTTTAGTGCAATGAAATAATTTTTTCTGACATGAAAAATCAACTTGACTGATGTGCAAAACAGAGAATTTATTTGCATTCAACTTTAATTGTTTAATATCAGTAAAACATATGATTTTTGTCGAAGTTACATACATTAGACAAATTCAGTGAAAGGTCTCTTGGGGCATGCACGTTTATATGTGTGCGTCATATTTTTCTAGTGTCGTTTTAAAAAAATAAATTATGAATTTTATGCATCATTTTGACAAAACCCCAAAATAATTGGCAAAATATATTTGCCAAAAAACATATAGGTCTGTAAGAATGGGTGTGCTTTCATTTGTATACTTTTACCACTTAACAATGTAAAATAAATGTCCAAATGTCCTCATGAATTTTTTTTAATTTCCCCAAAAATCACTTAATTTTTTAATGCACTTATACTACTTTTTTTTCAGTCTTGTTACGATCAACTACAACACGCAACAACACCAGAAGTAAAACATTCCATATTCCTTGAACTTTCCAAGCTTCTTAATACATCTCTGGAGCTTCTTAAAGGTCGACAATCACTTCACTTCACCTCTCTCAGTGCCATAAACGGAATTGTGGACATGTGTATCGTGCATAAAAACTACGAGTACGGATCTATGACGAAAAGTGTTGAATGTGTAGCAACGCCTCTCGATGGTATAAGAAATACGCCAAAAAAGAAGGACCACAATGCATCTGGAGCGGGTCAGACAGAAGAAACGACGACAACGTCGTCAACCGCCTCTTCTGCCTTACACCGGATCTCATCTCTACACAAGCGCCGTACAAGCGTTGCTCACGAATCTCACGCCGACAAACATACAGAGGAAGAAGATAATAAGCCGACGGCAGTGTTTATCAATCGGACTCCTTTGGAAATACTTATGTCTTTAGAACCTAGTCTTATCTTGACGGTTCTTCAGAACAGTATATCAATGCATAAAGTTATCATTGGAACTCGGCAAAAATGCACGCCAAGTGTCCGATGGCGCCATTGTACGCATCATTGTCTTCAGATTCTCAGTGCCAGACTTCTCACCGTCATGTGTCATGGAGCACATGTCCAGAGCAAGATCGTCGCGGATGGTCATGTTAAGACGATGGTCGATGCTCTGGATCCTAACCATGATCCTGTAAGTATCTTATTTTGTTATATATAGTACTTCTGAGGTTAAACATAATGTATGTCATCATTATCTTATATGCAATAGTATAATAACACTTTTCCTTAGTAATCAGATAATGGATGTGTTGGATCTTAATCATGATCCTGTAAGTATCTTATGTTAGCACATGTTGTTAAACATAACTGGTGTAATTTTTACCATTTATGTACTAGCGCAATAGCATGTTTGCCTAGTAACCATTCTTACTGTGCCAATTCATGTGTTTCATCATTTGTGACATCATTATTAAACAATTGAAATGAATAGCATTATAAGAATGACCCTTTTTCTTCAATTTCTCTATTAATGATTATAAGAATGAAAACACATCACAAAAAATCAATATAATTTTAGTTCAAGTGAAAGTTATGGCTTAGTTAAACATGAATGAAACACCTCTAATATAATTATTACTAAATAGTATTACCATCAATGAGAAAAAAGGTGTGATGGTTAGTTTGCTAGCCTCTCACGTCGAAAACCTGGGTTCGAAACCCGGAGACACCAAAACATTTTTACCTAGATCTCATACTGTGTTGTGTCCCTGGGCAAGGCACTTCACTCAGTCAACCAAGGTGTTTACATGGGTACCTGGACATAGGAAGTACAGATTTATAAGGTCATGTGGGGTGTGAATTAGTAGTGGCACTGAAAGTACAATTCCTTCAGGGTAATTATGTTCCGGCAGGGAGCAAAGATTACACTGGGTATGAGGTGTTAAATTGTATATTATTATTAATGAAACTTTAAGTCAAACGTATAATTACGTTTGTCAATCAATTAAATCGTCTGAAATACCAGGTATTTTTGATTGAAATGACACCTGACTGATTCCATATTTTTAAAAGCAACAGTGTAACATTCCTATGTTGCAAACATTTATCTTCATAAATATGTATCTATCAATATAGTCAATTAAAACACTGAATGTAAAAACTCTTACCAAAGTTAAGACATATTTGTAAAAGTGTGAAGTTTTTTAAGTAAATCGAGTAAATTGCCTGTGAAAGAAGCTGAATTTATGGTCAAATTTAATTCTTCTATGGACTTTTCAATACATAGCGGTATATGATTATATTTATATTATATATTATATGGGTGTCAATCCTGTCTGCAAGAACTTTCTGCCAATCAGTCAATGAGTTCATAAGTGTATCTGATGAGTACCCTTTTTGAATTTTCAATGTTGTAAGTATTAAATTGAAATTAAATTATTATCAAATTAAATCTAAATCAATTCTAAAATCATATTCTGTACACTGATGTTTGTCTTTGGGTTGACAGGCATCTCTTATGAGCAAATATATAATTTTAAAAATATTGGTTTTCATTTCATGCCCGTAGGTAATGAAAAACAACAGTGAAAACGTCTTCTTGTTTACCAGCTGTAAAATTGGATAGGACAATGGTCCTCAAATTGCCGAGGGGACTCCTTTAGTAGAAGCATTTAAAGAAAATATTCTTGAAGCCAATTGGATTATTTTGTGGAGTAAATTACCAGGTCTTGGATGATAGGGGAAATTGGTTTTGGCACCTTTAAGGAATCTACAATTGTAAATGGCAGACAATTTGTTGGAAATGTGATGGATTTTCATGCCAACTTCTTAGAAACTCATTCCATTCGGCAATGGCATGATACAGATAAGACAATATAACCAAATTAGTGCATAAATCTTTAACACTCTATCCTACTTTACTATGTGACTTTATTGATTTTAGAAGTGCTAATTATAAGTTCATGTACCAGAAAATTGTAAAAAAAATTAAAAAGTTCATGACCGATTTCGTCCAAAAGTGACAAATTTATTTTTAAATTTTCAAAAGGTTTGACAGTCAAGACAAAAGGATGAAAAGCTATAACCTTGGCACTTTGTGAATGTTTAAAACAATTAAATGACCAAATCTAATTTTATCATAATTTGCATTATTGTTGTTAATTTTCTTCTCTAAAGAGATTATTCTCAGTGTCATTTTATTGGTCATACCGGTAATAAAGATTTTATTAAAAGAAATAACATGATGATTTTTTAAACTTTCAAACTTTGTACAACTTTTCATAGCATGTTGATGAATTCTAGTTTTCATACTTTTTCATTGCTTTTTGTATCATTTCAAATATTTCCAAAGAATGTGATGCAGAATCTTGATAGTTTAAAGAAAGTTAAAGAGCAATAAATATTCATTAACAATCTTTGAAGGCCATGATTCCAACTCAAAGTAAATCATGTTTTTTTTATGAAAGAGAATGGTGTGGATATTTCATGGAACTGGACAGTAAGCCCCTTATAATTAAGTCATTGTTTCCTGAATTACAGAAAAATATTATTGGCATTTTATTATTTTAAATATATCCAGTGGTTGATACAGAGGGGGGATGCAGGGATGTACACTCCGCCCTACTCTTTTCATGTGAAAATTTTAAGAATTACCATTGAAGCTTTATAGTCAGGACAATTGTCATCCCCCTTGCCCCTTTTCCAAAAAAGAGGGTAGACATTCATCATACAAATACTATAGTTTCATAAATTACAGCTATTATGTGACCCTTTTGTCAGATCCCCCTAGTAATATATTACAAGACAGAAATCCTCTCAGGATCTCAAGATTTCGCTTTTGATCTCACACCAGTGATATATCCAGTGGAACACTCTTGGATGAAAAATACATTTTTTATTTAATAAAAAAAAAATTTTCATAATTTTGACAAACACATAATCATAATCATTTTATGATGATGATTATGTGTTTGTCAAAATTATGATTTTTTTTTTTAAATGTCTACCTAGTAACTTGTAGTGATATAACATTAGATGCGAGATGCATAAATTGATTCATAATCATTATCTGCAACACAAAATAGTACTGCTTTTCCTATTTCACGTATCATTAGGTACACCCGTTGGATGAATAATAAATAGACACCAGTCAGTTGACAACGCTTATACAATATGTTTACTGTTTTTCTAATCTTTATTCTATATTTTCCTGCAATTCCAAATCATAGTTTTCAAGATTAGTCCTTTTTAGGATTTTTAATGCAATCTCTTTCAGAATTAATAATTATTAATAAATATTAATAAGAATAACATACATTTTAATGCCTAATATTTAATGCAAACGCTGCTCACTGGTGGTACATTTTTCCCCTTAACCCTCAACTGGCCTATTTCTTTTTACCAATTTTAGCCCTCATGGCGGAATATTCGAGCCCTCAAACTCGCAGCCGTATTTTGGCTTAAGGAATTGTACTTTCAAGCCAATCCCAATTAGACCATAAAGGTCCATACTTCCATCGCACTCATTTATACAGCTGGGTGAACAGAGTTCAATGTGGATAAAGTGCCTTGCCCAGGGACAACACAATATGACACCCAAGTCACAAAGTGTTTGTGTCTCCACTGGGATTCGAACCCAGACCTTTGGTGTGAGAGGCCAGCATGCTAACCCTTACACCACTGTGGTTAGTTTACAAAATCAGTGTACAGTCGGATCGCTGTTATTAAAGCAAAACAATATTCGTCAAATAAGCAGAGACAATAAAGTTGTAAACAGTGCTTTGATAGATCATGTGACAGATGTGAAACACTTATCTGAAACAATATGACAGATGTTGATATCATTTGGACTGACACTGACAACAGGTGTTTATCGAATATATGGATTAATGAAGCAAATCTGCACTGAAAAGTCAGATAGCAATATATATAAAACATTGTTGTTTTTAGTCTATACAACTATTTATTATATATATATGATTGCTTTTGAAATGCTGTATAAACAAAGATGAGTGAAACCCTTTGTAAATCCACACTAGTGAAAATATGTTATTTTCACTGAGTATTATGTTATTAATTAAGTATTTCCATATTGGACCAGTTACAGGTCCAAGGTCTGTTGTATTGGCACGAGACAAAGTCGACCTGTAACTCGGTCAATACCGAAATGCTTAATTAATGACAATCTTTTTAATTAACCTCATTTCATTCTATTTTCACAATAGTAAACAACTCATTTCCAATTAAATCTTAATTATAAACAATATTTGTGAACAGTGAAAAGTTGTGAAAGTCAAAGTTGTGAAGTGATAGCATTGGCCCTTCACCAAATGTACGACTACGCATGTTCAGACTCGTATTGACCCAGTTTGTTTCGTATTGGCCCTTTTCTTGAGTCACATGATCTAGGCCGTAAATTATATATATAAGTGCCATAACGCTGATAGTTAATGAAAAATCAAAGGTAAAAGTTTAAGAGTTTAAAGGGGCAGTAGCACGTTTTTCACAAATTTTATTTTTTCAAATTTCCCATTTATAATGATAGTTTATGTCATTTATATTTACTTTAGAGGGTAAAACATCCTATTACACAAACCAATTAGCCATAGTGGTAACAACGATGTTGCGTATAAAGCAAAAATTGTATGGCAGCCATTTTATTGTGAACACATTTTATTATTTCGAATGACAAAAACGATTCCCATGGCTTTACGGAACCCTGTTCACTCATTTTTTAACTTGATTTTCCAAGGAAGAAGGGTGTTTTACTGTTGGTGACATTATTTTTCAAATACATTTCATCAACTTATTTCACCGAAAAAACGTGCTACTGACCCTTTAATGTCATCAACAATGCTCTGACTCAACAAACTTATGATGTAATAATGCTACCAGGTGACGGCTCTTCCTTGCAGCCTTTCAACCTGAAAATTGCATGATTTGGACGTAAATCATCAAATAGTAAATCGAATATTCATTGAACAGAACTTTGACCATTCTTGAAGAATGCCATGGTTATCTCATCTTGTGACGTAGAAAAGTACAGTTTCATGCATGGTTCCATCACTCAAAGTATATACTTTCTGCCACATCCAATGAGATAAACATCGGTATTCATGTTTATACCCTTTACTAGGGATTAAAAGGAGGCGTATATCTGGGTATTTTTGTAGAAACGAAATTTTAGAGGATAATCCCATTACATATATCTATTAATATACGATTAAAACACAGTCAAATTGATACAAAATAAGGACGGTAATATTTTGATGACTTTACGTCATTCATCGGCGCTGCAAATAGGGAAAAATTTGACACGTCATAACAGCATATTGTTTATAAGTTTTATTAAATGTTATGTGTTACTATGTGAATATAATTGGGTTAACTACCTGTTTTCATCTCACTTAATGCCAAGAAACCAAGAGGCAGATGCTGATAGATTGGTGATGAAACTTTCCCTTTAAGATATGTTTAACAATCTTTGTCCAGTCGCCCTTCATTTTGTTAAAAAGCTTTTTTACCGATTCCTGTTAATTACCCACTCAGAATAGTTTGGCACCGTCTAATTCAACAGCTGAAGTGCTTTAGTAATCCAATAAGGAGAGGTAATCTTGTGATGTCTAATTTAAAATAATTGAACAACTAATCTAAAAACAGTTCATCCATCGTAATTGCCTAAACGTATCCATGTGATGCGGAAGAAGAAACCTAGATGATAGCAAAATTCAATGAAAGCACTAATCCATTGACTGTTTTCTTATTAGTTAAAGGTACATCCATTGTCTTTTTGGGGGTCAAATATGCCAAACATTATAAATGGTCTTATCTTATTGAGAAGTACCAACTGTTACCGAAAACTACCATTTTGATGATACTCGACTTAGTATATTGACGGTATGAAGGTAAAAGTATCGATTTCTGGTCGAAAACCGGACAATGCCCCACGCGTGGCGCACGCCACAGAGTCAAACGTAATTTTGGAATCTTATTTAAACCAGACAAAATAACTAATTTGGGTTGATAATGTTCAATAGGTCATATAACTACTGTGCATGCACATGCATAATGATGTTATTCGATATAAATTGGAAACTAGTAATTTTGATATATTTGGCGATTGGGGATGAATTTGCAAGCTAAGTGAATTTGTTTGTATTGTAAACAGTACAAATGGTGTGTTGGAATGTATTAAAGCCAAATAGAATTTTATGAAACAAAATGGATGCACCTTTAAAGGTCAGGTAACATATATTCTTAACTTTGTAATTTGAAGTAGATTATATGTACAATTTGTGTAATTAATTAATTTTTTTTATTACTAAATTTCAATGAACCCAGTTGTTTTTCTTTGAATAATAGGTTGCCTTCATTATCTCTAAAATGAAAACTCTTTAATTATACTTTATACTGATAATTTCTAATTAATTTTCTTTCAAGATTCTTTAAATTACTTTTTCCAGTATCCGTATCCTTATTTTCAATTAAAATGATTTCCTTTTAGGTTCGCTAATGAGCTTCAAACAATTTCTTCATTATCTGTGAATATTTATTTTATTTCTTTGAAATGACCCACATTTACTGAACCTGTATGTCGCAGGATATAATGGTAGAGCATAGTTTTAGTCATGCAGTAACCAGTTCTCTTTGCAAACAAGTTATTCCTGAAAGTTGGCTATCCAGAATGTTTTGGCAGTAATTAATTTATAAGCTAAGAATCATTAAATGCATCCATCTTTTTTACCATCAAAATCCATCTTTTTAAAAATAAATGCATTCCATCTTTTTCGGAGAAATACATTCCATCTTTTATTGAGAAATGCATCGATTTTCAAAAACAATGCATTCAATCTGAAAAATGCATTCCACCTTTTTAGAAAAATGCATTCAATCTTTTTTTTCAGAATGCATCCATTTTTGTAGGAAAATACATTTCTATCTCTTTTTAAATGCATTCTACCTTTTTTGAATGCATCCATCTTTTTAAAAAAATGCATTCCATCTTTTTTTTAAAATGCATTCCATCTTTTTTTTAAAATGCATCCATTTTTTGTGGGAAAACGCATTCCATCTTTTTTTTAAAATGCATCCTACTTTTTTCGATTGCATCCATCTTTTTAAAAAAATGCATTCCATCTTTTTTTTAAAATGCATTCCATCTTTTTAAAAAAATGCATTCCATCTTTTTTTTAAAAATGCATTCCATCTTTTTTTAAAAATGCATCCATTTTTTGTGGGAAAATGCATTCCATCTTTTTAAAAAAATGCATTCTACCTTTTTCGATTGCATCCATCTTTTTTTAAAAATGCATTCCATCTGTTACAAAAAATTCATATCCTAAATTTGTTTTTGGTTCCAGCATCTCCTATGCCTCTTGCTGCAGTCTCTTGCCTGTATAGCTCTGAATCCACTGCATCACCAGGCATTGAATGAGGCTGATGTAGCAGATATGTTGATGCAGTTGCTGCTACCATCAGACGAATGGTATTATACCAATCACAGTACCAAGTATGCCAAGTTTGTCAAGTACCACGCAGCAAGAATATTGGTGTACATGGGACTGCTTCACAAGCTTGGAGGAAGGGTGGATCTCTTTGATAGAAGACGTAAGCAATCTACTTATCAATTTAATATTTAAAAAATATCACACTTGTCACACTTTAAAGAGCAATTTTTTATAATATTTTATTTGGCAGTCATACGTCTATAGGCCATATGTGCTGATTTAATTGAATAATTTCACTTGACTTGCATATTTATGTCTCCCCCCGAAAGGTCGGGAGACATATTGGTTTTAGCTGAGTTCCCGTCGGCGTTGGCGTCGGCGTCGGCGTCGGCGTCGGCGTCGGCGTTCCCATTTCGTTTCCGGAGCAGATCTCTAAAACTATGTGACCAATTATCACCAAACTTGGTATACTGTCTCTCCATATCGTGTAGATGTGCCTTTTGGGGGTAAGAGATTTTTTTTAATTTAAATTTTTTTTTATTTCCATGGCAACGATTTGGACTTAGTCTATTTCAAGGGTAGTGTTCGTTTTCCGGAGCAGATCTTTAAAACTATGTGACCAATCATCACCAAACTTAGTATACTGTCTCTCCATATCGTGTAGATGTGCCTTTTGGGGGTTAGAGATTTTTTTTAATTGAAATTTTTTTTTATTTCCGTGGCAACGATTTGGACTTAGTCTATTTCAAGGGTAGTGTTCGTTTCCGGAGCAGATCTCTAAAACTATGTGACCAATCATCACCAAACTTGGTATTCTGTCTCTCCACATCATGTAGATGTGCCTTTTGGGGGTAAGAGATTTTTTAAAATTTTATTTTTTTATTTATTTCCACTTCATCGATTTGGACTTAGTCTTTTTCAAGGGTGTATTCGTTACCGGAGCAGATCTCTAAAACTATGCGACCAATCATCACCAAACTTGGCATGCTGCCTCTCCATACCATGCAGATGTGCCTTTTGGGGGTTATAGATAATTTTAAAAAATTATTTTTTTTATTTCCATGCAACAATTTGAATTATACAGAGAACATTAATGGTGCTTTATGATAGTATTGTTTAGAGGTTTGGAGCATTTGAGGAAGGGGGAGACATCTGTTTTTACGGGTAAAAACACTTTCTAGTCATTCTCTCTTGGGGGCTTGGATAGCGCAATGGTTAGCGAGTTCAGCTTCGGATCAAGAGGTCCGGGGTTTGAATCCCACAAGGGGTTTAGTAACTTTGTCTGCTGTGGAGAACAGTTTTACATGCAGTAAGGTTTGGGTGCAATGCTACACTGAATTCCAGTACAGTACCACCCATTGTTCGCTAGTTCCAGTCGATGCTCGCAGGTTTCACCACAATGCAATGCCACCATGGCGTTGCAGGCTTTCTCCCTGCGATGATACTAGCTGCATAAAAAAAGTGAAATGCCCTTGAAAGCGGCGTTAAACCTAACCTCTCTCACACATGATCGAAGTAGTTTTTAGAAAACAAAATTCAAGAGCATACTTAAATTTGTGTTTTGCTATCAAAATTATTTCTAATCAAATCAAAACTTTGTTGTTTTTTTAAATTGAGTATTTTTTATCATGCAAAAATAGTATATTGATAAATGGGAAGAACACTTTCAACCAATTAAAATGGATTAAAACCTTAGATACTATATCAAGAGCATTAGTGATAAAGCCATGCCAAGATCCCGGTCATGCATTGGTGACATTTGATATGGGCTTTGTGCATTCATTTAATCTTTTCCTTCATTTGACAAGATTACACTTTTGTGATGCCTACTTTAAAAACTTCTTTCAATTTCCCTAAAATAAAGCTGCATTAAAGGTTATAACTTAAAAGATTGAGGCTAAAGGAATTAAAGTTATAACCCAGTAATGCAGTTGTTTGCTTTGGTAAGAAATCTGATAATGTCTACAAAAGAAATCAAAAAGTGAATTTCACTTATTACATTATTTCAAAACATTTTGTAGGGCAACGATAACATCCAGCTCTTATCTAAAATTTAACTTAAAAGCAAAGTTCTCAAAGATTTCTAAAGATGAAACTAAAGATGCTGAAGTTAATTGGATTTGAAGAAGGAAGAGTATTTATTTCAGTTTTAAAGAAGTTAAAATAGTTAAACTAATGGTTTTGTTGAAGATGAAAATTTAGGGAAAGCTTTTCCGTGAAGTTTTATAGTATAAATGAAACTGAATTATTGTCTCATGAAGAGACTATATTATACTTAGTACTTATATTATTAAGTCATAAATATATGAAAAAGTTGTTTAAATCCCTCAAAGGTTTGTTCATGGGAAAAAATTTTAATGCAATCATTTTCTTAAAATGTGAGGTTTTCTTAATTTAAGGTATTATCACAATATGAAATCATTCCCTTGTGTTAAGAATTTTTATTTATGTCCTTGTAAAATATTTATTAATAATTCATATGCATCTTCCCTTGACATAAACACATGATTTATGGCATCAAAAGATCTGGCTATGCAGTCATTCAACAGTTTAAAAAATCTTTGTTTTTTAAACCAAAGATCCATTAAACCAATGCCAGATATAATAAACTCCTTGGAGAATACACAGAGAGGCCAGCACTTCCTTTAATCTGGACAATGCTCTCTTTGATTACCGATGAATTGACATTTACAATTAACTTGAAAGCTTACATGTCACTTTGGAACTAGACAACTGGGAAATATAGTATGGCAAATTTTAGTAAGAATTTCAGTTGTGACGATTTGATGTGAGTACTTTTGATTGTTTTAGTGTCTACTTTGTGAAACTTTTTCTCAGATAAAAGAATAAACCTTTATAACATTCGAAAAAGCCCCTGAGACAATTGGTATATTAAGGGTATATAGACATAGAGAATAAAGGAAATAATGATGAACAAACTATTGAACTTAATACTTCATGAATAAAACATTATAAAATAAAAGCATTTATGACAGTATCACTGTATGTCTGGGTTGAGGAGGGATATTCATAAACTTTATCATTCAGGAAGTCAAGGAATAATCTGAATACCTGCTTAATCACAACAGGAAATTGAGAGTTAACATGAAAATATAACGATGTACGTTATATGAAAATTTGCTGATATTCATAAACCGTATCACCCAGGAAGTCAATGAGTAACGTAAATACCTGCTGATATTCATTAACTTTATCAACCAGGATGTCAAGGGATAACCTGAATAACTGCTGATATTCATAAACTTTATCACCACAGGAAGTTAAGAGCTAACATAAATACCTGCTGATATTCATAATTTTATCACCCAGGAAGTCAGGGATAATAAACCTGAATATTTGCTGATATTCATAAACTTTATCATCCAGGAAGTCAAAGGTTAACATAAATACCTACTGATATTCATAAACGTTATCATCCAGGAAGTCAGGGATGATAAACCTGAATATTTGCTGATATTCATAAACTTTATCACCCAGGAAGTCAAAGGTTAACATAAATACCTACCGGTACTGATAATCATGAACTTTATCACCAAGGAAGTCAAGGGTTAATCTGAATATTTGATGATATTCATAAACTTTTTCACCCAGGAAGTCAAAGGTTAAGATAATTACCTACTGATATTCATTAACTTTATCACCCAGGAAGTCAATGGTTAACCTGAATATTTGCTGATATTCATAAACTTTATCATCCAGGAAGTCAAGGGTTTATCTGAATATTTGATGATATTCATAAACTTATCATCCAGGAAGTCAAAGGTTAACATAAATACTTGCCGATATTCATAAACTTTATCACCCAGGAAGTCAAGGGATGACCTGAAAATTTGCTGATATTTATTGACTTTATCATATTTGCAAAATCAGGAATACTAAAACATGAAATATATATAATATATGTAACAATAATATATATCTTAATTATTTTATTTATTATTTCTCTTGTTGTTTCTTCCAAATAATATAAACTGACTTATTTTCAGCTTTCATGGAATTAACAACAAACTCTCTACTGCAAGTGCACTCTCCTGAAGACAGTTTTATTGAGCTGATGGCGATGGGGAGGATTATGATGTGGAGCCCTTCCCATCATCTACAGGCAGCGTCCTTGGAAGGTCTTGTGTCAGAGGTCATACAGGTGAGGTCAAGGTCATGTGTAAAATTGGATATTTTTAATAACGATTTTATATTATTCAATTTGATATGGCAGTTATCATAAGATAGGTTTCTGTATAAAAGTGGTCTTCTCATGATTTACTGGAGATTTTGGAAGGTCTTGTGTCAGAGGTTATGAGGTATCACCGTGAGGTCAAGGTCATGTGTAAAATTTTACGTTTTGTATAGGGACATGGTTGTAGCAATCCAATTTGATATGGCATTTATCATTATATAGGTTTCTGTGTAATGGTGGTCTCAATTCCATGATTTACAGGAGATTTTGGAAGGTCTTGTGTCAGAGGTCATGAGGTGAGGTCAAGGTCATGTGTAAAATTGGGCATTTTCTATAGCGACATGGTTGTATCAAATCCATTTCAAATCAGCGTTTACCATAAGATAAGTTTTTGAGTAAGAAAGGAGGTGAGGTTTAACTTCTTGCTTCGATTTAGCTGTGATGAAACTACTTTGAGATTAAACACATTGCCAAATTTTTAATGGTGTAAGGAGTAAGCAGTGAAAGCATATACCAACAAGACTTTTCTGAAATAAACATCAATGTACAAATTTGTTCATAATACTGAGTCTTTGACACAGTTTGGTTTGTATTGATGACAATTCTGAAAACATATATGATCATGATCATGACTATTATTGTTTCTACATGTTTGTACACTAATTTATACTGATATATTGCATTAGAAATAGATTTGGGGTAATTAAAATGAAATAAACTATTTGTTAAAGGTTACAATTTAAGTTGCATTGATGAAAATGTACGAAATCATGTTTAATAAATCTTCTCCAGGTAACCATTTCATATTTATCTGATTGAACTAAAAAAAAAACATGTTGGGTTTAAGCAATAAAAGTCTATTTAATTGGCAGATCGTCTCTTTTCTCACTTTTGTGAGATGTACTTTTAAATGTAAGACAAATTCCCTCAAAGGGTAATAAAGTATTATCTTATCTTATCTCATCTTAACTTATCTTACCTTTCTGAACTGAAACATATTTTCACTAAATTGTAAACTGATCTTTACCTTAAGAAAAAGATAAGATAAGAAATTAAAGGTCACAAAAATAAGATTCTTATCAAATGCCCTTTTCCTATTTAATAATATATCATACTTTATTGTACTTACTAATCTTTAACCTATTTGTACTACTTACAAGATAACATATGCCATTATCAGAAAGTTTTGAACCTTTTCAAAACATATTTGTCAAAATATGTGTACAACATTAACCGAATTTGGGTTTTATAATGGAAATCTATAAAATAATGCTATTCCCTATTGCCAAATCCCTTGTAGGTGAAAAGGATTTCTAAATTACAAATCAGAGTTGGACAAATTGGAATTCAATAGAAGCTTTCTGTTTGCCAATCCTTAGATTATGGAAGATGTCTTGATAATGAGAGAAACATGTCTTCTCGAAGACATGAGAATATTTCTGCTGCAAATAACAGTCCAATAAGTCTAACCAGAATGTGAATTCTTTGGAAACTGCTGATGGCGCCGATGGTGAACTATTCTGAGAATGAGCAGATAATTGAAGAGAAATTAGACTCCTCCAGATAAATAATTTTTTGGAGGCCGGAGGCGTAAGAATATGCCAAAAGACTGTCTATCTCAGGAAAGAAGTATTTGGTTTTGGTATTAGCATCCTGAAAATGGCTTTCTGGACCTCTTATTACGATATAGAAAGTTGGATGATAGTGATAAATGGTATATGTCTCAACAGTGCTGTCTGCAATATGGTTATTTCTTTTAAAATATAATGACACTATTCATGACATAATGATATTATTTTTGAATCAATATGTAATATGTAAAACATTCATGAATCATGCATTAAGAGAGTTTAACAAATGTTTTACTAAGAATGTTTTGTTTGTAAGAAGTTTTACTCATGTTTTTACTGCAAGGACACAGAAGCCCCATATCTTAAATCTTTCATTGATTACCAATTCTCTCTGAATAAGGGCACTTGTTAGTACCTTATTATCAGCAGTATAATTAAAAAAAATTAATTATCAGATTTTTATTGAACCTAAAATATCCTTTTTCTAAATGATATATAGGCAAAAACATATAGTTAGTTTTGGTAATGAATCTCTTACCATGATTTTGCACAGAATTCCTCTCCATAAACAAAATTTTGCCAATTCTTTCAGGTAAACTTCATTTATACGAGACCACAATTGCTTTTGTGTTTTCTGCTGCCTTAAGACATTTTGCCCCAAATATATATATATATGTAAAACAAATAATTGATTTGATAGGATTTATTTACTTTATTTATTACTTTATTAATATTATAAATTATCTATCTACCGGTATTTAAGTGAATACTCGTTAATTGAGTATTACATGAATTAACAAGATACAATATTGGAAAATATCTTATTATTAATTAATTGCTGCTGAAAGAAAATGAAAGGTGTTATCTGGAAATGATATGTGAGGTTCACTTGATGAAGAAGCTAAGGTAATACCATGGAACCCTAATACCAGTATATCACAGGACTTGGGGACAGGTTGTTGTTACAAGCAGCACACATAGCACAGTGGAAGCCTGATATATAGCATTATCTGGGGGACAAACAGTCGTGGATAAATGGGCGGGTATGGGGACCCATAAAGTGGACCCCCACTTATCCATTGGTGGATCCCCCCTTTCAAAATTTCTGGATCCACCACTGTCAAATTTGTATACGTCATTACAAGAGAACAGGGACACAAGCCTTAGTCAAATCGATTAATTTCATTATCACAGCCAAAAAGTTTGATTAAAATCATACAAAACACCAACATAAGACATTGAAATTGAAGATGACGTTTATGCCAACAAAGGTAAATAAATAGGACGGTTATAAGGTCCAGTCGAATGCTATATTGGTTGTATTTAAACTCGTGTTTGTTATTTATGGTTTTGTTCAGTTGACATGTAACACTAGTCAGGTGTCATGTTTACTGAAAGTTATCCTCTTGTTCATAAGGATAAAACAGATTTATTTTGTGTATGATTTCAATAGTGATATCCAAAAAGGCAATACTCCAACTCTTACATCATAAGAATAATTGTAAACTCTGAACTGATGTGTACTACAAAGAGTTTCATGTTTTCTGAGAGTTACTCTTTTTCATAAAGGAAAAAAAACTTCAGTAGTTTTGTCAAACAAAAAAATGCAATACTTTAAATCGATATTATAGCATAAGAATTATTGTACAATGATGATGTGTTCAATACAACAGAGTTTTCTTGTATATGTATTAATTTAAGTTAAGTTATCTGTATTGCTTTAAAACTAAGAACTATCAAATGTTTGAGCTTGAAAAGAGGGGGATGGGGAATAGAGCTAAACCTTGTCATTGATATCATATAGAGCTATTATCCTCAAAGATCAAGCATAATTCTTTGTTTTGGCTATGTTTCGAGTCAGGATTGAATTTGAACTGGTAAATACAAATATATAGATTCAATTTACTAAATATTTTACATCATATATTTCAGGAGGCGGTCAGTGAGGTGCGAGACTGCACCAACTCACCGGTCATCCATCTGTCCAGTTCACTGCCCAGTGTCTACTCAATGTCCGAGCGGGACTCCAACTTCCCCCACAGTCATCAAATCTTCTCCCCGTTGGCATCACCCACGTGTTCTCTGGAGTTTCTCCAGGATATGTACGGCAAGCCCTTCAGAGAGTACCTGCTTGCAGCATTGCCAGTACTGGTTCACCCTGTCATAGTGCTCAGGCTATTGGCTCACAAACTCTTTGGGAATATGATTCGTAGGAAGACACTTTATAGTGATACTAAGCTCAAACCACCAAAAGTGGACAAGGTGGATATATGTCCACCGAGGAAACAAGATGAGGAGGGATCAGAGGAGTGCAAGGATTCTCTCTCGAAGAGAAGAAAAGCAAATCTTCATGTGGTGATCACAGACCCTCCTGAAGAGACTGAGATTCCTCCTCAAGCAAGCAAAGTCTCCAGTATTCCACAAGAGAAGGAAGCCACAAATAAAGGAACAAACAATCATGTGCCAAGCAAAAATGGGACAACAAAGCTTGCCCTTCGTGCAATAGGAAAGAGTCTAGTGACACCTCTTGATCTCAACATAGTGCCAGAAACCCAGAATCCTGCAGAGACAAGTAATTTACCAGAACTGCCCGATTCCGGGGGAGACCTCAAGACTTCCAGGAAACTCTTCAGATGGCCAAGCAAACGTCGCTTGTCAAAGTCCCAGGCCAATGTGTCCCAATCCCGTAGGGACAGTGTGACAAGCAATCTAAGTCAGCTCAGCAACAAAGATTCAAACAGCTCTTCCACAACCGACATGGATCTACTTGCCCTTCAAAGGGAACTTACCAATCTGCCCACGTTTGTGATGGATACACCCCCTGTGGATGTATCCCCTGTGTTCTCAAGATCCAGTTCAGTGCCTGATAACCTTGCACTCAGGACCAGATCTTCCCCCATCAACGGATCAGCCGGACATCTTGCTTCTGTGTCTGGAGCAGAGGGAGAGGAAGCTCAAGCCAAACCAGGATTAGCGAAGGAGCACATTACATCTAGTGAACGTGTGTGTGATATTGGGTCTCTTGTTACCATCATGACCACTGATATGGATAACCAGAATGATGGTGATTGCGACACAGAACAGGAGAATGATTCCATCACGGATATGCCAAATATTCAGGTTCACTTTGAAGCCCCCTCTTCCCCTCAGCCTTCCTCCGCTAGCCAAAGCCCACAACATTTTGATTACCCCTCGCCCCCTCATTCTTCCACGTTCGCAAACCACCTGTCCCCCTATTCAGAGAAGGAGCAGAGCGCCCCACCCCCTCAACACTACTTATTCCCATCATCACCCCAGCCTACGTCTGCTCCAACCTCTGCAACATCTGAGAGGATACACTCCTCTCCCTGTACTGCCAAATCATCTCCCATATCAGTCACCCCTATGGGGGAGATCCCTCTCAACCATCACGGCATCCTCAAAGTGATTGAGACATGGATTGAGGTGTGTCACTTGGATCTAGACGGGAGTACCATACTTGCCATGGAAACCAGAGAGTTCCTCAAGAAGCTTTCAGTGCTTGGATACGAGTACAAGGCCTGGTGTCAAAAGATGGGTGCTAAACTTCAACTTGAGGTAAGAGACACATCTTTAAACATTTAACTGATAAACAAGGGAACTGCCCGACAAACTTTAGAAAAAACTAAAATGATAACTATCCTGGTTACAGGGCCTCTTTATTTATCAGGGGGTCGTTCCACTAACCGATCTTAGCCCTAAAATCAATCTTTTAACATTGGCTAAGATTGATCTTAGGGCTAAGATCCCTTAGTGGAACTGTACCAAGGAGGCCCTGAATCAGGATAGTTATCATTTTAGGTTTTTGTGTCAGTGTCACTGACGTCAATGCACATGCCTCACATGTTTTCGGTTGCCAATATTTTTATGTTTAGTAAACAGTTTCTGAGAGCCAAAGTTTTTCTAATTTAACTACCGATGTAGCACAATGACCATACCTTGATATACATATCTGTATATTTAGATCTGATGATGATGATGATGATGATGCCAATGCCAGGTGGAAAGTCATACAACAAATCAACATTTAATCACCATAAATTATGAATATTTCTATAGTGATGTACATACTACATGAAAATGTATTATATCTTTTAACACAAATCAAGAAAATATTAATAATTATTCTATTTGATTTAATGGTGATGTGGATGTATGTAGTATAATTTTATTTTATTTCATTTCCAAAAAGGTTATGCATGAATTGAATGCTTACAGATCTCTTCCATAATAACGCTGATCTCTCTGTAAAAATAATATAAATACAATACAAGTATAATAATAAATTAAAGGACACATTTGTGCAAGAAAATTACAATATGGTAAGTCAATAATTACTAGTATATTGATTGATTAATCATTACTAATATATATGATACATCCCTGTGTAATTTAATACAATAGGTATCAAAACTGCTTGTTTCCATTTAACTATTTCCATAGCAACTGATTCATTATATTGAGCTTAGGATATATTTGTTAATCCCCTGCTATGACTTAGACACGGATGTATCGTGTTCCCCTTTTAGCGCATCCATGTGTCCATCCAAAATTGTTTCTGAATCATTAATCAAGTGAGTAAGTGAGTTATTGTTAAATGCCGCTTGGGCAATATCACAGCCATTTGCGGCAATCATTACTCGAAATCTATGACATAATTATTCTAATGTGTTTGTGAACTATAACATGTATGTTGCTGTTGTGATATTTTTTTTTTTGGGGGGGGGGGGGGGGGGTTCAATTTCAATTTCATAATTTTTAAAATATGGACCAAAAATGGCAAAATATGGACGTTGGAACATTGCTTCATTTCCAGATCAAAATTTGAAACTTAATTTGGATGACTTAGCAATATCAAATTTTGGGAAGTTACCAATATGGTGGTTAACCTTATTTTTAGCTCACTCCAGAGTCTCCATAGAACATTTTCATTATCTTGACATGATTGACTACAAATGTTTTCAAATTGAATAACATTATAAAAACTACAGCCGTTCTTTTGCCTTGTTTCCGTTGCAATTAAGTTAGGTTGCATTTTGCTTTTGTGACATTTGCATATACCTTTAGTTGTTATATGTTCAGGCACTGTCTTATATAATGAGCATGATTTTGCTGCAAGCTTCTGATGTCCAAGACATTGTCATCTTTTGAGGACTGGTTATATTCTGAGATGTTATTATGAAAATGGACAATAATATTTGTATCATGCTTTGTAGTAATGTGAATTATGATGCATTAATTGTTCTTTATCGACTTGTAAGCCATAAAATGTCATTGATATGATAAAGTTCTCATATAATAGGCTGCAATGGTGATAAGCATTGTAATATAGTGACATTGTTATGTTTGGCATCACACATTCTATAATAAGACACATTCTTGTACTTTTTTGGACTTTTGTGGAATTCAAACTCGCATATTCACAGTCTGACAATAACTGCCAGTAATGAATATCCGAACAGTTTACCGGTAACCATTCCGCGATGGAGACTTTGTTTTTTATGGTTGGAGAAATTTTCCATACCAATATCTTATCCTTATACAAGTTCAGAATTCTTCCTCTTGTAAATTGTTCATGGCCTTGACCAAAAGTTGTATTATTCTCCTGGTAAATTGTTCATGCCCTTGACCAAAGCTGAATTATTCTCCTTGTAAATTGTTCATGCCCTTGACCAAAAGTTGAATCATTCTCCTTGTAAATTGTTCATGCCCTTGACCAAAGCTGAATTATTCTCCTTGTAAATTGTTCATGGTCTTGACCAAAGCTGAATTATTCTCCTTGTAAATTGTTCATGCCCTTGACCAAAGCTGAATTATTCTCCTTGTAAATTATTCATGCCCTTGACCAAAGCTGAATTATTCTCCTTGTAAATTGTTCATGCCCTTGACCAAAAGTTGAATTATTCTCCTTGTAAATTGTTCATGCCCTTGACCAAAGCTGAATTATTCTCCTTGTAAATTGTTCATGTCTCTGACCAAATGTTGAATTGTTCTCCTTGTAAATTGTTCATGCCCTTGACCAAAGCTGAATTATTCTCCTTGTAAATTGTTCATGCCCTTGACCAAAAGTTGAATCATTCTCCTTGTAAATTGTTCATGCCCTTGACCAAAGCTGAATTATTCTCCTTGTAAATTGTTCATGGCCTTGACCAAAGCTGAATTATTCTCCTTGTAAATTGTTCATGGCCTTGACCAAAGCTGAATTATTCTCCTTGTAAATTGTTCATGCCCTTGACCAAAGCTGAATTATTCTCCTTGTAAATTATTCATGCCCTTGACCAAAGCTGAATTATTCTCCTTGTAAATTGTTCATGCCCTTGACCAAAGTTGAATTGTTCTCCTTGTAAATTGTTCATGCCTCTGACCAAAGCTAAATTATTCTCCTTGTAAATGAGTCTTGCCTCTGACCAAAGCTAAATTATTCTCCCTGTAAATTGTTCATGCCTCTGACAAAAATTGAATTATACTCCTGGAAAATTGTTCATGCCTCTGACCAAAGATGAATTTTCTCTTTGTAAACGAGTCATTCATCCAGGAATTGTTTGCCACTAATCAGTTCCGCTGTTAAAGGGTTAATCTGATTAAAGACTCTATATAAAGGCAAGTTATCTCAATACATAATCCCACGGCAGAGCGAGAATTCGATCACTATGAGCGTTTCAGGTTTTGCTAATTCGTTTGGCATTTTGGCTTCAGGAATAATTGATTTAAAGGTTTTCAAAAGTCAATATGACATAGCAAAGAATAAATATGGTTGAGCTCCAAATTGTATCAGAGATGATTTTATTGAAAATATGGATATGAAGATGTTTTTACATTTATAACAAAATGAATACATCCATGAAATTGCCTTGATATGTGGATCAGTGAATTAGATCTGAAATGTCAGACATGAGAATTATGAAGGATTTAATATGATAAGGAAATTTGCTACATAGGACAGTTTCTTTACATGGAAGTTTTCTATCTATTATCAAAATATTCAGGGGATGGGATAGCGCATTGGTTAGCGTGTTCGGCTTCGGATCAAGAGGTCAGTGGTTTGAATCCTGCCAGGGGAACGGCAACTTTGTCTGCAGTAGAGAACTGTTCTACATGCAGTAAGATTTGTGTGCAATGCCAACTGAATTCCACCCATTGTTAGTTAGATCCATCCGATGCTAGCAGGTTTCACCGCAATGCATGGCCACATGGCATTGCAGGCTTTCCCCCTGCCATAGTACTAGCAGCCGCGATATAAGTGAAATACTCTTGAAAGCGGCGTTAAACCACAACTCACCTCACCTCACCCCACCTCACCTTACCTCACCGCAATGCATAGCCACATGGCGTTGCAGGCTTTCCCCCTGCCATAGTACTAGCAGCCACGATATAAGTGAAATACTCTTGAAAGCGGCGTTAAACCTCAACTCACCTCACCTCAAATTGTTCATACAAAATTGTGACAATGTACTATATAATAGTTCTCATAGTGGCTGAGTCAGCAAAACCGCCAGGCTAGCAATCCAGTGCTGGGTTTGAGTCCACCTGTGACTGTGTGTAAAAACCTTGAAGTCAACTTTGTGTGCAGATTTTTTGTATTAAAGGAGCTGTAGCACGTTTTTGGCAAATTTTGTTTTTTCAAATTTCCTATTTAATATTAAAGTTTATAGAATATATTGTTATGTTAGAGGGTAAAACATCTTATTACACAGACCAATTGTCTGTAGTGTTAATAACATATAAAGCAAAAATTGCATGGTGGCTATTTTAATGTGAACACATTTTATTATTTAAAATTACAAACATTATTCCCATGGTTTTACAGAAACCATGTACACTCATTTTTAACTTGGTTTTTAAAGAGAGAAGGGTGTTTTACTATAAGTGACATTAATTTTCAAATACAACTTCTATGAGCATAAAAAACGTGCTACAGTACCTTTATTACAAATGTACTACCGTTAAGCTAGTGGTGAGTGTCGTATATAAGCATTGTTGTGTGACTATGTTAGTGTTAAGAGAGGTTTTATGGATTCATTAGGTTCTCTTTGAAGTGGTTGTCCTATGATTGATTATTCATGGCACGGTTACCATGGTTACTGCCTTGTCAATGTCATTTATATTACTGCATGTTTTATGAATTTCAGTTTTTCAGTTTTATGCATCTGTATCTGGTGGGTTTTTTTATCTCGATTTTCGTGATCTAGTTGATGATGTTGCAACAAATTTAGTTTCATAACATGTTGATGTTTTTGAGAGGTTTTTTTCATATTTTCTGTGAAGAGAATGATTTGGTAGATTGTGTGATTATATAATGAGCTTTATTGGTTATCTCCTACCAGAAGTTCGCTTAAAGGGGCAGTAGCACGTTTTTTCGCTCAAAAAAGTTGATGAAATGTATTTGAAAAATAATTTCACCAATAGTAAAACATCATTCTCATTAGTGTACATGTTTCGGTAAAGCCATGGGAATCGTTTTTGTAATACAAAATAATAAATTGTGTTCACAATAAAATGGCCGCCATGCAATTTTTGCTTTATACGCAACATAGTTTTTACCACTACAGATAATTAGTTTGTGTAATAAGATGTTTTACCCTCTAAAGTTAATTTAAATGACAGAAACTATCATTATAAATGGGAAATTTGAAAAAATAAATTTTGCAAAATACGTGCTACAGCGCCTTTTAGGATGTCCGCTCCTTCCGGTTGAACTTCAAAAATGAAATATGATTAAGTAAAGATTTTTTCTCATCTTTATTTACTTCATAATATTCTACATCATCAACATACTTTTAAAAAACATATGAAATAAAGAAAATGTGACTTTAGAACCTCTAAAAAGTGCTTAAACAGCATAAATGGCCTACATTTGACTAAAAAGGGGGGTTTTCAGGTACATTTTGTGTCAAAGCTAAAAAAAACCACACTACCATATATATTTTTTCATCGATTTTGGTAGGGTAAAATGAACTTTGTAACATATCAAAAAAGGAAAAAAAGTTTAATACTAGAAATGTAGTATTTTAAAGTTTTTAGCAGTTTTTTTCTCATTTTCCCATAGACTCCCATGTTAAAATTGTACTTCACCCCACTATCTTACAGGCGTCATATCTCGAAAAAACCCACAGTACCCCCTATTTTTTAATGTTGATTTTCCAATCATATACTTTGATCTTTTAAAAAATATAGGTTAGAATAAAAGTTTAATGCTATAAATTTGAGGAGCGAACATCCTTAAAGGCGCGCTGTAACACGTTTTTTGCATATCATGTTTCCTCATGAATTTTGCCATTTATTATTAAAGATTATGCAATATATTGGTACGATATTGGGTAAACATCTCATTACATGACCCAATAAGCCGTATCCATAGAAAACGGCTATCCATATTTAAAGAATATCGTGCCACGTATAAAGCAACAGTGGTGGGAACACTTCAGGGTGAGAGGTAGATTTGTAGGTTTCATGAGGTTATGAGATTGCAGACAGAAAAATGGTTAACCATTCCATTATTTTTCCATATTTAAAACTCTACTCTGGGTTTTTATATTGCTACATCAGTTAATACACTTGAACTGCATTTGTGCGGCCATTTTAATGTGAACACATTTAAATGGTCACTTGATGGAAAATGGACTTGCATGGCTCAATGGAACCATGCAGATTTGTTTTAGGACTAGTTTATTGATTTAAGTGTTTATTTAGCCATTGGTAACACTTATTTATAGTTATGTGGGAGCACTTTATTTCAGTAAGAAAGCACCTTTAAGGATATAGAACTGACAAATATCTTTGGTCCAGGCTTTTTGTTTCCAGACCATAACTCAAAATTGACCAAGGGTTCATAAAAATTACCTGAAAATGTTTAAAACAGGGCTACCACTACACCACTAGTTGGGATAAAGATATATATACAATAGAGTTTTTCACACTTTTCATACTTAATCATGTATTAATAACATATATATGTAAACAGGATTATCCTCCCGAATTTCGTTTCCACAAAAAATACCCTGATAGAACCCTCCTTTTAACACTTTAATGTATTGTGGTAAAACTTCAAAAATTCTAAATATGATTACAATGCAACAGTGCAATGCCAACTTCATGTAAAACATTTCTCTACAGTAAAATAGTTTCTGAACTTGACAAGAATGAAACTGAAAATGATTATTATTTAGATACCCTGTTCTGTTAAAGAATTTAGAAACTATCAGAACCAGTGGAGGGGGGAAAGATTGTTTAGGGGTTGAACCTCCTTGTTTTCAAAATCCCAATATGCTTTGTAGGGTCTAAATTACAACCAAAAATGGTAACAACAAAATTATTTGAACCAGTGGGGTTAATAACATACTAGTACATAATAAATGGTAGTACAAGCATATTGATAGAAGAACAAGTATATACTAAATTGAAGTACAAGCACATTGTAAACCGGAAAACAAACATATATATACTAAATGGAAGTACAAGCATATAAAATGGAAAAACAAGCATATATAAATGGAAGTACAAAACTATACTAAATGGAGATGCAAGCATATACTAAATGGAAGTACAAAAATATACTAAATGGAACTGCAAACATATACTAAATGTCAGTACGAGCATATCTAAATGGAAATACAAAAATACACTAAACCGATCTCGAGCTGCAAGCATATATACTAAATATAATTGCAAGCATATATTAAATGGAATAGCAAGCATTTACTAAATGGAAGTACAAGCATATATTAAATGGAACTGCAAGCATATACTAAATGGAAGTGCAAGCATATAATAAATGGAAGTACAAGCATATACTAAATTGAATTCGAAGAACATGCATATACTAAATGGAAGAAAACGCATATCCTAAATGAAAGAACACTCATATACTAAATGGAAGAACAGGCATATACTATACAGTCAAGTCGCGATAATCCGGCCACCGATAATCCGAATCTCGCAGTTTCCGAACGGTAGGAAGATGTAACCAAACTAATCTTTTTAGTAGTCCTCAGTACTCAGTTGTCTGAACATTTCACTATCCGAACGTTTTTGACGGAAGCGTTCGGATTATCGAGGCCTGACTGTACATGGAAGAACATACATATACTAAATGAAGAACAAGCATATATACTTAATGGAAGAACAAGCATATATACTAAATGGAAGAACACATATAAACTAAATGAAGAACAAGCATATATACTTAATGGAAGAAAAAGCATATATACTAAATGGAAGAACACATATAAACTAAATGAAGAACAAGCATATATACTTAATGGAAGAACAAGCATATATACTAAATGGAAGAACACATATAAACTAAATAGAAGAACACATATAAACTAAATGAAGAACAAGCATATATACTTAATGGGAGAACAAGCATATATACTAAATGAAAGAAGACATATAAACTAAATGAAAGAACAAGCATATACTTAATGGAAGAACACACATACACTAAATTGAAGAACAAGCATAATTTAAATAGGATCTCCTGGTAATGTAGTCTTTAATTAGTTTTCAGAGATACTAACATAAAACCATTTTATTTTGGTCTTATATAGACAGTGATGGCCAGTACCGAAACCAATTAACCAGAATATGATCAGATAATTTACTTTCATCAACAATGACGTCAGAGGGCGCTGGCAATTTACTGAAAATAGAAACCATCAAGCCAGACGAACCAATTTTGTATTTGTAGAACTTGGTTATGATTATTGCTTTGGATATCGGTACAGAACTACATGAACAACGTCCATGGATATTGGTATATTATTGTGGTATTGATATTCTTTAAGTTATTTTAAACATGTTGACGTTTTCAACTGGTTTTGTTTCTTGGAGAAGATAAAGCTTGAGAGATAATTTGGTATGTTTTTATGAGTTTAATTGTTTTCTCTATATAACAGTATAATGACAATTAAAGTACCTTGATTTTATTTTTAAATTTTTTAATAGTTTAACAATTTCAGTTTAACGATTACATGTATGTTAAATTCACTGACTACAAAAGTCCCATATTCTCCTGCATGCAAATGCATATAATGTTGAATATAGAAAATATTAGTTAAAATAATATAAAAACTTAAAATAAAGTTGATGGTCAGTTTTGTAATGATTGTTAATATTCTGTATAAATGTACCATACCTTGTTATACCCAACATTCCACCAACATATACACTCAACCTCGAGAGAAACGTCACCACATATTCAAAAGTGTAAAAAATAATTCTTTTGCCGGAGAAAATCGATTTTCAATGCTTTTTATTGGGACATCATGTGTGAAGAGGTACCCGCAATGTCATACATCAGAGTAGAATAAAGCTTTATTTTTATGTCTGTTCAAGTACACTCCGGTTGAAGGTGTTCATTCAAGAAGGGCACATGTGCTATGTTATATACATAACACATGTGCCCTTCTTGAATGCACCTCTTCATTTGCTTTTTCAAAATGGTTTTTGGTTATTTTTGGCTGTTTCAGTCGTGTTTATCAGTTGTGGATTGACTAATTTTGTGTGGTGACGTTTCTTTTGAAAGGTTGTGTATGTTCACTATAAAGAATTGTTATTCAGAAAAATTCTTGTTTACTGAAGTTTTATATAAAAAATCATGTTATATACAATATATATATTAATCAAAAAGCAATACAAACTACTCTTTTATCTAAACAATTAATATTTTTTATTAAATATTTTTTCATATTTCATAATTTTTCATCATAGATGCCAAACATTCTGACTAAAATCCATTTTGAAAAAAGGATTTTGGCATCCCATGTATGTTTGAACAGATATAAAAATAAAATCATCATACCCTTCCAAAATTGTAAGTTAAACTTCTTTTTTTTTATCACTTTATTTCTTTTTTGTGGGTTTTGTGTAAGTTAAACTTTACAAAACATATGTCTATGAAAGGTTTTCAAAATCAATTTTCGCTTGCAGCAATAGTTCAGTTGGTTAAAAATGTGATAGCGTTTCTTTTCCTTATCATTTTAGATTCTTCATCTTAAGTTCAATGGGGTTTCTTCTATCTGGAGTAGGAGCATTTATATGTAATAGAGGTTTCTGGAATAAAAAGGATTTTTTATGATTTTGTTACTATTTTATGGAAGTGTTGATTTTTATGGAGGCAAGACATACAATTTCTTTCAAGGGCATTTAGAAGTTGGTAAGATGAAGGAGAACAAGCTTTATGGATATACAACTTCTTTATTGCAGGAGTGTGACATATCGGTGTACTCGGTCCATAAAGCTTGTTCTCCTTCAAGACATACAATATATATTTTTTAAAAATGACAATTTATTTCAACATATAAATAAACAAAAAATGCAAACATACTAGAATATGAAAACTGACGCAGGGATTTTGTGATTTTTTTCAGTTTGATTAGATATTCTTATTGGTTTTTTTTATTGTTTATACTAATTGTCCTCCAGATGCAAAATGGTGATAAAAGCTAACTAAGCTAATCTTAGTACATTTTAAGCAAGGAAGGATTACTGCCTATTATTAATTTATCCTATGAATTTTGAATAAGTTAGTCGCACAAAGTTAAGAGAAAGTAGCATTGAAAAATGTTTCCATTTTTGTCTAATAAATTTATTGCTTTTTATATTATTATCAACAATTTTGTATATTTTGTTATTTCCTTTCAGATATATCAATCAAAATATAAAAAAAACAAATAAGAAGAAATAGTTTAAATTCATAACATTTTATTTCAATGTTTATTTGTTCATGTAGTTTTTGCCACTGTAATGATTTGACAGTTAACAAAATGTCAAGATATCCAAAAAATTAAGAAATTTCAATAAAATATGAATGCATGACATTATGACTTTTCAGTCAGAAACAGACCCGAGAGAGATATTTTATGTCACTTCACCAAGTATAACATTGTCACATTTGGGATAACACTACCTTCAATAGCACAAATTCTTTTACGTTTTCGGGCCTAGTCCCTTGCGGGATTCAAACCCATGCCCTCAGAGTAAGGCAACTATCGCCAGCACTGACTGTACCAATTTACAGCTTACCACACGATCAACAGGCCTTTGTTCACTATCTAAATGGCATGTATTTCTATCTTCACAAAATGTTTTCACGATGTATACAGCTAAAGGGAAATAACTCTTGCTATCTTGCAGGATCGTAAGAACACGGATAAGAGTTCGGAAGTCATGGATGATCCAACAAATATCAGCGCACAATACAAAAAGGTAAGTCTCCATTTTAAAAACATCTTTTATGTTTTTGTTATAATTTGATGTATTATGTACTGTTCATTTGTTTTCAAATCTTTACAAGAAAATGTGTTGAATGTTATATTTTATTTCAGGTTTTTTTTCCAGCTTTTGACAGTATATATTTAATTAAATTTTTGGATGTATTATTTATAATGGAATTGATAATTAAAAATTATTAAAATGATTCTTGTGTAGAAAATGATTATGTATTTATATTATGATTGTTTTTCAAATGTACAGTATATTGAACAAAATGTATAAAATTATTATATTTTCTATGGCAAAATACGGCATTTATCAGTGAAAATATTTTTTTTACTGATAAATGCCGTATTTTATTTTCGCTGGGTGAAATAATATATTTATGCTGCGTCACTCATGAAAAAATTAATTTCTTCTTCACTCGATGAGATATATGTGGAAATCAATGAGAAATGATAAATATATATATAAATTATTTAGATGTCATTATTATCACCTTTAAAGGCACTTTATCACCTTTTAATTTGTTTATTAGTAAAATCGTAACCTTCTTTTCATTGTTACATTATGCAAACTGTTCACTGACTGTTCACTGTTCATAGATTCTAGTTCATCGAAATCATGTTTCAAAACCGAGATACTTAATTGACATTATTGTAGGAAGCATTGAACCCTAAGTTCGTTATTTTTATCAATTGGTTTACAGAATTTTCCCCAAAAACCTAGGTATACTGCATTTGTATTTTTTTCTTTTGAAAAACACATTAAAATAAAAAGAAATTTAAATTATTATCATCATCATTATTTATTCCTTTAAATTGCCACCAACAATGCTACAAGAGCTATAAACAATACAACAAATTATATACAAATGTCAAGACAGAAAAAAATATATAAAAAGTAAACAAATTGTTAAAACAAAAAGGGCCTAAGAAATGATCTTTAACAAATTGTATGACTGTGCATGCCCCGAGTTGTGTTGGCTCAGTTTATCCATACCCTAAGTACACAGTATTTTATACTGGCGTCAATTGATCTTGATGAAGAAATCTTTAGTAGAGATTTTAACAGTAAAATATTACTTCAAACAGAAGGAGGATCGAATGTAATTAAATCCATTGTAAAACCACCAAGAAGAGATATCCGGTGTTTATTTCATTTGACACTTGACTTACAAGCACTTTGATCTCAATATCATATTACCTACTTTCACAAAGTAGAGGAAGGAGATATTGCTTGTTGATATCAAATATCATAATATCGATATTCTTCTGTCCATTACTCAGATAAGAAAAATGCTAATTGTACAAATTCCATAGCAAAACTTCCAACCTTTACATTTCTATACAATATAGAAATTGTCATCCTGAGAAAATTTTCTTTTCTTTTACATTTTTACATGCAATATTAAGTTATATTTAACTTGTTTTAAACTCTTTAAAAATAAATTTTTGACATGTTTAGATAATCTTACAATAAATATTCCTCAACAGACGCTAATTATCTTGTTTCAAATGCTTATGACACATATTTGCTTCTTGAAACATTTCTATCTTATCTCATTTATAATTTGTGATAACTATTTATTAAAGAATGTTAAAGAAGAATATGATTATATAGTCTCTAAACATTAGGTAAATCGGTTGCTAAGGTCGGCCTCTCTGTAGTCAGGAAGATATGTAAATTTGATAGTTATTGCTTCATTATGTTAAAAATGTCTCTTAAAATGTCTATGTCTAGACACTTATGAAAGGTACAAGATGAAATTATTTGGTGGAAATTTCTTTTTACAATTTACAATTTTATCACAGTCAGACATATTTTTAAAGCAAAATTAGCAAATATTATTTAAGAAATGCAGGTTATGAACAAAAGTATGTCAATTCTAAATATTCTGTTTAAAGGCATAATTAATTATTCTTCTAATTTATTAAAAGTAAATAAGAATATTTTTTTACCAGTTCATGTTAATCTTGTTTCCTCTTGATCTGTATATCCCAAATATCCAAATATAACAATGTTATAAATATTATTGTTAATTGCATTTATGACAGGAATCTATATTGACACTTATTTCACCCTCAGAATGAAGTTGTGATGTATTACTTCTTTTCCTTATGTGATTGCCAACTTCTAAAATGTCCCTAAAAGAAGATAAAGGTGAATAAATTATGAGATGTTCATAATGTTCTCATAATGTTCATATAATGTTCATAATGTTCTTATAATGTTCATAATGTTCTTATAATGTTCATAATGTTTCTTGGGTAATAGTAAAACTAAAGCCCAAAGAGTGACAGTGTATACGTATTTCTAACTGCAGGCCAAATTGGTAATAAAACTGACTTAATTTGTTTCAAAATGACATGACATGTCTCATTTTCAGGTCATTTCCTAGCTTAACTGCATGTTATTTTAATTTCATTATATATATAAGTGGTCAAGCTAACCACTTGTCACTTTCCAATCAATCAATGTCTATTGTACATTGTTTAAGCTACCTATAAATTCGCCATGTTGAAAATGCTCCACACTGTTGAAAAGACTTGTAAACAAGTCTAAATGCGACGCATCCACTCATCATTAAAATGATATCTACAGCAAGTGTCGTCTGAAGTATTTTATTTGTATATACATTTACTTCACGTGAGACCTTCCTCAACTTTTTCATATATATATATATATATATATATATATATATCAGAAACATTGAGTTGGTCTGGTATACAGTCAAATATATTCAAAAGTTAAAAAACACACAACACCAATAGACTCCTACTAGTTTCATTGTAATCTTCAGGGAGTACAAAACAGTTGTCTGTTTTGTACTCCCTGAAGATTACAATGAAACTAGTAGGAGTCTATTGGTGTTGTGTGTTTTTTAACTTTTGAATATATATATATATATATATATATATATATATATATATATATATATATATATACTGCAGGGCAATATGCAACTTTTACATCTTTAAACATATTAATATGAATACTTATTGATTTTATCTATTTCTACCAACATTCATTCTCTTTGCATTTATTCAATACATTTTAGAATTTTAATTAATTACAGGCCAAACAAAATTAATAACTTATTAGTTTACAGATTGTTTGGCCTAATGTCTAAAGGCAGGAGACAAAAAAGTAAATTTGCTTTAGCCTAGATGAAAAATGTTCGGGTAAGAGAAATAGGCACATAATTTTTAAGAAAATAAAATGTTTTCCCTTATATTTTTAGTTCATTGGTAAAATCTAGCAACAATATTAAGTTGGAGGGAGAAATTGGCACGGTTTTTATTTAGGGGGGATTTTTCTCCAAATTTGTCAAAATCATGATAGGAGAATCCGTAAAGCAACTAAATAAAAAAAGTAGCTTAGCTGAAGTAAATTCTGCACTTAGTCTCAATGTAAATACATACACTGTTACTCCCAAATCGACTTAAGAGATGTTATCACTCCTTCTGAATAAAACACTCTTTAAAATTATGTGCCTTAGGCTAAAACCTTTATCAGATTGGAATTTGTTTTATAAGTCAGTTGTGAATAATATAAGCTCTCATGTATGAAAATAATATTTTGTGAATTAACATTAGATATGTATAAAAGCAAAATCATCCCCTACAAAAAAAAATCCCTTGAAAACATATTACTGCACCATTGCCACAAGCAAAATTTTACCATCGCCACAACCAATCCGCAAGGCTGTTCCAGAACATATCCAGAAAGACTAAATTGTAAAATGAGTTGCGGATATGGTTTGGTAATATAGCCATAGGGATCCCCACCCTATCCAATAAAGCCATAAACCATCCACAGGTAGTCCATATGCGGATATGGTTTGGTAATATATCCAAAGGGATCCCCACCCTATCCAATAAAGCCATAAAACCATCCACAAGTAGTCCAGAATGGAGTTGCGGATATGGTTTGGTAATATATCCATAGGGATCCCCACCCTATCCAATAAAGCCATAAAACCATCCACAAGTAGTCCAGATTGGAGTTGCGGATATGGTTTGGTAATATATCCATAGGGATCCCCACCCTATCCAATAAAGCCATAAAACCATCCACAAGTAGTCCAGAATTGAGTTGCGGATATGGTTTGGTAATATATCCAAAGGGATCCCCACCCTATCCAATAAAGCCATAAAACCATCCACAAGTAGCCCAGAATGGAGTTGCGGATATGGTTTGGTAATATATCCAAAGGGATCCCCACCATATCCAATAAAGCCATAAAACCATCCACAAGTAGTCCAGACCTGCATTTGCATATATTATTCATAAAACCGTCCACAGGCACTCCAGAAATTTAATGTTTCAGATATACCTCAAAATCAAAGAACCATTTCCAGTTAAAACAAAAAACAAAAACATAGTACACTTCACAATTTTTAATAGTACACAATAAATACTATAATATTAATGTTCATTTGGGGATCCTGAGTGCTGTACAAATATAAAACATAAATATCCTTCTGCAAAGGAATTCAAAGGACATTCAACTGCATTCAGTAACACATCCTGCTTTTAACGTTTACTTAATAACATTCCTGAGATCTATGACATGTACAATCAGGATCTTGGAACTTCCAGGTCACTTTCAGGGGCCATGTTAATGTGATTGTGCCGAGCTCCTGAAAAGTAGAATAGTAAGAATATAGATACCATGGTACAAACAGGCAAGTTACAAATCACATGATATGAAAAGACTTTTTGATATATATAGACCATAACCAATGGCACATTCATGTCCCATTACATACAGGACATTCATACTCACACGAATCTTGTTGAGGCAAAATATAAAGAAAACAAAAGAGACATTTTGTAAAACATTAGTAATACCTAATTTCCGGAATGCCTTCCTCAGGCTACAGATCTTCGACAGGTGGTCAGTGTACTGGGAGTACAGGAGGTGCAATACCAGGATGGATTAGTCATCATTGTAAATAGTAAAATGATTTTAATGTTATTTCAAATGTTTTCAAACTCTTCAAATTGTTATTCAAATTCATATGATTTGACAATATATATATACATTTAGAAACAAATTTAACTTAGCTTGGAGTAGTGTAACTGTTCCTTTAAATTTAAATGTTTAATTTAAATGCTTAATATGAAATGACAATATACATCATGTTAAATTCGCACCTTCAATGGCTTGAAGCACAGTTTCATTCTTTTGAACTGTGCTGGCGTCTTGAACCCTAGATCTTGACTTGACTATGTAAACCAACATAAACATTTGTAAGTTCAAACTATAACGTATATTTATAATTTAATCAAATAAATTGGTAAAATAATGAATTATTACAAAATGTGAAAATACAAATTTGATTTTCATGATTAATGAAAATTAAATAACCATGACCTTTAGTGTCCATTAAAGTAATCAGTCAGCTTGATTGGGTGCATATTCAGAAAGAAGATTATCAATTAAAGAAGCTAATTGTCAAATTCAATGCCAACCCCACCTTCAATAGACCTTGAATAAACAACGTCTGAGAGTTGTGTCCACCAGGTGAGTGTATTTCTGTCCGATTCAGTCCACACTGAAATCAATATTGACACTTTACTGAATAAGATCAAACTATTTGATGAAAACAAAAAGAATTTGAAAATTATAAATCAAAATTGATTAATTTTATTAACTGATAAACATATACTGGACCAAAATAGAATAATAATGTCTTTATTAGTTGAGATACTAGTGAAATATTATTCTTAATAATCAGAAAACATCAAATATCCCTTAGTAAACAGATTACATATTACCAATAATCACAAATCAATTAAATATTTGATATTATATATAGTAAATATATTACATGTCAATACTATTAAAGAGTATAATGACAATAAATGTCTTTATGATGAAAATAAGGATACTGAGTATTTTAACCAACAAACAAGTGTTTTGAATTTCTTTATAAAACAACAAATTAAGGTTTGTAAGTCAAACAAACATAATTGATAAAATTGGTAAAATAAATATGGATTAAAAAACCTTTAAAATCAAAATGTAATTTTGACTATTAATGACTCATAGCAAATTTATCTGTAAAATGTTTATATTAGCAATCAGTCACTCTAGATACATTTCCAGAACATCAATTAAGCAAAACAAATGTCTTGATTAATTGTTATCAACAATGAATTCAATGCTATTTAACAATTTGTTTGTTTATACAACAATATGTCAGCATCTCAAGTCTTACCTTGAGAGATTACATCATTTCCTGCCTGAGAGTAGGTTACATCATTTCCTGTCTTGTCCCAGACCCTGTCTGGCTGTCATCTGATGGCCGAGTGCACAGTCACCTGTGTGATAAACATTGACATGTTTATAAAGCAGTTTTTAAAGTATTTGAAATACAATTTACATTTATTCCTATTCATAATCTGATCTGAACTTAAAGCAACCAATAGCAAATAAATACCACAGATGCCTTGTTACACATGCCATGACTGAGACATGAGTGCCTTTAACAAATGAAGCCAAAAATCAGAAAATATTACTCAGTCTGTCCATTGATTTAAACTGTCCATTGAAAAGGGTGAATGAAATTAGATTGATACATTTGGAATGCAGTGATCACAAGTACTTACCTTGGATTAATCAACTGAGAAATCTTGTACTTGTACTTGTCTTGTGAACTGTAAAGCTTGGTGAGATTTCTTGATGATGTTTTGAAAGCAGCCATCTTGGAATAACAATACAGCAGCAAGACTAAGGAGGCTTCTGATTGGCTAAAATTGATTGATCTGATCATAGTGACAAATATATTGCTTTATATATTGGTTGTGACAGTTGGTAATATATAAAGGATTTGAATTGATTATGAAATATTATGAACAATATTTGTTTTATAAAGGGCATGCAGGTCACACAAAAAAACAGTAATAAATACTGAGAAGCCTTCTGATTGGCTAAAATTGCTTGATCTGATTCTAGAGGCAATTATTTGGTTAAATATGCCAGTTTTTGATATTTAAGGGATTTTATCATGATATTCTGAAATGGTTTGTTTCTATCAATTTGTTAAACTAAAAAATGATATGGTCTAATTTATTTATTGGGATTTTATTTCCTTCATCATATGAAATTTCTCTAATATCAAATGAAACTATAGTTAAAGAATTTGAATAATGTAACCTTTTCATTGAAATTTTATGTAATTCAACTGTTTGAGCATTATTTGAGTGTTCATAATAAAAAATAAATTTAAAAAACATTTTGACCAAACGATTTGTGCAAAAGATTGGTTTTAGAACATATCAGAGCTAATAATATGTTAGTGAATTTCATTATTTTTATTTGGTATCAAAATAATATTTTGACTTGGTGTACTCTTTTACTGATTTAAAAGCATTGTATAAATTATTCCAATACATAGGTCGTTAATTAGATATACTTCTACAGCCCAAGTTTACAACTTGAAACCACATTACACAAATACACAGCAACCCTCCACATCACTTCTCAGCTCTTAACAAACAAATTGATTAATCTAATGAAATGTACACAGTAATTAAGCTACTTGTAAAGCAATCAACTAGGTGTCTCCAAGAGGTATATTTGGGGTCATTCCTGTAATCTTACCATTGGACAGTTTATCAATTAATTAAGCTCCACCCATTTCAAGTCTAATGACCAATAGATTTGCACTTGTTTGTTGTTGCAATTTCTCAGAGGTATACAAATTTTAGTGATTGTAAATATGTAATGACTGCACTTGCTTTAAAAAACATTGTCAAGTATTTCAATTGATTGTCATTTAATGCCAGAGAAAATTAAACTAAAATTATTTGTATTTTTATTCAATATGTAAATTTCTTTCTGATATCTTCACTTTGGCGAAGTATATAATTATTTATTAAAGTATACTTTTAACTGAAATAATTTTAATAGTGGTTTTGTAATGCATACATACAATAAATATATATTTCATGCAATTTTTATCTTTAATAAAAAATATGGATGATTACTTCAATCACATATATTGACATGGGATGAATGTTTATAACTAACTATAGCTAACGGATACATCGTTGAAACAAATCCGCAAAGGCAGCTATCTTGTGCTCTTTTGTGGCTATACTGTGGACAACAGGGACTCTGTAGTGGATATGTTACCGTAACATATTCAGAAACTTTTGATGGTCTTACAGCCAACGGATACATCGTTGAAACCAATCCACAAACGCAGCTATCTTGTGCTCTTTTGTGGCTATACTGTGGATAACAGGGACTCTGTAGTGGATATGTTACCGTAACATATTCGGCCAACGGATACATTGCTGAAACCAATCCACATGACCCATCCACACCATGTCCGGATCTTATCCGCTAGCGGCAATGGTAAAATTTTGCTCTAACTGCTTGAAAAGATTCTTTGGTGCTCCTGTGGATATATTGCCTAAACATATTTTCAGGATATTTTTTTTGTAGGGGATACCAAATTCAATTTTTTAAATTCTGTTTAAAGTCATTTTTAATTATTAATTTATAAAAGTAGATATGAAGTTTTTACCCATTCATGTAAATCAAGTATTCTCTTGATATGTTATATGTAAATGTATTCACCCTAAGACATGGATAAAGTGGTTAATGTTATGCAAACACTTCTTTCAAGAGCTTGTTTGTACATAAGTGATATGCCTATATACATAAGATAAGCCACAAAGTCAAACAGTTCACTGAGCTAACATGTCAACAGACAGATACATGGTAATTTGAAGAGCTTTCAGTAAGATAAGATGCTGTCCTCTTTAAGTAGTCCTAGAGGGTTTAGTTTGTAAAATGGACAATCTAAGGAATGTCTCTAACAAGATCAGAATAATTCCTGACAATTGTCATAATTCATGTCACAATAAAGGTACATCTGAATTTTTATTTTCAAATTTGCTATTTATATAGAAGAAAAAATGCACTTTGTGATTATATGCTATATCAACCATAAATATTTTCTTCAGAAGAAACATCTATATATATGATATATACTTTATGCCACAGAAATATTTTCTTCAGAAGAAAAACACTCGATATGCTTATGCCATACATATATTACCTTTAGAAGAAATTCTCTGTATACTTTATGCCATATAGAAGTTTTCTTATATTCTTTCTAATGATAAATTCTCTTTATGACACACAACTCCATTCTTCAGAAGAATTATATTCTATATGCTATGTCGCCTAAATATATTCTTCAGAAGAAATTCACTATATGTTCTATCCACCACAATTTCTTTCTTCAAAAGAATTATATTCTAAATGCTATATGCCACACAAATATTTTCTTCAAAAGAATTATATTCTCAATGCTATATGCCACACAAATATTTTCTTCAGAAGAATTGTATTCTAAATGCTATATGCCACACAAATATTTTCTTCAGAAGAATTATATTCTCAATGCTATATGCCACACAAATATTTTCTTCAGAAGAATTATATTCTCAATGCTATATGCCACACAAATATTTTCTTCAGAAGAATTATATTCTCAATGCTATATGCCACACAAATATTTTCTTCAGAAGAATTATATTCTAAATGCTATATCGCCACACAAATGTTTTCTTCAGAAGAATTATATTCTCAATGCTATATGCCACACAAATGTTTTCTTCAGAAGAATTATATTCTCAATGCTATATCGACACACAAATGTTTTCTTCAGAAGAATTATATTCTATATGCTATATCGACACACAAATGTTTTCTTCAAAACAATTATATTCGATATGCTATATTGCCATAAAAATTTTCTTCAGAAGAAATTGACAATATGGTCTTTCCATCACTACATATTTTTCAGAAGAATTATATTCTAAAAGCCCCCTAAATATTTTCTTCGGAAGAAATTCTCTGTAGGCTCTGTCAACCACAACTTTCTTCGTAAGATTTACTCTATACTATATGTTCATGGCAACATTTTTCTGAAGACATTCTGTATGTGCTATACACACCACAAATATATTCTTCAGAAGAATTATATTCTTTATGCTATATCGCCACACAAATATTTTCTTCAGAAAAAAACACTCTCGACCACAACTTCTTTCTTCGGAATTCTCTATATTCCGGGTAATGTCTTTCTTCAGAAAAAATTCTCTGCTATATGCTCCAAACGACTTTTTCATCAACTTGTCTTTGTTCATTTACACATGTTTGACATTTTGTTTTTATTAGGAGGTAAGTATGTAAGTATGTCTCTGTCATCTTCCTCATTGTCTTTATATCCTGTTCTACTGGCTGGACCAGATGCAGTAAGCAGTAAACTGGTCTACAATGGGAGGCATTCTGTCTGGTGCAGTCATTATACTTATACCGCAAAAAACGTAGACACAAAGGAAGGTATGAGCAATGTAAGATAATTACGATATTCCATTTGTTACAGTTATTACATAGAGAAAAGCTTAAAACATGAACAAGTAAGCATAAAAGATGTGTCCTATGGGAGGTAACCTTAGTGACTTACTATCATCTTAAAGAGAGAGTTCTATTTTGAGTATCCGCCATCTTGTTGTGTGCATGACGTGAAATGAAAAAAGTGGTGTATTTCTACTAATTATACAATATTTTGATAATAAAAGATATGTATTCATAGAATATCACAAGGTTATGTATGATATATCATTAAAGTGATCAACAATGTCATGTTATGCTGTAGCAAACTTTTCCACACTTGTAGTGCCAATGAATGCTTCAAATCTCATCGTTTTAACTTTTAAATGAATGTGTGCAGTCTTTATACATAATATGAAGTCATAGAAATCTTATCCTCAGTAATATGGTTCACCTGGATTTTGCAATAAGCATGTATGAATGATATATATGGGTAAATGGGAATGTCCTCTCGAATGTTGTCACCTCAAAAATATTCTGATAGAAATTTCCCTTTAATGCTTTGTGAAAGGAGGCCCTATATATTATTTCAATGTAAAAAAATAAAAATGAAAACTATCCAGCTGAAATTGAAATTGAAATTGAAATAATATTTTTAAAGCTTAAAAGTTACTCAAGACAAAAAATAACCTAGTTACTGGACTGTCTTGTCCTTTACAATTATTCTTATCTTATGTATGTTTATCCTTTAGCATATACTTTAAAAATATGCATGCTCTTCAATTTATTTTTAAAATTAAATATCAAAGATTTTGATTGGAAATTTAATTTCCGCTGCTACATAACAGAATGATAAAAGTGCCTATTGATTAAATTTTAAGCTATAAAATAACAATAAAACACAATTTATTTTTTACTTCACTTTTACTCAAGATTGTTAAGTTCAGGTGCATTAACATATGAAAGGGTATATTTCATAACAATTTTCTAAGAAGAATGTACAACAATAAACAATGACATTCTGAGTTCACACCTGTCTACAGGTGTGATATCTTTGTGTTCATGTCACCTGTCATTTCTTTAATTAGCCAGGAAGCTTTGTTGTATCTCCGACTTTCTTCAGGCATATCAGGTGAACTATTGTCATTATTTTTCGTCAAACTGTCACACAATGTAAACAGACCTGTTTCGTCAGTGTTTCATATTTCTGCGATGACTTAAGCATTCTTGTTCAATGACAAAATATTTTTGGGGTTTTATTCCTGTGCATCTGTGCATAATTTAACTTGTCTAATCAATGTATACATTTTTATTCAACAAGTCCTTGATAGAAAGGAATGGTCTCTCTTGATCAATAACATAATATTATAATAATAACAATTCATAAATGGTTTGTAACAGTATTTAAGGACATTATTACTTCTCTATATATTCTAAAAATTAATTTGACCAAAATATAAAAAAAAAGGAAACAGAATGATAAAATTGTTCAAATTTCACAATTCTGTGACCATACAGTACGCTATCTGGGTCATCTTTTATAACTGAGTCACTTGTTTGCATTGAATAATGAATCACTTCTCCAATGTGGCGGGAATCTTTAAACAATACATGGCTTGAGACCAAGGAAATTGCAGCCACAGGTATACGAGCTTCCTACACTCTCCATGTGTGTAAATATACTACATGACATTTGCTCATATCGCACAATACATTTGCACAGAAAGGGAAAGCTCCACACAGGGTTTGTATTCGGGGATCAATCGGCTTTGACCTGGATAAAGGGTCAACTTGTTCAGGGGTGTTTATTGTCTCGGCTTCGATGGATGGGACAAGTTAAAAGAAAGCGGACACCACTGTAAGCATCTCTGCTGATCTAAATGTCAGTAAGGACTGGTGGATTGCCGTTATAGGGAGGTGTGGTGTCAGACGATCTGACTCAATGCTTTAATGCTTGTCTTCTCCAACTTGTTGTGTGACAGTTTACCATGTTGTCCACCCTTGACTACAAAATGGACTCTTCCACTATTGATCATTCTCCAGATGTTGGATTAAGCCTATTGTTTTTAGAGAGGGAGGACAATGTTGTGGGATGATCGCTAACTCACAGACATGTGAAGGATTATTGTGCCTCTCTCCTTCGAAGTGTTTTTCATCATTGTGTATCTTCCATTGGAGATCTTAGCTTGGATGTAGTATGCTGTTGAATGTCATTGTGTATTATATCCAAGCTTTTGTCAATCTGGAGAAATGCTGTTAAATTTGGACATTTTACTCAATAACGCTCAGTGATGGAAAGAGGATGTGACAACAATTTACTTCTGATGTGCAGAAATGATTTTTTATTTTGTGTAAAGTGTGACACCTTTGGATCAAATATGTTGAATATCAGTGTTTATTATATTCAATAACAATCCAAGGAACTCAACTGCTTTCTCACATTTTAATTCTGTTATTCTAATTCTTCAGTGTGTGAGACGACAATTTTGAAGAATCTGTGTCAAGAAATTGTGTAATATTCATGGAGGATAATCAACCTTAATGAAGAAAGTGATATTATCAATCAAATATCAGTTATGAATTATGATTTGAATCCAAATCTCTGTAAGTCTTATTGTTTTGAAAAACTTCCATTTCTACTATGTCAAAAACACATATTGTTATCCAAATGCCAATCATAGTATAGACTAAAAAAAAAGATAAATTTTAAGAAGTATTAAAGGTATTTCTCAAAGGAGAAGAAAGTAACAGGGATTTTTTTATACATCAGTACCAAGTCAATGTAAATAATAACCTTTTTATAAAGGGGATTTATCTCTTTGTAACAATTTTGTAATTGGATAACATGATTACATAATGGATTATTATTAATACAAATTAGAAACTGTTGCAGTCAATAAATATGAAGTGACTGCATTTTTTAAACTTAAAAGGAAAATTAAGTTGTCATAATTTTATTCAATCTTTAAAGGTAATTTGTAAATACCATCCAAGCAGGAGTTTCATTACAATCTGTTTTTTTCAAAGTGTAACTAAGAATAATTGAAGTTATGAATGTTTCCACCTAAATAACAAAGAATGATTGATGGATAAATTAGGAAATTGATAGAGATGTGTATTTCATCTATGCTAATGAACAGACCGGTTATAAAGGACCATAAACGGGCAATACAGGTGACCGGTAACTGGCAATGATTAGATTATATTATAACCGGTAACTGGCAATGATTGGATAATATTACAACCCTATATCATGAAGACAGAGTGGAAATCAATGTGAATGACAGACCCTATGGAGAAATTGCTTGACTCCTTAGCAATGTTATTAGCAAGTGGTCTTGCAGCTAATACCAGAAAGGGTTGGTTATGAATGTCCAACAGTCCACTAGGTTTGGAACTATTTGAATCATGGACAAGTCACCTTAGCTTTGATGATGCTAAGTAGTGGAAACTTCTGTGTGAAAGTCTTCTTATAATTGATTGAACTCTACTGGGATTTAACGGAAGTTGATAGGATACATACTCAGTTGTGGACAATTCTTTGTGAATGTCGTCTTATAATTGTTCGAGCTCTACTGGGATATTAAGTGAAATTGATGTGACATCACCTTAGTATTTACATGCTAAGTTGTGACACTTCTTTGTGAATATCTTCCTATAATTGAATGAGGTCTGCTGGGATTTCAAGTGAAATTGATTTGACATCACCTTGGTATTTTACATGCCAAGTTGTGGACACTTCTTTGTGAAAATCTTCTTAAAATTGTTAGAACTGTGCTTGGATTTCAAGTGAAATTGATGTGACATCGCCTTAGCATTTTACATGCTAAGTTGTGGACACTTCTTTGGGAATATCTTCTTCATTTGAATGCACTCTACTGGGATTTCAAGTGAAACTGATGTGACATTTAAAGTGAAACTGATGTGATATCACCTTAGCATTTTACATGCTAAGTTGTGAACTTGCATCTTTGATATCAGCATATGAGGTTCAAGTATCACGTGACGAGGAATCTACAGTGGAATTTATATGATATCACCTTAGCTTTATTACTCTTGGACCTGTCAACTATCATGACAGACCCTTAGCTTTTGATAAGCTAAGTATTAAGACTAAGACTAAAATTGATGTAAAAGTTTCTTAATTTCACTCTCTTGAAAAACGTTGCCCATGGGAAGACAAAATTGTATCCAAATCAAATGGGAACCTTTTTCATCATTGACATGACAGTTTAGCTGACAGGAAGCTCACCTTAACTTTACTCATGTCAATTTCATCAAAATAGAATAAATTTCATTATCGACAAGAGAACTTCTTACCTTCAGTCTAGTCAATTTCATCAAAGAGGAACTCAATATCTGGAAGAACATTTTGCTAAGTTCAAGTGTATGAATAATTTTTCCGTCTGGAAGTTTAGTATTGTGAAAGACCGTGTGACATTTACAAGATTTCTGGAGTTGTGGATACCATTTAACCAGACAGTTCTTCATTCCTGTTGTGATGTTCTTGAACTATCATTATGAGCAAGAAAACCACCTCTGTGAGTATTAGACTTGATATTTGATAGTTTCTCGTCTATTGGCAAGAGTTTACTTTAATTTGTTGATATTATTTCGACAGAATTATTTCAATTAAGACAAATGTCATCAGGATTTGACATTTTGGTTATTCTCTTGGACTAAGAGCTGATGGTTTTTATTATGCCCCGACCAACGGTCTGGGCTATATGATTTTACCAATGATTCCGTCCGACAGTACTTCCTTCCAAGGGCATTTTCATCCGATATGTACATTTATCTGTACTTTTAGCTTTTATTCAGACCGCATGAATTGTTTAATTCGTAATTTTATGTTTATCTTGAATCTCTATGAAATATTTTAAGGATAGATATGTATCGGTAAAACCTCTCTCTTCAATCAGTCATGATGTTTTTTTAAATATATGAATTATATCATCAAAATATATGCAAAATATATGTTTCAGTTAATACTTAACTAAGTTAAATTACATGTGGTACAATGGTTCTATATATTGCTTCAGTTACTGATTTCAATGAGGTTCAGCAATATTATCTATGGTTGATCAATGGATGGGTGACCCAACTCATTACAGGTAATCTGGGAGTTTGAAAGATTGATTCCATACCTTACTCGTGTTGTGACCTTTGGTAAGAGATTAATTTAAATGTGGTGTGTCCACCAAGCAGTTTAAGTGGGTACCTGGTGAAAGTTGTTTGGAGATTACCTGTAAAAGGTAGTTTGGTTTAAACCAGATCATGAAGTGACTTAATTGCTACAAATGAAATCGCCACCAATATTTTACTTGATCTTTTTAAACCCAAATTTGGGTTGTTTTAATTCAAATTAAGGTACACCTGTTTAACAGACACAAATTCTTATTTTAATACAAGAAAGTTCATATCTTTTCTAGTCAAGCTATCGTGATAAATCTATGAACTATGTCGATATCTGAAATGTTATCTTTTGAAAAGGGTAATATTACAAAATAGATTCTCACCTTTATGTGAAATACATACGTTGATAAAATCTACTTTTTTTCTGTATGCAGATCGAAAATATCCAAGCTTTTACTTACTCAACTGAATGATAAGGTCGTTTTAAAAAGTGTATCCTTCTTCCAATTTTCTCAGCACTCAGGGATCTTTATATTTCAAATACGGTATGTAAATTCATATGTAGTGAATCCGCCAACTGACAAAGTATCAATTACTAAAAACATATGGTTGATTGTGTTTAACAGCCTGACATGTAAATTCCTCCTGTTTTAAACTTCATCGACCTGCTATATACATGGTCAACTGTCAATCATCCTGACAAGATCCTTGTTATTCTTCACTTTCAGATATTTACAAGAGAAAAAGTGTTTTTCTTGGAAATAATAAAAAAAATACACTGCATATCAGATAACAAAGCTGGGCTGCATGCAGAATTCCAAGAATTTTGTTAAAACAGTCAAAATGGGCTTTTTGAGTTTGAGTTTTTTATAAACCAATTCAGACTTTAATATTTAATTAATAATAAATTAATTAATTAATAATTAAAAAATAAAAACACTGATTTTTATCCCTCCGGTATGTAATAGCGTGGGATATAGTCATCACAATTGCACCCTGTCCGTCTGTCTGTCCGTAATAATTACTGGAGCAGAATTCGAAAACTGTTCATGATATCTTTCTGAAACTTTGCATGTGTATTACCCAATAACTGAAGTGATGCCGTTTGGTATCGTCAGATTTTTTAGATTTTTTAAATATTGTTTTATTTCCATAAAAACTTGTTGGATTTGGACTTTGTTCAGGGATAGGTTTGTTTCAATAGCACAGCTCCAAAACCCTTCATCATATCTTCCTGAAACTTTGCATCTGTATTGTGCCTTTTGATATTTAAAATTTCTGGAATTTATTTTCTTTGTTTCCATAGAAACGCGATAGATATGGACTCTGTTCAGGGATAGGTTTAGGATAGTGTATTACCCACTAACTGAAGTAGTAGATGTATTATCTGTCAATGATGTGTTTTACAAATTATGTGGGACAGGTTGCATGTCATCGTCTGATGACTCTTGCTAAAAAAAATTATGGCAATGTAAGTTTAAATTTCAACAGTTCTACAACGATATGCAGTATCATCTCCAAGTTCCATTGAATATGTTGTTGGAGTCATGTATGCAAAAACTATTAAATTATGTTATTTTATTGCGTCACTCACTGTTGCCAAAAATTAATCTTTTAATAGTTGTCTAAGTATAGTGATGATATAAAGGTGAAATTAGTGATTTGTGATAAAAAAAACTGAACAATGCACCGTAACTGAAACAGGAATCTCCTCTAGAATTTCATATCCACAAAAATTACCCCACAAGAATCCTCTCTTTAAGGTTTTGTGGTACCACTTCTCCTTAAGTGACCTTAACTCTTTGTGAAAGGAGGCACAGAAACTTTGTCAGAAAAATAATCAAGTTATCCGAGATATTTGTCTTGTGTATTCAAACAAACCTCTTCATATGTATAAATGAATTAAATAGATAGGTGGCGGATTTGGAAAGGGGGGATGGGGGTCCACCAATGGAAAAGTAGGGGGTCCACTTTTTGGATCCCCATACCCGCCATGCAAAAGATTATGAAAGGCGAGGGGGGGGGGGGGGGGGGGCATTCCATGCGATTGGGTTACTATTCTTCTAAAGACGATTTTAAAAATATCCCTGTCAACTAAAAATGATAGTCCCCAAAAGCATGCCTAATAATACATTTATGAAACTTTGGTTGCATGTATGACTTTGATTTATAGGGTATATGAATAAATTCTTGGTTTATTAGTTCCTTAGAAATTATTAAGTGCTCTTTACATTATATCCATTCAGCTAAGGTGTCAAAGTAATATGGTTTGTTTGTTATTGCACTTAACTATTCTGATATCTGTATTGTCCTTTGGTCATAAACAATTGACCTCAGTTATAAATTTCTTATACAAATGGAATTCTGTCTTTGTAAACATCATAAAAAGTAAAGTAATCATAATTATATTATCACATGTTTATATACAAATATGATTTTTAAATTAATTCTACTTGATCTTAATTTATAAGTCAGTAAAAGTGTCAATGTTAGTGTTACTGTTTATGAGGGAGACGGTTAATTATGTGATCATTGTAAATTGCGAACATGCCAAGGTAAAGGAAATGATACAGTACTGTTAGCAATTAATAGTAGTGTTCTATCGGGGTATTTTTTGTGGAAACGAAATTCGAGAGGATATCCCCGTTTACACAAATATGCTACTAATAAATGATTAAAACACAGTCAAGTTAAAAGATATTAATAAAGGTAATATTTTGATGAATTTTTATTTCACAACTTAATAAAGACAAGCATCCATTGAAAAATAAAAACAAATAGAACTGAAGCCATTTATCGGCGCTGCGAGTGGGGAAAAGTTTGCTATGGCATAACAGCATATTGTTTATTAGTTTTATGACACGCTATTTTATACTATGTGAACTTTCTATCAGTATATCTTTTATCATTATAATGTTTTAATATTAGGTAAAATAAAGCGTGTTTTCATTTCACGTAATGCACAAAATCCAATATGGCGGATTTTGCCGACAGAACGGCCCCTTTAAACAACTGAACTCCACAATGACTTCAAGGCCATACCTGAAACTTTTAATTTTATTTTCCTGAAATCGCATTAAAGCATCAATCCTCCAGAGCAGGTGTGGAGTATCAAAATCAAAACAGCTGGAAAACTAGGTGTAATTTGAAAAACCTTCTGCGTATTTTTATATTTGAGTAAACATACAAAATAACCATGGAAACATATAGTTCAAGGATATTCGTTTGTTTATCTTATTTTACATTATGTTTATTGACAAAAGCATTAACTCATTAAAAGCTCTTTCAACATAACCATGTAGATAATAATTTTATCTATCATTTTCTTTCATCTTTGTTGTTTCAGCAATTAAGACTTTGATATTTTCATTTTTTACAAACCTATTTCGACAAAACCTTTACCCAATTAATTAAAGGACGATATGAGGAATCAAGTAATATTTATTTATAAAATCATTTATTGCTTAAATAATCTTTCATCAAGACCATAAACAAACATAGATAACAATCATGTAATGTTTGCAGAAGATGAAGATGAAATTAGGTTGACCAACAAAATATTACACAATAAATCAAAGATTTCACACCGAATTGAAGATTAAATGATTAAATTCCACATGACCTTTTAAAGACATATTTATTATGCCAATTATTATAATATATTATAGTTGCTATTCAAAGTAAAGTTTGACTTGAGTATGAAGTAATAATCTCACACTATGACAATGAAAGGGTTCTATGATATTTTAATGTGACGCTTTTCAACATTAACAATTTAACATTGATTTCATGCCCTACAGATTTTGTTTAGTTATTAACAAAAGATTTAAGTTAAGTAGTCAGGGTATTGTAGACACTTAGCTATGCACGATTACTCAACCTCCAACAATACAAATCTTTCTACGAGCCCCCAACGTTTCCCTGGCCTATAGTGGAAGAGCTATATATACTAGTAACAACACAAAACACCTGTATGTGGCTTACATCTGTACCGTTAATAATCTCTAAAATGATCCAGCGTTGTTAAATTTATTCTTGCATATTTATCATAAGTTTTGAAAGTGTTGATGCATAGTGAATCTATTGTAGTGAATTTACACCTCAAAATCTCATGTTCAAGTTTTTTAAAAATCCTTTTCTATTTTCTAATTTAAAGACACTGTAGCACATTTTTTACATCTTTTCTATCTTCAAATTTGTCATTTATAATAAAAGTTTATGCAGAATATGTTTAATTAAGAGGGTAAAACAGCCGATTACATAACTTGATTATGCTTAGTCATAGAAAATAGTGCCACATATTGAACCAAAACTGATAGCGGGCATTTTAGTGTGAACACCTTTTAATAGTTTGAGGATTGGAAATGGAGTGAATCGTTTTAGAACTCTATTGATTGAGGAATACTGTTATGCAATATGTAAAATTTCTTTTCCATTTTGTTGTGTCTCTTTATTTCAATTAGGAAACATTCTACAGCCCCTTTAAATTCATGCTGATGAATTATTTAATAATTTTAATTAGTGGCCTATTGTTGATAGTCTAATGTTTGGTCATCAAGAGCGAATATAGTCATCACATTTGATAAATTAAAGCGGAAAGACTTCAGGGAATAACACACATTGATATCTTTACATAAACTCTCTAAATTAATACAATAAATGAATAATTGCTATAGCTGGAACTGATACCTATGTTTAATATCCAAATACAGTCTCTGAAATATGCTATTGTAACTGATTGTTAAAGCTTTTTCAGATGATCGTAATCTATAATCAATGTATATTTGAAGGGCATTTAGAAGTAGAATACAAAAGAAATGAACATAAACTTTCTGCAAACCCCCTGATGAAGGAGTAAGTATACTCTTTGAAATGTAGTATATAACATGGTATTTGTCAAGAATTGACGGATATTCTATTTATTATATGAGGTTATCCTTGTAATTACGTCTGAAAAGGGTTGTATTCTCGCCGAACGGCCACTGGGAACAGCCCGTCACCACAGCAACACTGTGACGTCTTAAGCCAATTCGCCGCGTGAGAACATTGTTTTATGACGTCAAATTATATCAGTTACTGTTCGTAGTGAAAATATAAGTTCTTTTCACTGTAGCTTGATAGACAGTTTATTTCACAGATAAATCCAAGTATTTCATTGCTCGTCATATAATAAATATTCACAATAAAGAAGTTATTATCCAGAAAATTTGCTTAGGACAAAACAGTGGCAGATTCAGAGGGAAAGTTGAGTTCCCTCCCCTTCCCTCTATTGAAAGAATTTGCATTTAAACCCTCGTTAAACACCCCCTCCCCCCTCCCCCCTCCCCCCAAAAAGGATAGCCACACAAGAACTATTTGGATAAAGAGAATTGTTCTTGTTGTATCATGATGTAGACTGGCTTACAATAAAAGCACTTTCTCTAGAGTATCTACGGTAGTTACACATTTGCTGCCCAAATTCTCCCATTGCCTACACAACATATTCTAGCTGGGGTCACCGGGGACACCTCTGCTTACTTCTTCTATATACATGGCCACATTCACAAGTTGCTGTGGTGAAATGTTTAAACTTGTATGTAATCAATTTATTGAAACATATACAAAAATTTAAATACAGAAGAGGAACTGAAGTTTAACTCAATGGGACAATGGTAAAAATTTAACTGCATTAAGACTAACTCATAAAAATCATTTTGACTTTATAAAGGGAATGGGAAATAACCATTAAAGGCCCTGGGAATCAAGAGATTTATAAACGATAGTAAAACATGTGTGCATTTACTCAAGTAATAACTTTATAAGTAGGCAAACATTTTTGTATGAAAGTTATTTGTTATTTATTATGTTCGCAAAAAAATGTGACATTTAGTTGTGTAAGGTAAGTAAGAACTACATTGGTAAATATAAGATCCAATCTGGGTCCCATAGTAGATATTGCTATAGCAATTGTGTGAGATCAGTTGCTATCTAGAATCGACATAATACTATGACATCATTAGTTTATGATCTCACAAGATTTTGGCATCACTGAGAACACATCTGACAATGCTATGATTTGACAAAGTTGATGACATCACAATGCTATTATGTGACAAAGTTGATGACATCACAATGCGATGCGATCACTGTTGAAGAACCTAATGGCAGTCTTGAAATTCAGAAGTGTTCATTGTTTTACTGATAACTGTTGAAGAATGACTTGTTGGATTATGAATAAAATCTCACCCTTATGTAGATATGTTAGAAATCAGAAAACATTTGGGTTTAGATTTCAAATAAACACATAGTAATATATTTGCCCAACATGTAATCAACAAACTTCAACTTTATTTCTTTCATTTATGAAATCATAATATCCCAGCATTAAATTCTTCAATGCTTCACATTTCAATAATTTATTAAACTGAAACATATCTATATTTTCCAATCATGTATCAATTAAATATTACTTACATTTTTTTTTAATATATTCGACAAATTGTCAAATGGTACTTAATGGTACCAATGAACTCAAATCAGGAAAAATTCTAGATTTTGTTATTTCCTTTGGAATACTTCAATGATAAACAAAATATAATTATGAAATTGACAAATTATCCTTGCTGTTTCCTCTGATGTGAATTTCATTTGATGATCTAGTTTACATTTCCAACAACTGATGTCACAGGTAGGAATGTAAATAAGTACTTCATGATAGTGAGAATTACATGCACGTCAATAGCAGCTTGCTAAACATATGTTCGAATTTCTCCATTTAAAAAAAATAATTTCTTCCATCAAAGTGGATATGTTTTTCCTGAAAAGTGAGTAATTGGATTTTATGTTCTGTCATATATTGCAAGGGAATCTGTTTTGTGTAAAATACAATATTAATTTAGTGTATGTTAAATCATTTCACAAAACATATCATTAAATCTTAAGGTATTGTGTTGTGCCAGTCAAAACCTAACTTGATGTACCCGGGTAATACTTAAAGTAGGGTTATAGATTATAGACATAACATTCTTAACACACGAGCTGCGATCAAAATGAAGAATTATTACGAACGTTTCTAGAATAAAGGCCCAGCTTGCTATTCTCAAAACATTTTTGTTCTGCAAACTTCTTTGTAGGTCTCATGTGAATTTGAGAGTTCAGACAGCAGAATAGTAGACCATATCATCACAGTGCTATAATTAAAACTCTACTCTGAGTGTTTCGGTATCACTACATCAGTCAGTTTACTTGAACTACCTTCAAGGGGCCATTTTAAAGTGAACACCTTAAAACCGCTGCTCAATGGGAAATGGACACGCATGGCTTAACCGTACAATGTATTTTTCTTTTAAGAACTATCTTTTATTGATTCATGAGTATTATTTAGCCATTGCTAACACTTATTTGCCCTTTTGTGAGATCACTTTATTTCAGTAAGAATGTCGTGCTACAGCGCCTTTAAGATGTCCATTTCAAAGTGACATAAGCATCACACTCTATCCTTCATTCTAAACACATAGGCTACTATCAAAGTTAAGCATTAAAATTCTTAATGTTACAAATATTTTGAGAAAAATATGAGTCTAGTTAAAAACATATTTCATGTCATGTTTCTTTGTGTATGAGTTTCAAAACTTCTATTGGTAATCATCATTATATTTGTATAGACTCATAAAACCTTAGAAATTATTACCTCATGCATGAATTGTTTTCTTTACACTTCGTTGCACCTGAGAATACCTACAATTAGTCTTACCTGTAATCAGTTCCAGATGAAAGTAAATGTTGGCAGGTTAAGCAAGAGGGAGATAACTATGTATTATATTAATCAGATTAGGTTAACAAAAATATGTTGCAGTTTGCGCTACCAATGTTTATTATCATGTTGAGCAAATATCAGCAACAAGTTTCATTTAAACAATGTTTGATAAATTTAATATCAGAGTATATGATATACTATACTTATGAAATATTATAATCATAATTCATATATTTTATATTTTTTAAAATTCATTATGCTCCTTTAGTTATTAGGCTGTTGTGTGTGAATTGATATTTTAAACAAGTTTGGTAACATGTTGTAATATTTAATAAAATTTGACATTATTTGACATGTATTCAGATTGTGATATCTTAAGTGCAAATGTGTCGACATCAAATCATGCATTCCTTTTTTCAAATTAATTATTAATTTGTTAGGAACTTGTAATTGAAAAGTGTTATACAGTCAAGCCGCGATAATCCGGCCACCAATAATCCGAATCTCGCAGTTTCCGAACGGTAGGATTATGTAACCAAACTAATCTCTTTAGTAGTCCTCAGTACTCAGTAATCCAAGCATTTCACTATCCGAACGATTTTGATGAAAAACGGAAGCGTTCGGATTATCGAGGCCTGACTGTATATAGTTAATGACTGACATCACTCAGTTAAATCCATTAAAATATGATAATCAATATTTCTTTTTGTCTCTGAAGTTTCTTAGACCGATTAAGACTGTCATAAAAAGTACTTTATGAGAACATATCTTGTACATAGTCTAGGATTTCTGTCTGGGAAACTTGTTGTGTTCAGTACAGACTTTCATATAAATCTATAGCCTTTAGAAGTTGGATCCTTCATGACATTTGTCTCGACAATAACACTGATACTCTGACATTATCAACATTGTTAAATGAATATATTACTTTTGTTATTAGCTTAAAAACATTAACACTAAGGACAATCACAACTAATTTGATCCTGTCTATCCGCACAATTTGGTTAGAGTTGAAAATCGTCAAGAAAGTGAGTTACTGTGCATTTGCATAGAAATGTATAGAACGGTTTTGATATACTACCATGTGGATGGGCGGTGTCTGGATATATGGGGTATATGGGATATATGGTCTGACTATACTTGTATATAAAATTAAGTTACCTTTCATATTGTATATGTCTAACAATGATGTTTGTGATTTGAATGCTTCTTATTTCCAACTTGTACAGGAAAAGGGGATTGATAAATTGAGGGTGAATATGAAAATCACTCCCGACATAGTTAAGAAGAATTATGTATATGTAAACTCAAACATTGACACAATCTATGTACCTGTGCATTTAAAAAGAGAAAATAAGAAATTTATTTGTCTATGATCTTTCTTTTCAGTTCATTATCCTAATAAACTCTATCTGACAACTATTTTAAAATTTAATCTCAGACTATGAATGTTAATGTTTATTTTCTCTATAATACATTTTAGTAAGTCAAATTTTACAATCTTGGTATGAACGATGAACCTTTCAGAAACAATATAATATATTAAATGCATATATGCATGAATATTCTGTTAAATATCAATCACCTCTCTTCTTTATGTATTTTATTTAAATAAATCAAGATTTATTTAATAAGGCAAAACTTCAATTTTCACAATATTATGTCAAAGTAGTTTAGTATCGGCTGTACTTTTAAGAACATTTCTTACCATCATCTATCTCAGGTAGAAATGTTTTCAAGGAAAATATTCAGGAACCTGGCTCCCCTCAAACCAGACCGATTATTTATGTTGATTATCTTCGGAGCATCTGACATTTTGCAAAATAAACAATCTAATTGGCCTGTTTCATCTTACCCAAATGAGCTGTTAGCAATTGGTCGGAGGTGTAAAGGGGAAAAATGAGGGAAAAGTACTGTATGAGCATTGGTTAGAGAGAACGAAATTGCGATGTACTCAATGAATCATAGTGAATGATGATTAGATCTGGCAATAAAGAAATAATTATGACCATAGTTCTGGAGTAATAATTCCAGAATGTCAAGTTTTTCATTGAAGTTTGATAACAAGTGGTTCATTAATGAATTTATTTCAAAAAATTTTTTTTTTCAAATATTGAAAATATATTCTGTGATAGATTTTGTATGACACCATTTATAAAATACTTGATAAAAAATATTTTTATTTCAGGATAATAGATACTTATTCAACTTTGAAAATGTATATATTCTTTTTGGGGTGTTAAAAAGTTATTATTCATGTTTGAGTAATTAAAAAAAATATGTAAGGAAGTTGAAAATAACTACATTTGTTCATGCATATCAAGTCACAAAAGGCAACTTTTTAATTTTTAAAAGATTTAAATATTTCAAATTTGACTAAGGCAACTGTTCACATTAAGTGAACCGTTAACCATGATAAGTGCATAGATATGAAAACAGGTTTGGCAAATCATCTTCTTAGTTACGCTAACAACCATTAGGAAAGAAATGTTGATGGGAGTGTTTTCATTTAACATAATCTAGCATAAGCTGATACATAAACAAGAAATCTTTGATGAATAACGCGAGGAGCTAACGAAAACCAACTGAATAGGTCTGTCGGAGCTTGTGGATTTGAACCCAGTCCTTTACTGTGCTCAACAGAAGGAAAGGCGATCATTTTTATGTTACTCAAGTCATCTAGGCTTTAACCATTCCCCTGAAGGATCAACTGTTGATTTGATGAAGTCGGCTGTTCTTCAAATCATGTGGTCTAGAGCAACTTTTCGAAGGATCAAGTGTTGATTTGATGAACTTTGCTGAGGAATTTGTTAACGAGATTTACCTTACAGGTGTTTGGAAGGAGGATATAGGCATCTGGCCGTTGAGTATCTTCTTTCTCCCAAGTGGACTGACACAAGGAGATGTTTCGGCCCCTCATTTATTGAGGAGTCCTACATACTTTGCAAGTTCATCTGGGGGCATCGGGATATACAAAACAATTGAATGGCTTGCTGACTGTAGAGGCTTACAGTTAAGCTGGTACTATCTAGAATAACAGTGCAAGATGTTATGGTAAACGGCGCCATTCTATGTTAAAGACTTGCAGTTTTATGATGATGGGACCATTATGGCGGCAATGGTTTACCACTCTGGTTTTGTCTCATTTACCTAACACAAGAAAAATGTACATCTCTTTCTAAATGGAAAGGATTTCACTAGAGGGCTGTTATCTCATTTTACCCTCAGTGGGCTTTTTTGCCACCCATGGAATACATTTGAATTGGTTGCTTTGGAAAAAATACTTCTGATATCGTTATATACAACTTGTGTAAACTGTGTTCAAACCTGTAGGAGTTATCTGTGTTTCATTCACATAAAACTGTTTTATGATGTGTTCTTTTTGCTACCATGCCAAAGGAGGAAATGCAATCGCAAAATATCCCAGTGCTGTGCTAGAATGTGACATTTTATTTTTTCAATTTTGTGAAGTTTGATAATAACTGTGTTCTATGTTGATAAAATGGGCATCTGTTTGCTGCAATGAGTTAAAGGATGGGTGTTGATGAAGAACGGAACATTATGTGTGGATCCATGGTTCCTTATTGGTATACGTGAAACTTCACAAACTGAGTTTACATATATGGATGCCAAAATGTGTTTTTTGAACTTTTAAACTCAGCATTATTCTTGGATGAATCACTAAGCCACTACAAAGTTGAAGAATTTTTCACCTTTACCATTTCATTTAGATGAAAACATTTTTTTCTTGTATTTTTTCAAATAGAATTTCCTCAATCTTAGACATCACAGCACTGGATTTTCCTACAGCAAGAACTTCAGTGTTTGCAATCGGATTCAAGAAAAAGATTTTAAAATGCATTCAAGATGAAGAAGTAATTTACCAAAGTTGTGATTTGGAATTTCAAAATATAAGGTTTGGATAAACACAATCAACAAGCAAGGTGTGCTGTTTACATTATAACCAGCAGATGTGTTGATATTTACATTATTCCCAAATAAGGTGTTCGTCAAGCTATAAGGTTACATCGCTTTGCGTCTGTTGATGAGGAAAATTACTTGCTGACAGCTATTTGTGAGATACAGATACTCCACAAATATACCAAAAATGCTGTAGATATCACACGAAATGTACCCAGAAACCTCTCATTGCGACTAAATCCTGCAAATACTAGCTCAACAATATACTAGTGGGTAACAGTGAAAATGTGTGGATGTGTATTTGGAGATATCTAAACATTTACATGTGTTCCTCTTATCTCTGGGAGCATGGCGTCAATGTCTTGTGTTATAGAATGGTAACACAGCGCTGTCTAGTTCCAGGATCTCTCACAGGCCTCTTGGAGAGTGTCAAAATATATTTGTTTGAAAACTGAAAATATTACAGAAAATAAGAAATATTTAATCAGGAATTAAGTACAGGCAGGAGTTTGAAAAAGAGTTTTGAATGCTTTTTCAGAAAAAAACAAGGATGGATTTAGTTATTTAAGGAGTGTTTAAGATAAGCATAATGTTTTAATTTTCAAAGGAAATCATGAAAATTGAAAGATTCACAGTTGGATAAATATACCTGAGAAAGAGGTAAATCAGATTTGCTTTCTTTGAACAAAACAAACAATCTCTCTCAACGTGATTAGACTGCCAAGATGTAAGCAGAGATACGCCACAGACAAATTACCTTTCTTCATTTTTGAAATTCAAGTCTGAAAATCCTAAGTGGCACATCGTTAACAACTCTTTTTAACACAATCATTTTTCCCAAGAATTATTCATTTTGAAGATGAATCCACGAAAGATTCCTTATTGTGATTTCTCCATCTAAGAACATTTTGTTTTGTGGGTCCGTAAACCGTTTCTTGACTTGATTTCTGGATCCAAAAGCTGTTTCTTGACTTGATTTCTGGATCCAAAAGCTGTTTCTTGACTTGATTTCTGGATCCAAAAAACGTTTCTTGACTTGATTTCTGGATCCAAAAGCTGTTTCCTGACTTGATTTCTGGGTCCAAAAGCTGTTTCTTGACTTGATTTCTGGGTCCAAATGTTGTTTCCTATTTTTATGACGCCAAGAGTCTCTTCCTTTAAGTCGTTGGGTGCTCATATTGTTCGTGGGCACATTATCAAAATAGTCAGACAGTGCACACTATCAATGGCAAGAGAAATATCAGTGGTAGATATTGCCATCTCTCGTTGAGGAAGCGAAAGAAATATCTGATGATACCCATTTGGATGTACTTATTTCGAGGGGCTTGAAGAATGAATAGGCGCGGTGGAATGCAACGTTGTCGATCCAACATGGATATCTGTATCTTGTCAACAAGGTTGGAGGTATTTCAATCAGTCAAACTGAAAAGTTACACCAATTTTCTTCGGAGGTTGGAGAGGGAAAGAAGACGAGTGTTACGAAAATGTCAGAGTGACGACATTGAAGAAAGATACAAATTGAGATTAGAGATCAAACGGGTGATTCCTGTCAAAGTAAGTTAAAAATGATTTTCAAAAGTAATTATGATTTTGAGTATTTATTTTCATATTTTTTAAAGTTGTTATATCAATAAGACCTAATAGGAGAATATTATATTCATATATTTTTTAATTACATATACCCCGGTATTAATAAATTGTCTATAAAGGTGCGTATTTAATTGTTATTCATGTATTGTATTGTAGAATTTATAACATTTTCAGTGTATAATGATTTATACACACTTACATGATTGTTGATGTATGATTTTATAGATTAGTTAGGGGGGGGGGGGAAAATCATCTTACTAAAATTTGGTATGAATTCATCAATTTTCTTCATGATCTAAAACCATGCTATGATAAAATATTTGAAATATTTTCTAGTAAAAAGGCACAAATTTTAATAATTTTTCAATTTCTAAGGTATAAATTCCCAGATTATTATAAAAAGACTATATTTTCAAACCTATGAGAGAATAATGATCCCTTTACTAAGATATGAAAATCTATCATATAATTGATGCAGTTCTTTCAGATGTTTTTTTACAAGAATTGGAAAGATTACAGTACTAATCTGAAGTGTTATATTTGATGATTAACAAAGCAGTCTGTTTATTATGTAAATATCAATATTCTTTAATGAAAAAGGTTTTCCTAACCAGACATTTTCCCTGTACACACATTAACTGTAGTTTAGCCCCCAGGTATAATAACAGGATAAATTTATATTCCAAGCGATAAGCTCTTTGGTCTTTTTATCAAATGATTTTATCTCAAAGTTTCTCATCCAGAAAGTATTTCAAACAATATAAAAGAGTATTTTAAAATATAGAATGAGAATTTCAAGCTATGGAGAGAGTATTTCACACTGTTCCAAAATTGTTACAAATCACATTTCAATCAAGGATTGTGTAGTAAAATATCATTTGTTTTAAAGAGTTTAAATAAACTAACTGTAACATTGTTAAAGGCTTGGAAAGTAGGCAGTCCAAAAAAGTTTATTTCATTAATTAAAATGTTAAAATTATAGACAAAACTCAGAATGTTACCAGCCCTGACCAAAAGTTACCAGATTCCAAGCTCTGAACAGGCCGTATTTCATACACTGACTGTAATCTATATGTAAATATTGACACTGAGTCACGAGTCACGACAAACAATAGCCCTACCCCTTGTTATCCAGGTCTCCCCATCTACAAATATACACTTTGTTTTGCTGTCAAAGGCTTTAAGATAGTAACAAATTCAAGCATGCTAAATGAATGTAGATAACAAAGATATTTTGTAAATTTGATTAATATTCCACGTCTCTCCTACAAATGTACACTTTGTTTTGCTGCCAATTGCGATAAGATGGTAACAAATTGATACATGCTAAATGAATGTAGATAACAAAGTTATTTTGTGTATTTGATTAATAGTCCAAGTCTACTCTCCCCAGAATGTACATTTTGCTTAGCTGTCAAAAAGGGATAGATAAAGATAGTGGTAATATCATTATTGTTTGCTAAAAGTAAGAGGTACTTGTTAATGTACATAATAATGACATTTTGCCATTTTATTTCTTGTTTTTAATAAAGGAAAGTAAAACCCAGAAGAGCCTCTGTCAAAATAGTGTCATTTTCATTCATAATCTAGCCTTGCTCATATTTTGTAAGACTTGCTGTGGTTTCTATTTGCTTTGATATCATTCAATGAATTATAAGTTTCTTCTGACTTGTTTTGATCATTTAAAATTTAATCATTTTAGTTTATTATGATAATTTGGATGAACATGTCACTGTTTCTGTATTGATTATATTCATATCCACTAAATTTATTTTACATAAAGAATATATAAAGTAAATATATTAATATGTAAGGCTTTTCAATTAAGGAGACCAAAATATATCATTCTTAGTAAATTGATGGCTTAATTTGTGATATTTTATGTCAAACTACTATTTTATTGGATGAGACAGGGAGACACTCTCTTTCACCTTTTCTTCTGTATAGAGTTGTAGAAAGGAATTTCCAGATGCCTGTGTACATGATAACCCATGAGAAACAGATTACAGTGTGAAGGGAAGAATGTTGTATATTGCTCACTGTCTTGTAGTGAGCATGTTTCATGAAAAGTGATGTTACATCAAATTGAAACCAATATATTGCTCACTGTCTTGTAGTGAGCATGTTTCATGAAAAATAATGTTACATCAAACTGAAACCTATATATTGCTCACTGTCTTGTAGTGAACATGTTTCATGAAAAATAATGTTACATCAAACTGAAACCTATATATTGCTCACTGTCTTGTAGTGAACATGTTTCATGCAAAGTGATGTTACATCAAACTGAAACCTATATATTGCTCACTGTCTTGTAGTGAACATGTTTCATGAAAAGTGATGTTACATCAAACTGAAACCTATATATTGCTCACTGTCTTGTAGTGAGCATGTTTCGTAAAATGTGATGTTACATCAAACTGAAACCTATATATTGCTCACTGTCTTTTAACCATGCACTGTATTTCTCCTCATAACAGCATTAGCTTAGATGTCGTAGGCGGTGATCAAAGCGTTATGATTGATAAGTTAATATCTTCAAAACTAATTATCCAAGCGCATAGTAGGTGTCAAAGGTCACATGTTTGGATGTAATGATATAACAAGATTTCATAAAGTTTGTAACTGAAATTCTTAATTTAAAAAATGATCAAGTTATAAACTGAAAATAGAGCTTGAAATATCAACAGGTAACCTAGACTTGCTCTATTTTTTAGGAAATGGTTATTCAGAAAGAAATTGTATCAAGTTTATAAAATAGTGATACATTCAAAGCATATATCATTATGAAAAACTTTTAAATTATCATTTTTGACAGAAACATACAAAATACATGATTTAGAAAATCCATGGAAAAACTCAATCCACAAGTGATAAACACGATTGAAACATATAATTTCATCATGTCTTCAGAAGTTAACCGAAGTAAATTAGAAATTTCAAAACATTATCTATTCACATTTTTGAGAAACACACGTTTTAAGAACCTTCATTTTAGGCAGCATTATTTAATTTTTTACACTGTTGACTTAGGATGAGTGTATATATCAGAATTTACAGATTTTAATACATTTCAAATATACTTTTCAAAATATAGAATCTTCAAATGATAGTTTCAACAACTGCTATATAATAATTGTTTTCCCATTACCCAGAATCTTAATTTCTCTCTTTCTGGTTATAAACAGGCAATTGAAGTACCTCTCACTGTGAAAGATTTGTTATAGTTTTGTCAAGTGTTAAGTACTTGTACATGAGTATCCGCTTAGATTTATGTTTGTCAATAAACTGAGTTTATAATAGAACAGTATGACCAGGGCTCCGTTCCATAACAGCGAGTGCTTAAATTGCTCATTGATCGCTCAATGTAGCGCTCAAGTAACGCTCAAGTAAAGCTCAAGTAATGCTCAAGTAGCGCTCTTTCTCTCTTGAACGACACATTGCAAATTCCTCTGAGTTTGCTCGCCTTTCTACGTAGCGCTACATTGAGCAATCACGTTCAATAGAGGTTTAAAAGTAATCGCTTATTGAGCGATTACTTTGAAACCTCTCTTGAACATGGCCCTGATGTGCTCTGGTTATATTTATAGATTTTCAGCTTGCATGTATTTTGGGGGAAATATTTTTAACTTTTCATTTGATCATACATAAATTTGTGCTTTTTGGACAGTGACTGTGACGTTGCTAAAAAAATTGCATCTTTTGTGATCAACATATGGAGTGCTATAAATACTGTTATTTCTCACCCATGGAATATATAGTGTATTATTATATATTCAGTGGTGAAATACAGCATTTATCGGTTAAAATAAAATCCATATTTTCACTGAGTGAAATAACATGTTATTCTTCTGCGTGAAAGAACACTTTTGATCCTATGACGTCATCATAACAATAGGATGACGTCATAAGATGATCTTGATAAAGCAAGTGGAGGACAAATGCTTCTTTCATTGTAATAACGTCATTTTCGACTATACATAACTTGTTAAATATAATAAATAGAATATTTGACATTTCTCGTTGAATACCATGTATCTCATAGAAATACCATATTTACACTTGTGAAAATATGCATTTCTACTTCACTCGATGAGAAATATATGGTATTCGAGGAGGAATGTCAAATATCCTCTGTATATTTATTATAAAGGCAATAACATATTGTAAATATACCGCCACAAGTATGACATCATAATGAATGTGCAGTTGTGACATCAATATGGTTGTAATAAAATGGTATTAAACAGAAGTTCCTTTAATATCCTCTATTTATCATTCATATTTGATTTGCATTCTAGAAGGGTTTTTTAAAATTGATATATATCTTGTTTATTGTGTTTAGGTGATGTTCTACATAGATTTAAATGTTGTTTGCAATCAAGTGATGAATGAAGAAGTTGTATATCCATAAAAATAATCCTTTGCATATCTCAAGCAGATTTTTGTTTAAAGACATTAAATACATCTTCACGTATTAATAAAAGGAGATACTAACTAAATAATACTAACACTGAAATGATTTCCTCATTCTTAAAGTTTTCGTTTTTTTACACCCTGTCTCAAAACATTTTCACGTCTCACTAAGGGAACTATTTTCTAGGAAGCTACTGTTTTGTCTTCGCGGATTAAAATCTGGGTCTGTTTACCTTCTCTCGGACCATCTTGTTTCATGAAGCAAAATGTTCATATATAAACAAACCCTGCAAACAGGAAGCCTAAGGGCAGATGGATGTCGATTTCATGTCCACCTGTTGGTAATTTCGCTATCGAAGAAGCCAATCAAAGGGTTTAAACCTTTGAGTTTCCTCTCTGAGTTGTGGTGTTAGTGAGATTGATGGAATTACTGTTTTCTAAGTAAGTATAGGCCTGATATATTAGAAAGCTTTAAAAGCGAACATTTTCTCTGAGACACCTGTGATTTGTGATCTGGGGATTCTGTGGTTCTTTTATGAATGCTTCCTTAAATTTGTAAATGTATCTTGAAGATTTCATTTGTTGGTGAACAGAAGATTTAAATGATTATTCAAAGACATTCAAAGAAAATATGTTTTGTGTTTTGTTTTAGTTCCTTTTTGTATAATCTTTACTGATTAAGACAAAAGGTAATCAAAATGCAGGAATTGATATAAAAAGGATTAAATTCTGATAATTTTTTAAAATTCTAACAATTATTTCTTTATGAAATACGAGGATAAATTTGAAATGTGAACAACCAATTTTAATCTTAAATCTTCTAATAAATATTTATACACTAGAAATATGTTTTTATTCTGTTTTATATTTCCAGATTTCAAACTCATTGTTAATGAATAATGATTTGCGATTGATTTTTGTGGTTAAATTCTTACAAAGTTTTCTTCTTTTTGCTCATTAATATTTATGAAATAATTCTATTTTAATGTAATCAACATGTAATAATGTTAAAACAGAAAAATTGCCTTTTTTTAATTATTTCATATTTCTCATTTCTCTTCTCATTCTAATTCATGCCACAATTATTGCAATTCTGTTTAAATCAGATATTTTTTGCAATGTCATCAGATTATTTGAAACCTATTTCACTGTCTGAGCAATGCTTTGTAATGATACAAAATGAAGGTTAACGAAGTCTCAATTGTCAAGGTCTTTCCAGAGCATGGGGTCATTGTTTCCTTGCCAATGGGGCATTTAGCGATATTTACGACCAGCTACCATAATAACTGATCATATTTTTCAAATTAACCGCAATCGATCAGCAATTTGGCCTCACCAGAATGGGATACAGAACTTTGACAAAGTTATTAGAACCATATTTGGCGCTAACGATCGATAAAATTGCAGTTTGAGATAGCAAGGCAGTGACCAGAACACTGATCGATCAGGTGTAATTGAATTAAACGGAGTTACCTGGTGTCTGTGTCAGTGGGTTGTGAAATCAACGCTTGTTAATTTCATTATGGAGTGACGAGTGATGTTTATGGATCACTTTCGTTGCCAGCGCCCTCTCGCTTGATTTCTTCCATCAGTCTTGAACAAAGCTTTTAACATGACAGATTTTTAAATTTTGGACTCTTTTCTTGATGTCATGTCAGTTTGTTAGTGTAAATCTTCTTGTGGAGACAAGTTTTCAGGTAGGAATTTTGATTTATTGTATATATGCGTTAAAAGTCGAGACCGGTATTTTCAAAATTTTGATTACATTTGAATGTCAAGCTTTATCTGGTATCTGATTATGATGTTAGTTAAAGGGTCATTCAGTGTTTTGTTTGGGGTCACATATGTTGTGGAGATCACATAATGTTGTTGGGGATCACATATGTTGTTGGGGATCACATATGTTGTTGGAGATCACATATGTTGTTGGGGATCACATAATGTTGTTGGGGATCACATAATGTTGTTGGGGATCACATATATTGATGGGGGTCACATAATGTTGTTGGGATCACATAATGTTTTTGGGATCACATAATGTTGTTGGGGGTCACATATGCAAAACATTATAAATGGTGTTATTTTGTCGAGAAGTATACATACTGTTGCCAAAAATTACCATTTTATCAATAGTCAAATCAGTATAGTGACGATATAAAAGTGAAAGCAGTGATTTCTGATTAAAAAACGGTCAACAAAAACGCTGTTGACGTACAACTGGAAACTTATTTACATCAGACAAAATGAAAAATTTAGGTTGATAATGTCTAACAGGCCATATAACTACTATGGATGTAGAGGTGACATGTAGTTTCAGTTTCTGTACATGCATAATGGTGTTGCTCGTTATTCATTGGAAACAAGTAATTATCATATATTTCGCAATGGGGGATGAAAATGCAGGCCAATTAAGTGAAATTAATGAAACTGAAATCAGCACATATTGTATTTTCAAGCCAAATAAAATAGTATGAAACGCATTGAATGTCACTTGAAGAGGTAGGCATTTGTTTACATTTTGTTATGAAATTGATGGTATGCAAGGGTTATTAGCCCCATGGTTTCCAGAATAAGAGGAATCAAAAGTCAATGGCATTATGCTACTGTCAACCAGTTTCAAAGTATCCCTGTGATTTACTGCCACTGCCGTATGAGTAAAATCAACCCTGTTCCGAGAAATAAAAGCTACAAAATACTACATATACCAGGAATAAAAGCTGCAAAATACTGCATCTACCGTTTTCCGTCCACGAAATCGCTCACTGATTGGAAGCAGACATTAAAGGGGCAGTAGCATGTTTTTTGCCAAAATTTTTTTTTTCAAATATCCTATTTATAATGATAGTTTGTGTCATTTTAATTTACGTTAGAGGGTAAAACATGTTATTACACAAACCAATTATCCGTAATAGTAGTAGTAGTAATAACGGTGTTGCGTATAAAGCAAAAATTATTTGAGCGAACAACGTGCTACTGCCCCTTTAAACTGTTCTGCAGAGGTCTGATGACACCCTGTATAGGCGCATGTTCTGTACCAGACCAAACCCAATTATAGGCTGATCAATCACATCATAGTATTTAAACGATCACTATTTAAGACGCTTTTGGAAGTTTACATTCATTAACATGTTCCTAATGTAACGGAAAGGATGGCTGCCCGGAGTTATCTGCCCCTATCTTCACAACCCTTAAAGGTGCATCCATTGTGTTTCATAAAATTGTATTTGGCTTTAATACGTTCCAACACACCATATGCGCTGTTTACAATACAAACAAATTCACTCAGCTTGCATATTGATCCCTTATCGCCAAATATATCATAATTACTAGTTTCCAATTAAAATCGAGTAACATCATCATAAATGTGCAGAAACCAAAAGTGCACGTCCTATTTACATGCATAGTAGAGGTCTATTAAACATTATCAACCCAAATTTGTTATTTTATCTGGTTTAAATAAGATTCCAAGATTACGTTTGACTCTTTGCCCCGCGCAACATGCGGTACATTGTCCGGTTTTCGATCAGAAATCTATACTTTTACCCTCATATCATCAATATATATACTAAGGCGAGTATCATCAAAATGGTAGTTTTCGGTAACAGTTGGTACTTCTCGATATAGTAAGACCATTTATAACATTTGGCATATTTGACCCCCAACAACACAATGGATGTACCTTTTAACTTTTGTTGGAGCACTTGTTAACTGAAATTCTGTCAGAGCAATCTCCTATATGGGCAGTCAACCGACCCTGTGGAAAGGAATACCCCAAGCGATATTATAAGTTTGTATCCTGGTAGATACACTACTTTGTGATTTTTATTCCTCAAATATGGTTGATTCTAATCAGACTGCTTTCACTGTGATGTCCAAGCAGAATCTATAGTCAAATTACAAATTACTTTGCCTAAAGTGAAACTGTCAAGTTACGGGAAGAAAACATTTGGATATGCTCTGTTCACTGTAACAATCGTTCACTGGATACCCGTTAATGTCAAATTCATTCTTACTACGAAAGCTCTTTCAAAACCAATCTTTTCCACCAAATTTGATTCTGATCAATCTTCACTGGACTTTCAGCATGATTTTAAAGTATGGAAAAAATGGTAAACCAAATCAAAAATTATAATTATCATTATTATTTTGTTGAATAAAAGCTATAATTATATCTTCATAATACTAACATGACAGTACTGTATTGTGAATCATATGTTTTCATCATATATAGAGTATAAACATTTATATTCTCTTTAAATTCACCAATAATTTCCATGTACCACAGAGAGCGTGAAATATGAAAATTCAGTGATTATAAATGCATGTCACTTAAACAAACAACATTTGTTACAAAAATCAGTAATTGAATTTAGGTATGACGCATGACATTTACCTTTATTTCATCACACAACTTGATAAATGTGAAATATAGATTCCTCCTGGTTTTAGTCATTTTATTGATTAAAATTATATATAAATGCACATTATGAAGTTCAGATGCAGTGCACTGTGACACTAGTACAGGGAAGTAAAGGAAGTGCTGCAAGACTTAAAGGGAAAGTTCTATCACCGATCTATCGGCAGTATCCGCCATATTGGATTCTTGGCATTACGTGAAATGAAAACACGCTATGTTTAACCCAATTTTACACTTTCTAAAACATGAAACATATACAATGATAGAAAATCCACATAGTAACAGATAACACATAATAAATAATTTGCTGTTAGACCGAAGTGAAATTTTCCCCACTCGCAGCGCCGATGAATGGCTTCAGTTCACATCGTTTTTATTTTTCAACAAGTGAGTGCTTGTTTTTATCAATTTGTGATATATAATGTCATCAATATATTACTTTCATTAGTATCTTTCAATTTGACTATGTTTTAATCATGTATAATAACTTAATGTGTAAACAGGAATATCCTCTCGAATTTCGTTTCCACAAAATACCCCGATAGAAGCCTCCTTTTAAATGATGGAATATGTCTGGTGTGAGTTATACTTTGCGGAGGGAAGTTGTCTTTCTGTAAGCGTCAATAATAATTAACTATATAGTTATTAACTGAAAATTTGGATAAAATGATTAAACAAAATAATAAATTCTAAACCATTTTTATTACAGCTGCTGATTGACAGTGAAAAGTGTTTCTCTATCTCAAGAAACATCATTAGATGTCAACTAAAACACATTTCATACCGAATAATTTAAATAAAAATTTCAATTTCAATTGTTTTTTTTTTCAACTTCAGCTGGTTTTGATAGTTACCTCCTTCTGGCCTTCTAATGACAGATGTCGAATGAAGACTTACAGAATTAATTAATTTTCGATTTTTCTTTTTCAGTTTATTGACAACATTGAAATTTGTTCTCAGCTGCCATTTGCAACAAATTGAATAGAAAATGATTCATAAAAATAATAAATTTGTGATTGTATCGTTACAGCTTCAGCAGCTGGTTGTGAGCGGAGATCTCCCCTGTGCTAAGGAAGAAGCTGCAACTCTTGCCGGAATACAGCTGCATATTGAGGAGGCGTGGCCTGAAGAAGACGAATTGACCAATCACACGCAACATTGGGATCAAGTGGCAACAATCACAGATCCACTGACTGAGTCTGTCGGATCGAGTAATTGTTCACAAATTGAGAATTTAAAACGTAAAAAAGAACTCATTCGTTTGAACCAAGCTCAACGCATCACCAGTACACGACGGAAAGGAAAGCTTGTTCGGAGTTTGATGTGCACAAGTGATAATGAAATCGAGGGATGTGAGCAAATTGACTTAACGCACTTTCTCCCACCTCATTACACGACTTCCAAAAAGGTCAAAGAACTTATAAAGGTACTTAAAAGTTTCCCTTTGCATAGAATTTGGGAATTATAGAAATGACATTTTTTTTAGATATAACGTTATTTTTTATTTATTACAATAGCTACAGTGACATGGAGAATTTTGTTAGACTCAGATAGATCAAACATAAACTATGGTGTTATTTTATCGACGAGTTTAGTATAGTGACAATATAAAGGTGTATAATATATACAGTCAGACCTCGTTTAACTGCATGGACCCTGTATGCCAGAAAACCCACCCATCCACACTGTAGTTTTTCAAATCTTTTCTGTGCATTTCTAACATAAATGATGATTCACTTAAAGGTGCATCCATTGTGTTTCATTAATTTTTCTTTTTCTTTAATACGTTCCAACACACCATATGTGCTGTTTACAATACAAACAAATTCACTCAGCTCGCATATTCATCCCCAATCGCCAAATATATCAAAATTACTAGTTTCTAATTAATATCGAGTAAACTCATTATGCATGTGCAGAAACCGAAAGTGCACGTCCTATATTAACATGCACAGTGGTTATATGACCTATTGAACATTATCAACCCAAATTAGTTATTTTGTCTGGTTTCATTAAGATTCCAAAATTATGTTTGACTCAGTGGCGCGCGCCACACACGGTGCATTGTCTGGTTTACGATCAGAAATCGATACTTTACCTTCATATCATCAATATACTAAGTCGAGTATCATCAAAATGGTAGTTTTCGGTAACAGCTGGTACTTCTCGATAAAATAAGACCACTTATAACGTTTGGCATATTTGGCCCCAACAACACAATGGATGTACCTTTAACCGCATGATTTTTTTGCTCGATTTTCAACTGTAACCTAATCGTGTGGATAAACAAGATCTGACTGTATATAATTAATTCTGTCCATATGTCTGTCTCAGTGGTGGATTCCCTTTGGTTGTCAAGTGGTGTAGTGGGTAGTTGGGGTCTGAGTATATACATATAAGTCGTGATTTTTTAAAAAACAAAAATGGGATATTAGATTGGCAATATTTAGATCATATGATAAGTATACATTTAAATGAGATATGCAATTTCTGCTTCTGCGAAAAAATAAGACCATTAAATGATTTACATTTAAAACTTTTTTTGGTGGATATTTGACATTTTTGGATAAATGTGCAAGTGAAGTAAGAACTTAGATTGACATGAATGGTATTATGGTAAGTATCAAGCACTGATGTCACTGCAAAATGACATTATGTATTTTTGATAATATTTTTTTACCTTTCATACGTGCTGACATATAGCACATGTGCTGATTTAAGTTCAGATAATTTAACTTGACTTGCATATTCATACCCAATCGTTAAACATTATTCGGTTTTGAATACAAACCTGCGACTCTTACCTTTATGAGGGCACTATACCAAATGAACTAGCTTTGAAATTTTTAATATCAGCAATTTTTATTTTCATTTTAATAAAATAAAACCATTTAGGCGTGTAACATTTTATTTTATGTGATTCCAACAACAAAGTTAATGTCCCTTTAAGGTTACTTATTAATTATCAGTTGTTTTCAACTTGAGATTTAGACTTTTGCAGTTTTTTTAAATCATAATTTTGCCTGTACCCTGTCAGTAAGATATAACAGTGTAGAGCTGAGAATTGAGAACAAGGCATTTCAATAATTTGATATGCAGGATCATATTGTTCAGCAAGTTTGTAAGTTTATCTCAAATATATTAACAACAATTAAATCTATAAACAGTGTAGCGGAGAGGAAATACCCTCTTACGTATTTCCTCCTTGTACTCTGATGGTTTTTCTTCATGCAATTGACGATTTCCTCAATGAAAATTTAAGTTAAGTTATACTTCAATAAAATTATGTAAGCGTGCAGTAACTTGTGGACGGATGTTTGAATGGTGAAGGTAATGTTTACATTATTTGTATATGTTTCAATATTTATATTAATATTTAGATTGAACCTATTGAACTTTTAAGAGAACTTGGAGATATATCATTAAGTGACCTGCTTGAAAGTAAAGGCAAAATAAAACTAAAATCGCTAAAAGTTAGCAGCTCAAAGCAAACTTTAACAGACTGTGGGTTGTTGGATTGGCTTTATTGCATATATGTATAACATTACATGCACATAAACATATTAAATGTGTGCAAAAGGCACCATAGGACGTTTTGTGAAACTGGTGTAACTTTTTCTTAAAGTAGATTTAATAAACATTATTAATCAAACATCATTTATTGTTTAAGTTGAAGTATCAGTCCCAATTTTGTTTCTAAACTTGAATGCTACTTATAACATTGTTATGGGAATTATTTGCAAGGTTTATGACTGCTTGTCTCGTAAAGAGCCATTAAGTATGTTGTTGGAGTCACATTATGTCAAATGTTATAAATTGAATTGATTGGGAATTACTGTCTGTTGATTTCAATTTAATGCCAGTTCAATCATTATAGTGACTATATAAAAGTGAAAATTGTGATTTATGATCAAAAACTGTATAATGATGTGCGCCAATTTGTAAAATGTAATTTCGGAAACTTACCTTTGACAGACAAAAAGATAGATGTGGGTTGGTAATAATTAATAGGTGGATAATACTGTGCATATAGAGCACACTGACCGAGGTTCGGACAGCCTTCAGATCTATATACTTTCACTCGTTGTATTTTCAATATGTGACAATTAAACAGCAAACATTAAGTGGTTAAAGTTGAGAAAGGTGTTATTGTTCAAAATTACAAACACTATTTTCATTCATTATATGAATAAATATGTTATTATCAGTTTTACACGAGTATACCAATTCGCCCAAGGTTCGGACACTTTTGACCTTGGTTTGGACATGGTCTCCCGAAATTCGGACAGTTCGTTACCAGTCCTGCATGGACGCAGAAAGGGTGACAGATAAACTGCAGTGCAATATTATATGCGACTATAATATACTTTTAAATTTTTATAATTAATTACATCTATTGTACAGGTAAGAATGTATGTGTCTCATGTAAAAGCTCTGGACGATAAGCATAACTCATATTTTCTATTTATTCAAACTGATTTCACCTTTACAATTTAATACACATGCATCCGTTCAAAACATTTTTTCAAAGCACCGTAAATCGTTCAATGCAATGAGTCTGAGCAGGCTGTCATTGTGATTTAATAAATCATAATCGTTGGACAGCTGTGTTTATCCCACCTTCATAATTAAGTGATGCACTCCATATTTAAGCATTTGTGGTTCAAATACATTTATTTGTTGAACTGTTACATTTATAACAATAAACTCAAACAACAGCTTAAAAAATTTTGAACAGTTAAACAATCAAAACATATGCAGCTAATGGTTCAAGTATAATAACTCGGCTATAATTAAATGATTAACAGTATAGGCACGTTCAGACATAAACCAAATCTCTAGGGGGGACCGGGAGGGGGGTGTGCGTTAGCAACAATGTTGTACATGTGTATTTATTCTTCAGTTCTTACACTGTGATCATATGTTATAAAATATGATAATGCTCAGTAAAAACTACAGTGTAACACATTGAAGTTATTAATCCTAATAGAGATAGTGGGAGTTATGATACACATTGTTCATTTGTAACACATTTAGATAACTTGTATTCTTTGTTACATTGAGCCAAACAAAAGGTGAGAGTCAACAAGTGGGTTTTTAAGAGAAATATTTAATCAATCATTTCAACACCATACAGTGCCCTGATGGCGGCAATGTATATCAGTTTCCTCTTTTTATTGTTGGTGAGTTGAGGTTGTACCCTGTTCTTAGCATAGGCCGACACATTTACCCTTATAACATGGTTACATTTGGGATAACACTACCTTAAATAGTACAAATTCTTGTACTTACCGGGCCGAGTCCCATGCGGGATTCGAACCCACGCCCTCAGAGTAAGGCAACTATCGCCAGCATTGACTGTACAAGCAGCTTACCACACGACCATTTCGCCTCGACAAAAATCGAGGTCCAACAATCGATAGTTAAGCTAATTTTACATTCAATACTCCTCTGATTCACCCTGCCTATGACTGGATCAGAAATTGTAGATTTCGTAACGTTATAGCACCAAACAAGAACAACTTGTCAACCTAGAGAGGTTCCACAAGGGAAGGCAGGTAACTCTTTGTAATCTGTCGGACTACAGTTTTATTAAACTTACGTCATCAACAGATTACATGAAACAAAAACAACTAGTCAACCTTCGTTGACTAGAGAGGTTCCACAAGGGAAGGGAGGTAACTCTTTGTAATCTGTCGGACTACAGGCTTTTGTTAAAGACAGCAAACCTTGTCTTACAACTTGAACAGCTTCATAAGCCCGTTTTCTTTGTAGTGATTTGGATGTTTCTAACTCAGCTTTTACCTGTCCGGCCAACTGGTTAAAGGAAATACGGCCAGTATGATGTCACTTTGCATACGGGGTATATGACGTCATACGTGCATCGCATATAATGGCGCCATATCATTAGAGCACTGTACCATGCAAAATAATGTTATTTTGTTGTTTTACTGTCCATTATGAAATTCCTGCGTAAAACCAAAAATTATTCCCGCCATTTTATTCAGTAGCCGGAAGTGTCCGAGCCCGGGTTGATTTATGTCCAAAGTTTGGTCTACTTTGTCAGAACCATGGTCAAACCTGTCCGAACCAAGGTCATTATGACATGTTAATTATCAAAATCAAAATTTGAAAGTATTCATATTCACATTTAATCGACTACCTAAAAGTTTCTTCATGTACATATATTTGAAACAATATGAACGCTTCCTTCATTCCCTGAATTGTAACTCAAAATTTATCTTCACACAAAATTTGTTCAATATCTTTAATAAAACTGTTATTGTATTTCCACTAAATTTCATTTTTAAAATATATCTGACCATCAGATATTTTTCAAAAGAATGAAGTATTGTCAGAAAATGAACAGAAATATTAAAAAACAAACAGAGTGTTACAATTTGATTTGCATCAGCTGTAAATTGAAAGTTTCTGAAGTTATGGAAACTTTGGGTGATGTCCGAGCTTCGGTCAGTTTGTCCTATATTGGATGTGTAATTTCAGTTTCTATACATAATTAAAAGGCTGTTGCTAGATTTAATTGAAAACAAGTAATTATCATATATTTGGTGAAAGGGAATGAATATGCAAGTCAAGTGAAATTATTTGAACTTAAATCAGCACATGTGGTTTTGAAAGCCAAATGAAATATTATGAAAAATACTCAGCTCTTTAAGTTAAACTAGCAGAATTTGATTCAATTTAATTATGTTGATAAATATAAATTTAGAAAATTTCATGGTTTTAAACGTTTTTTTTTCAGGAAAAGAAAAAGAAGTTGTGGCACACACCATACTATGAGAATGAAGTGAAATTAAAACAGTTATATATCAAGATTTGTAAGAAATTGCCTTGTTATGGATGCAAAATCTTCCAAGTAAAGGAACTCCTCCGGGGAAACACACAGAAAAAGGTGAGTGAAGCCTACATTTTATATAAATAATGAGCAATGAAATAATATCTATATAAGTGACATAAAATGTCCATCTAGCTACAGTGACTGTTTATACTGTCCACTAGCCAAAATTACTTTACGCTAATTAAAGATATTCTTTGTCATATTATAGTACTTTGAATAATGGATTTAATTTAATTTAATGGATTTTGTCAAAACCATGTTTATGTCATCTTTCCACTGGAAGATATAACTTGTGCCAAGCCTTGCTACACTTCCTTAACTTTCTTGTGCTAATACAGTGGTGCACTGAACCTGAACTTCATAGTGTGTTCTACTATGCTAGCACAGGAAAATTAAAATAATGCAGCAAGGCACAAGTTATGCCTTTCAGGGGGCAGTTGGTCATCTCGTCTCATGGATAAAGTTGATGCTATGCTCATGGCTGTGCCACTGAAATGTCAACTTCACCAATGATGAAGGAGGGTTACCCTTGACAGTCAATGAAATAAACCTGGTATTTGACAAACTCCATTATGTACGTATCTTCTGTATATTACTAGTCAGTGGAAAATACTTGGTAATATTGATAAAGCAAGATTAAACCAGTGTAATTCTGCTGCAAGTAGTTTGCAGTCGTGATTTCATAATGTAAGGACCTCCCAACACAATGATTGAATCCCTTATTTTGCTCTTTTGTTACCTAATCAGTAAATTTATTTAATAAAAACAGTATTACATGGATGGTCATTTAGTATCCTTTATGTTTTTTTCTTACTGAAAAGTATGAAATGATTTTAGTAAAAACTCAAACAACTCTTAAACAAATCTCTCTTTCAGATTCCAAGGTTACTCGGAATCGCCAGTGAGAAAATCGTACTGCTCGACAATAAGACTAAACTCTTAGCAAAAAGCCAGAATATCCGCAACCTGGAAGACTGGTTGTCTGGTACCGGGAAATCTCACGATGGTCTGGTCCTGGAGTTCCGGGGTTCCAAGTCATGGTCGCTAGTATTGCCCTCGCTAGACAACCTCAAGTCAGTGACCGCGGCAATCTGGCAAGCTCTCGATATGGACGGACGGTTCATCAATAATGGAACTCTCAGGAAGGACAGCTTCGAGTTTGGTACGGAGATTGATTTTTGTATTATGGAAGAATACATATTGAATTATCTGGCTCGAAAATATATTCATGAATTAATATTTATGAAAACACATGTTTTACTAATTTGGATCAATTAAAATTCTGCATTGATCCTCCATTATTTGAAGTTTATGATGGTTACTTTTATGATGTAGCATAAATTGATAGACGTAAGTTATGAACACCTCATGTGTTCTACCAACTTAGCCTTTTGTTTTGTTTTTAAAAAAAACAAACTATTATAAAGCTATAGAATTTTCTAGTGCAACTATAACAATTTATACTATTTCATCTTCCTTCCAAGCACTCTTTTCCAATGATGGTATCTTTGATATCTTTATAATATCTAATGCTACACAGCTCAACACATTAAGTAGGGATGAACGTACAATGATCATATATATATATATATATATATTCAACTCAGTTCTGAATAACAATTAGTTTCCAAATGAATGGATGTATGATGATAATGTTATTACTACATGTACTATTTTTATAAAACTGTTATGTGAATATCTACAACAGCTCGTGAATAATGAGGATTGTGTCATATAACTGACAAAACTGACAATGTATGATTTTGGGAAATAGAACTATTTTTTAAAACAACCTAAGAGAAATTGCATAACCCAGAGATACAGAAAGTTCTGATGAAACCCCACTGAAGTGTCAAAACATGTAAGTTAATGAATACATTTTTGCCGCACGTGCGTCTCTCGTTGTGGTGGTAAACTCGTCCTTTACCCCACTGTTTACCAACTCTCGGGTTGATCCACCATGGTATCCTTCGGTAGATCCTGGAGAAATCAAGCCCAAGAATACTCTCTAACACTGGACGTCAGGTAGACAGCTGATCCACATATATCAACATAAAAATCACAATTTTGATTGTCACACTTTCAGATTTTCACCGACGTCAGTTAGCAATGCAACCGGAGATTCGAACAGGGACCAAATATGCAAGCGAACTGGAACAGCTTCAGAAGATGCTACACTTCCCCGAGGAGGTGGCCATGATGCTAACGGACACGGAACATGAGTTATTCACCAGCATTCCATCAGCGCAGTATGTCCGACAAGTCACCATTGACCTTTCGAGGTCACCGACCCACCGGAAACATCCGTGTGTGGAGGACCTGATCCAGAGATTTAATGAAGTATGTTGTTCTTTTCGTAAAGTTGTGAATCTTCTCTCATTGTCCAAAGAAAGCATCAAGGTTTAGAGCTACATGATAATTATGCCTCACCTATCTTAGTTGGAGAGGGAAATTGAAATCAGCTCTGTCTGTATGCTTGTGCGTCAGTTTGTACATCCATCGTGAATTCATTATCTGGAGCAAAACTTTAAAAAAAAACATTACAAGGGATAGCTCTACCAAACTTAGTATGTGGAACAATCATCATGTGTAAATGTGCCTTTCGGTATTTTCAACTTCTTGGTATTTTAAATTTTTGCCATTTCCATGGAAAGTTACAGAACACCCAAGAGTAATGTTTTCTCCAATTCATAAACTGTAAACTATCCATATTTGGATTTCATGTATTTTTTATTCGCAAATCGGTCTTATATAGAGTATGTCTCCCAGACTAGCGTTATATTGAAGCAGAGAGGGTATGACTAGAAATAGAGGAAATCTTTCTTACTTTCTTACTTTCAGCTTCCTTGGTAGCTTAGAGGTAGAGTGTTTGGTTAAAAAACAAAGGTTTCGAGTTCGATTCCCACCATCTACATTCTGAAAATATTATCTTTGTTCACTTTTCGATAATAACTGTTGTAAGAGTTGTAATAGAATTATTAATTGTTCGTCTGACATTGCTCTAAGTCTCATTTAACCTATTACCTCAAATAATAAATAAAACCTCCTCCTTGGTCTTTAACTTTCGAAAATCAAACCTCATACGGAGTTTTTCTAGGAAGAAAAAACTCATAAGGGAGTTTTACGAGAAAACAAGATACCTCCGAAACAATAAAAACAAAATCCCTGATAGGTTTATAAATGTACGTGTATCCACCAAGGGAACTGGAAAACATTAAGGGGAGATAACTCCTGCAACCAATCTGGACTTCAGGCTTTACAGTTGAACTACATTTAACAATTGTCTTCATGAATATGATACATGCCATTTGTTATTGGTTGTGAAATACTGTCAACCACAGTTTACCTTTGAAATATATCACTTTTATTTATATATTTATCACATTTAAATTTTTAATGTAGTTTGCAAAGCAGTACTAAATTATTTTAAAATGAAATTTTTTGTTGTCAATTCAGGTGACGACATGGATCACACAGATCATCATCACGCAGGCGACACACGAGGACCGCAAGGCGGTGTTGTCATGTATTCTCAGACTGGCCATGTACTGCTTTATCCTCGGTAACTTCAACACTGCAGTCGAAATACTCGCCGGACTCAGGTACCTTGATTCCTTCAATCAACAATGTTCTTTTTCTTATTTTCCATATTTCTCAATACAATAAGAACAAAATTAAATAATAATAAATTGCACTTATATTCATTCGTTCGTTCATTTGCTCGTTCGTTCATACGTTTGTTATTTCATACGTGCATCCGTACGTACATACATACATACCAGGGATGCAGAAATCGGTCTATTTGCCGGACATGTCCGATTGTAAATCCAGTTTGACCGAATGGAAAATTGACCTATCGGACATCAGTTGACCGATTGCAGAAAATAAAAGGAAAACTAAACTTACAAGCATTAAATAAAGGCAAATCGCCCTGCTTGTGTCGGTCATAATTGTTTATGAAATTGAAATACGTTAATCCAGTCAAGAAGTCACATTTATTCTTCACAGCACGAGGCACGACATCAATCATCATTTTTATGCATGTTAATGATAAATTAATAGTTATCGTTAATTGCTTTCGTGTTATGTTTAATAGTATGCAATGAATGAAGAACCAACAAATAGTAATACTTTCTCATACTTTATTCATAAAAAAAAATTACTTCCGGTTTCGTCTTGGAATGTCCGACTGGCAAAAATTTGAATCTGCATCCCTGATACATACATACATACATACATACATACATACGTAGCAGGAGTGAAAATACAAATTTCAACATCCAGGGGGAATCGAACCCGGGACCTCCGGGTGACAGTTCTACGCTTTACCAGTTGAGCTAAAGGGACATCCCACTAGTCCAAGCTAGTAGGAACGCTATTGACCTCACCCTGCCACACACACCCCCTCCACGAAGTGACTCGTTCTCGAGTCAACAATTCGGGAGATATGCCTATGAAGGATTTAAGTACCTATATATAAGGATTTACAAACCTGAAATGGACTTAAAGGTTGCAGTGACATTAAGGAATAGTCCCGGACCGACGTTGGGCGCCAAATGTAGCAGGAGTGAAAATACAAATTTCAACATCCGGGGGGATTCGAACCCGGGACCTCCGGGTGAGAGTCAGACACTCTACCAGTTGAGCTAAAAAGACATCCCACTAGTCCAAGCTAGTAGGAACACTATTGACCTCACCCTGCCACACATATATACATACATACATACATACATTTAGTACACATGCATACATATACATACATACATACATACATACATACATACATACATACATTTAGTACACATGCATACATATACATACATACATACATACATACATACATACATTTAGTACACATGCATACATATACATACATACATACATATATACATACATACATACATACATTTAGTACACATGCATACATATACATACATACATACATACATACATACATACATACATACATACATACATACATACATACATACATACATACATACATACATACATACATACATACATACATACATACACACATACAAACATGCATACATTTAGTTCCAATTAATTCTCACAAGATGAAGGATTTGACAATATAGTATTCAATCAGACTTTAGTCGTATCTTTACTTAGAAAATTACAACAATATATATCATTTTGAGTCCGTTATGTTTCACTTTGATTTTGTATCAAAAGCAATAGACATTAATTATTTTCGTAACACATAGGAGTACACTTCAAAAGTATATGTTGTCAAAACAATATGTGCATATATTTATTTTGCGTCGTGATCATGACTATATTGGAGAGGGCTTTTTTAAGTATGATAACTTGTGCCAATCCATTTCTTGAATGAAGAAAATGTTTCAAACAATTCAATCAAACCATATCCTCCTTTTCCAGATCAGAAAAACTCAAACCGTTCTGGCTCTCTATCTATGAGGAGAACCTCTCCATGATGGATTCCCTTGCCGATATCCTCCTGACACGGGACCCCTCTCCCGAATACAGAGAAGCTGTAGGCCGAGCATTGGATATCCCAGAAAGCAAAGTGGTGCCATTTTTTGGTGGGTTCCTGCGAGACCTCAAAGCCATTTTCGCTGGTGTGCCGAGTATCATTGTTCTACCTTCTGAAGAAAACCAGAATCTTGAGGTTCGTTCATTGTTATTTGTTCATGGTTATTTATAAATTTGAATAATCTCCCTAGGCCACTTTAAGTTTTTGATTTTAGAAATATCTTTTTTTTTATGAGAAAAATAAATTAAATTCATGAAAAGATGCTTTCTTAATTGGACTTGGAGGGAAAACAAATTGTACAACAGAATTTAGTGATAGTCTTATGAACTTCTAGTTGATTGTTGCCTTGAAATGAGGTTTTATTTGACATTGTCCTCTCACACTTTGCTTACTTAGAAATTAAATCTTTCTTTTTTGATGTAAGCTATATCTTTTTTTGTCTGGCAATAGTACAGGAAAAAATTGACATCCTCTCATTTACATTTCTTTTAGTAGATGTAAATTCCTTAGATTAGCTTAGATTGAATATGATCGGACGGTAATGAGTAAACATAAAGTTTTAATTATAGATATTTATTTGCGTTTTTAAAATCTTGTAAGATATATCGCTTTGTGTGCACAGATTTAGTTTAAGACCTTCTTCGTTCTGTTTTCAGTTCGTATCGGACTACAACGGAGAGGACCGTTTCATGACGCGTATCGGTGTCGGTGGGCTCATCAACCTGGACAAGTTGAAGCAGTGTCACATTGTTCTTAACGATATCCTGCTCTTCCATCACCACGGTAACCAACAGAGGGCACTAATGCAGAAAGTGGAGGATATGGAAGAAGATGAGAACAGGTAAAACACCAATGGTCTTAATCTTGAAAATCTTGTAGCACGCCGTTCTTATACTGAAAAAGAGTGCTTTTACAAAAAGGTAAATAAGTGTTACCAATGACTAAATAATACTCCTGAATCAAAGTTCTGAGTTCTAAAACAAATGTACATTATCCCATCGATCAGCCAATTTAAGGTGTTCACATTAAAATGGCTGCTTGAAGGTAGTTCAAGTCATCTGACTGATGTAGCGATACTTGAATACTAGAGTAGAATTTTTTAAACAATAATGGAATGGTCAACCATCTTGTTGTCTAAACTTTCAAAATTGCATGATGCTTAGAAATCTACATCTCACATTGATCAGTTCCACAAAATTGTCAGTTTTTCCGCTGCACCATTTTATATGGATACGGATTATCAGACTTATAGATGTGTTATACGTAAGAAAAAGACTTTATGGGTAACAACTTTGATTGTGTATATTCATGACGTTTCAAGGCATATGCTCACTCCTTCATCAATGCACCTTAAAGGGGCAGTAGCATGTTTTTTTTGCTGAATAAGTCAATGAAATGTATTTGAAAAATAATGACACCAATAGCAAAACACCCTTCTCTCTTTGGAAAATCAAGTGAAAAAATGAGTGTACATGGTCCCGTAAAGCCATGGGAATCATTTTTATCATTCGAAATAATAAATTGTGTTCACAATAAAATGGCCGCCATGCAATTTTTGCTTTATACGCAACACCGTTATCACCACTACGGATAATTGGTTTGTGTAATAAGATGTTTTACCCTCTAAAGTAAATATAAATGACATAAAGTATTATTAGAAATGAGAAATTTGAAAAATTAAAATTGGCAAAAAACGTGCTACTGCCCCTTTAAACTTATGCGCCTCATATGGAGTATAATATACTCCCAAAAGAAATATCACAATACAAAATAAAAGATATTTTAATACAAGAGTGATAAATGCAACTAAAACAGAGATACATCATGTCTTCAGAAGCAAACAAAACTAAATTCAAATTTTAAAATATTATCTGTTCATATTTTTGAAAAACACACATTCTAACAGGTGATTGTTTTGTAATCTCCTCAACTTGATGAGATTGGAGGGTCAAAAAGGGCTTTTTGGCTTGTTTTATTATATCCTGCAGTAACAATGTGTCAAGAAATCAAAGGTTATTTTAATATTTATGTTGACAACATCTTTTGATGATAAAATTTTGATGTTTATAAATTGTTAACGTACATGTTAAAAATGAATTTGGGCCAAAAAATCAATTTCAGCACCCCAAGGGTATTTGAACAGACATAAAAATAAAAGTAAACTTCTCTCAATACTTAATACTCAAGTCTGATAAGTTGTTTATAATTAATGAACACAATTACTAATTGTCAGAAATTTAGCAAAATGCATCAACATAAAACCCTTAATCCTTGAGAATCTCAAAACCCTGAACACCTCAAAACGCTGAAAACCCAAAAGCCTAAAATTTCTAAGAACTCTAAAAACGATAATCTGTAGAACATGAAATAAACATTTTCATTAAATTGTCCAACAATTGAGCATTATTTATACAATGAACATTTTCTCCTATTCTCCTATATGTACAGTTTTAATGATAAAATCTAACGTCACTAAAGAACATGCGACTGACAAAAAGTCATTTAATAATTTTCTCTGACCTAGATGAAGCTATTTATGTGTCACTGTAACATACTGACCCGAAACAGTTCTATTTCTCTCTGACATCATTTATACTTGTCAATAAGCAATAAAACAATCGGGAAGTTAACCCTTAGGTTGCCAATAGGATGCAATTCTTTGTGATATGTAAAGTTCAGACTTCAGAAGGTCTTGCTCAATTTGAAGGGTAGACATAGCATTCTAATTTTTTGGGTGTGTTCGGGGAGAGGGGTTACAAGATTTTGTTTTTGTATTTTTTGGGGTGGGGGATACAGGATTTTGTTTTTGTGTGTGTTGGGGTGGGGGATACAGGATTTTGTTTTTGGGTGTTTTGGGGGTGGGGGATACAGGATTTAGTTTTGGGTGTTTTGGGGTGGGGGATACAAGATTTTGTTTTTGGGTGTGTTGGGGGTGGGGGATACAAGATTTTGTTTTTGTGTGTGTTGGGGTGGGGGATACAGGATTTTGTTTTTGGGTGTTTTAGGGTGGGGGATACAGCATTTTGTTTTGGATGTGTTGGGGTGGAGGATACAGGATTTTGTTTTTGGGTGTTTTGGGTTGGGGGATACATGATTTTGTATTTGGGTGTGTTGGGGTGGGGGATACAGGATTTTGTTTCTGGGTGTTTTGGGATGGGGAATACAGGATTTTGTTTTGGTTACTTTGGGTTGGGGGGATACGAGTCTGCATGTTTGGGTTATGTGTGTAGGCCTATTGGGGCTGTTTGATCATTTTTTTGATTTGATGGAAACTTCTTTGACAAAACGGTTTCCGCGACTATAAAATAGAATTTAAAAAAAAAGGTATGCATTACTGTGTGTATATTGTAAAGTACGCTACATGTGTATTTAAAAACTCTCATGGCAGGTGGTGAACATTAACATTTGCCCCAAACATTTTTCCCATTCCTAAAAAAATATCCATAAACTAAATCCAATTAGGAGGTCAATACCTGATGAGATGTTCATGTTGGTCTTATAAGGAGATGCTAACATTTTGTTAAGATTGTATGAATTATTATTTTTTCTTTTTTCCCATTAATATTTTATGTTCTCTGTGAAGTCATGTTTTAACCTATAAAGGGTTAACAGCAAAGTTTATGAAAGAGAAGCCTGTTATGAACCTGAAGCCTTGTATACACTGATTAAACAACCAGGTAAATGATTTACTCAGGTAGAATGTTGATAGATTTGCAGCACAATGGGTCTGCGACCGGAATCGACAGCAATGCTGTATTCTAATCGTCTTTGTCTTTGAGTCAAGACATAAGACTTTCTCTGAAAGTTATTGTTGGAAACTAGTTCAGGGTTTTATTTATTTGATTTCTTAAGCTAAATAAGCTTATTAAAGGCATTTTCTCGAAACAAAGTTTGCTGAAGGAATATCTTCACACACTCTCTGTTAAATTTTCTTCATCACAAAGTATACTTATTTCATATCTTCCCACATTCTATCTATAGTGTTTACTCAAGTCATGACTTCCAACATAACCTTTTACATTCTTTCCTTAAAAAATGTTACTCAAGACATATCTTCATACATAACCTCTAGATATGTTTCATTGTCTCCATTCTGAGGTCATGTTGCCTGGCAACCATTGTTTCAGAGCGACTTCCCATATTTCATTGTCTGTGATGTCATGAAACAATTGATAATGATGTCATTGAAGCTTGTCGCAAGAGACATGTTTTTTTTACCTGGTTATTTTTATGCAAATCAAATGGAATAGAATGAGTAATAAAGATATTATTCTACTCGAAAGTGTGTCATATGACTTTTAAGAAACTTGTGAGAATTTGTGTATAAAACAAACAATTAACACAAATTCACACTTGTTTCGTAAAAGTCATATGATACACTTTCTCGGGTAATATGGCCAGTTATTATAATTATTTCGCCTGATCAAAACTTATTCTATTTAAGGACCCAATTAGACCTTACAATTCCTCAGAGAATCATATAAGAATTAGATTAATGGGCGTAGACACAATCAATTTAGTTGAGGCCTATGCTTAGAAGCTTCGAGGAGACAAAAGCATTTGTGGTGTAATTAACCATATCAACTGTCTGTCTGGCACTAACAATGGAACTCGGTTCCTGTGACCTGAGGAACTAAGTGGTAATCCTCTTGAAGTCTGCTGAACATTGGCGCCTTGACCTGAGACAAAGCTCAAAGCAGAGAAGTTCAATTAAACAAAATCCAAGAATGGTTTTGGAAGTTTTTAGAGGAATAGGATATTTTAATAATTAATAAAATGATAATAATAGTATACTAATAATGAGCATATATTTATGTGCTATACATGCTCAAAACACATAAGGTGATAGGAATAGAAAGGCAGTTCTAAAGAAGTGAGTCTTTAGTTGTGATTTCTTGACAATCTTGCAGATGTTGAGGTAGTTGATTCAAGGCCTTTATTAAAAATTTGATGAACTTTTTATTTTAGATGTATTGATGGTGGAAAAAAGGTCTGATGAAGCCACCCTAATGGTTGGCGAAACGTAACATTAAATCTATGAATTCTGTTGTTGTGTTACATTCCTGTTTTGAGTTTGATTTAAACGAATTTGTTCATGAAATCCACACTTTACACAAAAAAGTTAACATTTCTGTCATTGATTTGCTATTGGAGAAACTAAAATCTTGCTAAGATGTGGAAAACAATCCTTAATCTCCTCTTTTTCTTTGTCAATATTTCTATAATTCTCTTGTTGAGAAGAGCCCGATCTCGATGCAAAGAGTGAAGGATTTAATGCTATGGAGCGATGAGGGGATTTTCTGTTATTAGAAGCAAGCTTAACTTGACCTGACATCATTGGAGAACAGGCTGACTTTGGTTCGGTCACGTTTTCTTGTTCAATGTTCCAAACTGGTTTTATTCATAATGTTCTTCAACAATCTGTTACTTGTACCTACAGAAGGGGTTTAGAACTCTTAAATCCACCAGCAGATTTAGGGGTTTATATTATAACTGGCTAACGACCTTTTTCATAATTCTATATCTGGCAATTTAACTTCCACTGTTAACTTTGAATTGCCAACTTGCAACTTACACCGTTGACTTCAACTTGCCCATTGGCAACTTTCACCTTTCACTTCAATTTGCCTGATGGTAACTTTCACATTTAACTTCAATTTCCCTAATGGCAACTTACAACTTTCATTTCAATTTGCTCATTGACAAGCGACCAAAACAAAAGTTTCAAAATGTATGCATTTCATTTCAATTAGTGAAGACAACAACATACTTACCTGAAGAATATTTCAAGTTTTTGTTTACGTTACACACTAATGATAATCCAAGCAAGTTTTGAACTCTTGACCTGTTACAAGAAAATAAACTTATATTAAAGAGGCAGTTCTGTCGCTGATTGTCCACTAAATTTTCACAAATTTTATTTTTTCAAAATAATGCTACATATATGTGTTAATGCAATATTCACAAAGTAACACATGATGTACCATTTAACTAATTAACACTTTTGTGTTTTGTGCTGTTGGAAAGCTTTCCACATTCGTAGCACCAATGATTGGCTTCACTTTCCATTTTTTATTTTTGAAAGAATGTATGTACTCCAAACACTTTCAAATATAAAGTCATAAAAACATTACCCTCAGTAATTCACATTGTGTATCACAATAAGCATGTATTACTACCATACCAGTATATGTGTAAACAGGAATGTCCTCTCGAATTTTTCCACAAAAAATACTCGATAGAACCCTCTCTTTAAAGGAGCAGTAGCACGTTTTTTGCAAATTTTATTTTTTTCAAATTCACATTTATAATGATAGATTATGTCATTTATATTTACTTTAGAGCGTAAATCATCGTATAACACAAACCAATTATCCATAGTGGTAATAACCGTGTTGCGTATAAAGCATAAATAGCATGGCGGCTATTTTATTGAGAACACATTTTATTATTTCGAATGACAAAAACGATTCCCATGGCTTTATGAAACCATGTACAAATTTTTTTTAACTTGATTTTCCGAAGAGAGAAGGGTGTTTTAATATTGGTGACATTATTTTTCAAAAACATTTCATCAATTTTTTGGAGCAAAAAAATGTGCTACTGCCCCTTTAAGCTTCTGGTTAAGTATATTCTGGGAAGATGGATCAATGACCCAATCCAATCACTGATGACTCTTTATTGATTTATCAATTGCAATTACCAGGGATATACAGAAATTAGCGCTAAGCTAAATTTATCCAAAAGGGGCACTAACACCATCACTAATTAAGAACGAAATAATTCAGTTTTATCATGGTGGTCCAACATGTTGTATATCAAGAGCCTATTAGCCATAAAGTACAGAGTTTTCTAAAGTGACTGCAATGCCATTGAACATGCAGACATATGTTGGTGCCTAGGGCTATACAGTTCTTGTCCATTTTGAAGTTTTCCGGGGGAAAGGGATGGGTGATCTTTGCGCACTGTTTGATTAAAAGTTGTGTAGGGGAAGGTAAGTATATATAAGTTCGATGTTAGTAGTATGGCACTATAAAAACTTGCCAGTTACAGGAATTTTTATAGTTTCATAAATCCTAATCCTTTAAATTCCTAAATTCTTTAGTTGTGAATGTAGTAAAACTTATACAAACAGATATTCTCTCATTAATTACCTTCAAGTCTCAGTGTCTGAGTGGATTATCTTCTGAGACAGTCAGTGCTAGCAATTGGTTCCTGACTCTGAAGATGTGGGTTTGATTCTTGCCAGGGAAGCATCCTGAAAAAGTACAAGAAAAATGTAATAATTCTGCTAATTCATCATAGTTCTGTTTACTTTTGGTGTTTTCATGTCTTCATATTTTAAACTTGAATTTCAACATCTATTACAGTATGTAAATGCATCATCTGACAGACAATTTTGTTCAAAACATAGAGAAATATACCATATATTTCCTTTTTTTCAGAAACCATGTGAGATCGGAAAATGATGACGACAGTGACAGTGATTATGACCTTGACCTTGACAGCTATCAGCCAATCAAGCCTCTTTTCAGTGACCATGAGGTCATGGTCATAACCCCAAAGGTCGCCAATCTCAATCACCATTGGTTGCAATGCATGAACCACGGGACAACGATGGTTCGGTGGGAAGAAGATGGAGGAAGATCATGCATGTGCTATTTGAGACTTGAAATCGACAATGCAACATTGACATGGCGGAAACCATCGTGGAGTGCCCTTCGTGGAGGGACGACAGCTCCCGACTACGTTCTTAAAGGTGAAATGGACAACAATTCCCAGATTCTTTGTGCTAGGTACACGACTGGAGAAGAAATATGTGATAATCTTGAAGAGGGTTATATCGACGTAACTGTGATAAAGGAAGTGTATTTCGATGTGGAGACGGTTGATCTCAACACGATCACCAAGAGACATGGAATGGATGATGTCACCCACGAACACAATTGTATAACCGTCTTGTATGGAACCTACCTCTCGGAGAATCGCAAACTGTGGTTCATTGCCCCGAAGCATACTGCCAAAATCTGGTACTATGGACTGAAGCATTTGGTGCAGGCATCTCACAAGCTGCAGTACCAGACTGACAAGAAGCTGCAGTGGTTGAAGCAGCAGTATCTGCAGCTGTACTACGACTCGGAGAAACATCAGGGACCAACTCCTGCAGAGGCAATCAAGGTAGGTTTCAGTTTTTGAAAAATGTCCATCCTTTTAACCTTGAAATTAAAGGGGCAGTATCACATTTTTTTGCTCAAATAAGGAGATGAAATATATTTGAAAAATAATGTCACATTAGTTAAAAACCCTTCTCTCCTCGATTGATCAAGTTAAAAAATGAATGTACATGGTTTGGTTTATTTTCACTTTTTCATCGGGCAGGCCTTAGATGTTCTAAACTCTCTTAGCTCTAAGAGAGTGCACACTAATTAGACCAAAAGATAATTTTTGTTATTCCAATAGAGATGAAAAAATCTTAGACCTCAGCCCACTTGCTAAAAGGATCTTATGTCTCTGTGCTATCAGTGCTAAAGATAGTATTCTCAGTCAATGGGGGTTTGTGCAAGGTGATACTCTTAAGGGTCAATGATTAAATCAAATGTTTACTATCATCTGGGCATGTGTTCAAAAAGATTGTACTTGGCCTATTTTTTGCACACATGCCCTTGAAAATATATTACCATTGTTGGGTAGAATTTGTTGTAAATTGAATTAGTCTTTGTAATTATCATCAGGTTTGGCAAACAACATAGTTTAACTTCACAGTATGAGAAGTCAAACATTCTGTAAATGTATGTTTGTTGCTACTCATGGAATGAAACATCATAGAAGATACGGGACGTCAAAGTGATATTTCCCCATTGGCGTTGAATGAAAAGTTTTACCTGGGATATGTTTTGCTCTTGTAGGTAACATATTCAACATGATCTGCTACATTCCTACTGGTTCAAGAATTCATAAGTGGCATTTTGACCAAAATATAAAACATTCCATTTATAATATTTCTCTATAAATTTGAATGTATATGTATTGACCTGTACGTGTGATGAAATTGTTTATAATGATTTATTTGTAGTTGTTTTGGGAAATAGCTTCCAATGGTGTATTTGATAGTTGTGATTTTTCCTTGTCTTGTGACATAGAAAAGAACCCCAGGCGCTTTACTAAATACTCAATAAATGAGTATTCATATGCGCCTTATCCATAGGTTATATGCGCAAAGCACTGTACAGGTCAAGGATGAAAATTTAATGTCACTCTTGGTATTTATTCAAAAGATATGTATTCAAATTTGCTTTGAAATATTCTAAAGATGGACAAGATCTCATGTCAGACAAGCATTTCAGAGAGTAGAAGTAGAGTTTTAAAACGGAAATTGTCTGAAACTTTTTAACTTCCGACTTGGTGTCTGGAGGAGATTGGATGTGTCAGATCTCAGAGAACGAGTGGTTTTGTAAACACTGAATAGTTCACACAAGAACTTAGGGGAACAGGAAGAGTTTCTGGATAACAACTTCTTTAATGTGTAAATACACGTTGATGTTTTGGAATATAGGCTCACTCCTTCATCAGATGGAAGGGTTGTTCCATTTAATCAGTGGTAAATATTGAGAGAACTTTACACTCGACCTGTAATGATAGCCAATGTAATGAGGTGAGGTGAGGTGAGGTGACGTGGGGTGGGGTTTAACGCCGCTTTCAAGAGTATTTCACTTGTATCACAGCTGCTAGTATTATAGCAGGGAGAAAGCCCGCAACGCCATGTGGCTATGCTTTGTGGTGAAACCTGCGAGCATCGGCTGGAACTAGCGAATCATGGGTGGTACTACGCTGAAATTCAGTGCATCATTGCACACAAACTTGACTGGGTGTAGAACAGTTCTCTACTGCAGACCAAGTCGCCGTGCCCCTGGCGGGACCAATGTAAAGATCTGAGGAGTGGTGTTATACTAGTGTATAATATGAGGGTTGTAGATTTCAGCTCAACATCACACTCTGACAGGTCGTGGGCTGTTGTCAGCTGCAGCCTATCTCACTAGCAGGAAGTTTGCAATGTACATACAAACTGTGTCTGTCTGTCTGTTTACAAATGTGAAACATATGTGCACTGCTTATCATTGATATAAACCATATTTATACCATTGAGATATGATTTATTTTGATTAAAAAATCTCCTTTCCTAGAAACTGGCTGTCTTTCCTAATTTTCATCAATTTTCATTTTAAAAAAAACCCCAAGAAATAATCAATTTATTTCATTATTTCACTAATTTTAGTTTGCAATGAAATGTATAGAATGGTGATCAAAGTATTTGTTTTCAAATCAATATGGCTAGAGTGCAGAGAGTTGAATATGATTGTTGTCAAACAGAGGGGTCCTCAAATTCTTCTTTAAGAGTCACGCAGCAGTTTCTGAGGTTAAAGGGGCGGTAGCACTTTTTTTCGCTAAATTAAGTTGATGAAATGTATATACACCCATTTCTCTTCGGAAATCAAGTTGATTGTACATTGTTCGATATATAAAGCCATGAATCTTTTTTTTGTAATTCGAAATAATAAAATGTGTTCAGATTAAAATCCAATTTTTGCTTTATACGCAACACCTTAAATATAAATGACATAATCTATCATTATTAATGGGAAATTCGAAAATGTAAAAAATGTGCTACTGTCCCTTTAAGAAGGCGAATATACCATACTACAGATGCAGATCTGTATCCATATTGGGCTGTATTTTACAAATATTACAATCATAAAGTGTCTTTTACACATTTTACCATCATGAAATGTATTTTACAAATAATACCATCATGAAGTGTCTTTTACACATTTACCATCATGAACTGTATTTTACAAATATTACCTTCATGGAGAATCTTTTATTCATTTTACCATCATGAACTGTATTTACAAATAATACCTTCATGGAGAATCTTTTATTCATTTTACCATCATGAACTGTATTTACAAATATTACCTTCATGGAGAATCTTTTATTCATTTTACCATCATGAACTGTATTTACAAATAATACCTTCATGGAGAATCTTTTACTGGTTTTACCATCATGAACTGTATTTTACAAATATTACCTTCATGGAGAATCTTTTATTCATTTTACCATCATGAACTGTATTTACAAATATTACCATCATGGAGAATCTTTTACTGGTTTTACCATCATGAACTGTAATTTACAAATATTACCATCATACACTGTATTTTACACATATTACCATCATTAACACCTTAAATATCATATTAATCTTATCAATAAATCAGACATATACTTTTAATCCTTAACTGTTTTCAGAGTATACAGTATATCATTCCTAGAATAAATATCTAGTAATTTTACAAGATTTATTCATTTTAGTCTTCCAATTTGTTTTCTTTGTTGTCATGAAGATGGTTTTCTCCTTCTTAATTCCTTGAGGACTCATAGTATATTATCTTCATTTCCTGTTCTTAATCAAAGCTAAACGCCTAACTATAATCCCAAGAAGATCGGAACTCATTTATTAAGGAACAAGGAGAACGCTTGCAGGCATACACCTCACTTGAGAATACGGAACGGTTTAGGAAGCGAATAACAGGATGAACGTGACATCAGAACCTGCGTCATCAAGACGACTTTATTCAGATTAATCTATTTACTAAACCAAGATGTGATGGGGTTAAACTCCCAGGCAGGACTCCGCAATGAACATTATATCAGACTGCTGTAACAGCTTTCCTTAGGGAAGTGGACCTATTCAAGGAATCGAGCTGGGAATACAATTTCCTTGTAGTTATATTTATCCGAGCAGTGGATTGAAGGGTTGATGGAAGTGTTATTGATTTTGATGTTTTTCGGATTCGCAAGTTGCAAATAAGATCGTAAATCAGAAGTGAGACGAAACTTTGTATTTCCCATGATGCTCTCATTGGTTTGTAGTCGATATTGCAGTGATTTGTAATCATGGATATCGTTCAATTTTGTTTTGTTTTAGATATAGAAAAACATTTCAGATTGATTGTTAGATATCACAGGATAAGATATACTGTTAAAGGGGATGTAGCACATTTTTTAATGGAAATAAAGAGATCTCACAAAAAGTACATGTCACCTGTTGCAAAACAATCCTCCTCAATCAATAAATAGAGTTCTGTTCATTCCCATCCTTAAATTATTAAGAGGTGGTCACACCAAAATGGCCGCTTGCAGTCTTTATTTCTGATATTAAATAAGCAATTATCCATATGATTTAGATCTGTATGGCCATTGAATACCATTAAATGACATAAAGTATTTCACATGTTCACAGTGTTCAAAAGCTAAACCATTGTATTCACCAGTACAGTTAAACATAACCAGTGTCAAATATTTCACTTACACAGTTATATTTGCTCGGCAACCATCCCCTATAAAAGATGATTTACAATTTTTACAATTGCCACAAGAGTATCCACAACTGCTTCAAGACAATCTTATTAATGTAGAGTGTTGGTAAGCATTCAGAGAGTCCTAAAATGTACCTACCCTGAAGGCTTCTGTAAGTGCTACTGTATCATGTTATACCATTGAGGTCTATTAAACCCCATAAAACCTTTCACAAGAACTCCAGAAGTATTACATCGTGGAGAAGCCTCAACCTCATCTCTGTAAGTTGTGAAGGTGGTTTGGAACCATGTGCTTAAAACAGTTTCCCCAATAAAAAGCCATTTTGCAACCTGAACTGCAATTGTGGAGCAGCTTCAGAATCATCTGCCATTGCTCAAGATGGTTTTGGACATTTACTGTTTACACAGCTTCTCATAAACACCTTCCACAAGCTCTCCAGAACTTCAATTTTTGAAAAACCATGGAAACAAATCCGATACTTGTGAAGATGGTTTTGGACAATTTACTTTTTACACAGCTTTTCATAAACACCTTCCACAAGCTCTCCAGAATTGCAACTGTGCAGAAACTGTGGAGGCATCTTCCAAACCTGGGAAGATGGTTTCGGACATTTACTTTGTACACAGCTTTTCATAAACACCTTCCACAAGCTCTCCAGAATTGCAACTGTGCAGAAACTGTGGAGGCATCTTCCAAACCTGGGAAGATGGTTTTGGACATTTACTTTTTACACAGCTTTTCATAAACACCTTCCACAAGCTCTCCAGAATTGCAACTGTGCAGAAACTGTGGAAGCATCTTCCAAACCTGTGGAGATGGTTTTGGACATTTACTTTGTACACAGCTTTTCATATACACCTTCCACAAGCTCTCCAGAATTGCAACAGTGCAGAAACTGTGGAGGCATCTTCCAAACCTGGGAAGATGGTTTTGGACATTTACTTTGTACACAGCTTTTCATAAACACCTTCCACAAGCTCTCCAGAATTGCAACTGTGCAGAAACTGTGGAATCATCTTCCAAACCTGTGAAGATGGTTTTGGACCATTTACTTTTTACACAGCTTCCCATAAACAAATTTCACAACTACTCTAGAACTACAACTATGCAGAAACTATGGAAGCATCTCCCATACTTGTGGACAGTTTTGACCATTTGCGTAAAACAACTTCCAACTAAAAATCTCCCACAAGCTCTACAGAACTGGAATTGTGGAGAAACTATAGAAGCATCTCCCATAATTGTTAAGATGGTTTTGGACCATTTGCGTTTAAAATTGTAGAGACGCTCTGGAAACATCTCCCAAATTTGTAAGGATTATTTTAAAGACACTTCAAAAGTTTGAAAAATCAAATTGAAGATGGTTTGGAATCAACTTCTCAAAGTCTTTTCTCCTAATTCAAACTCAGACCTTTCCTTTTTGTGACGGCACCGTGACAAATCCTCATTACTGATCATGATTTTTTAAAATGCTCCTTCGCTAAATACACTTATGTTAATTGACACTTCATTGCTGGAAATTCATCTGCACCTCTGTCCTATAGTTTTACCAAGTTGATGAATGAAATATGAATTGCTGTATTTAAAAAAACATTTGAAATGTCATTATTGGGGATTGCAATGGAAATAGCTTGAAGCACAGTTCAAATCAAACTCAAATTTTGAGATCTCTTAGCAATTTGAAGGGGCAGTAGCACATTTTTTCTCTTAAATAAGTCGATGAAATGTATTTGAAAAATAATTTCACCAATCCTAAAACGACATTCTCTCTTTGGAAAATCAAGCTAAAAATGAGCGTACATGGCTCAGTAAAACCATGGGAATTGTTTTTGTCATTCGAAATAATAAAATGTGCTCACAATAAAATGGCCGCCATGCATTTTTTGCTTTATACGCAACACCTTTATTACTACTACTACGGATAATTGGTTTGTGTGATGAGATGTTTTACCCTCCAAAGTAAATTTAAATGACACAAACTAACATTATAGGAAATTTGAAAAAATGAATTTTGCAAAAAACGTGCTACAGCCCCTTTTAGGTTGTTTTGTACAACAACACCTAAAGTTACCAGTTTTCAAGCTGGCGGTCAGCCATGTTTCATACACTAATAAAGCATCCTCTCAATTTGTTTTCGTGGCTCTGATATCCTATCCTTACAACATTATTTCTGATTGGATGATTGGAACAATGGTCAATAATTATCTTGTCCTCGAGATCATCTCCTTGAAAACTTAATTGAGTACTCGATGGTTATGGTATAGGCCTGGGGCTTTCTTTGCAGCAAAAGCTGTCGGTAATTTCATTTCAAATCTTCACCACAATATCATTCCTAAGCTTCTAGCTTCTACTTGTTTATTCCCAGCATGACATGATATTGCAAAGGACCTTGACCTTGTGTATTTATGTCTTGAAATGGTGTTAATAAAAGGATATAACACCTCGTAAAGATTAGATAACTGTTACCTCGAAATAGGAATTTGTTGATCATGTCTGTGTGCTCCAGACATTTTGATAAAAGACGATATCATTAGTTAATAAATTATCTTGTTTGTGTTTTGTAGTTTTTTAAGTCTTGACATTGACAAATAATTTTGTTTTGACTTTCTACCATGAAGAAGTCACTCTGACTACACAACGCTACCCCTCAATAGAATACCATGCATCAAGCATTTGAATATGCCGGGTACCCAAATAAATCACTTAATTTCTTGATTGTTACACAAAATTTTAAAGGATCAAATAGTGTATAAATGAATGAAGCAAATATATCTTAAATATTACATTGATAAAAGCATTATTTACAAGACATTTTTTACATCCCGAAATATAATGTAATATTGGTGTATTAGAAATCACACTCATCCCGCCCCAAATCCCAACCCGCCCCTCTTGATACACCACTCATAATAGCACTAATTCTCAACTTTTTCTAGAGAGATTTTAATTAATCCACATCCTCAGACAGGCAACATGTTGCTAGCACTGAATATCCCAACAGCTTTCTCATTCCGCCACTAAGACTTTAAAGCACTCAACGCCAAATTTTCAATGCCTAACCTCAGAATTCTTTTAATTTTGTAACCCAGTTATTTGACATTTTCATGAATATTTCATCTTTGGCTTTTTGATGTACTATTAATGAAATACACTTCTGTCCTCTATTTTCTATTTATTTTCAAAAATCCTAATGTTTGATGATATACTGTAAACCAAAAACACTTCCTTCCTTTTTAAAAGTCACCTATATATATTTTTATATCCACAAATCCATGTTTAATAATATAATATACAAAAACACTATCACCTCTCCTATCTGCAGATGCCAGCATGATTTAGAATATATAAACAAGCCCACACTAATATTCAATAATGAAAACTTTGTTTGGTAACTGATAAGGGCCCATCAGCGCCGATGGACACAAACTGAGAGTTGCATGAGTACAGAGTTCATGTTTTTCCTATGTGTGATGGTTTCATTGCTCTTGGAGCATCAACATTTTTCATACATTGGATCGACTTGTGTATAACTTGAGAATCTAATTTGGACATATTGGTTCCTTTAAGTTCTTGAATGTTCAGACCTTTCCAGGAACATTATCAAATTGGAACATCATTGAAGATAAAAGTTTGATGTGTATATAATTGTACCTTACCTCATCGTTGAAAGTCAATTTGAAGAAGTTGGCGTAAATTGAAATCGACTTGGAGACGAATTTAGAATCGGACTGATAATTGCTCTTGGAGTCCCTGGAACTGGCAGGAATATTCATAAACGTTTGAATATTATTTTGAACTGTTTATGTGCACTTTAAGAAAGATGTGAATCTGCAGGAATATTCATGAATTGGAATATTCATAACTTTGTTATATTCTTGCCCAATTTCCTTAGCTCTGAAATTTTCAAACAATCGGGATTTGCCTGATTATTATTTTGAAAATTTGAGATGAAAAGACTGTGTCAAATCTCTTGGACAACTTGGAATTTACAGGAATATTCATAAATTTGAATCTTCTTGAAGACAACTAAACTTTGTAATATTCTTGCCCATGTTCCTTAGCTTTGAAATTTTCAAACAATCAGGATTTGCCTGATTATTATTTTGAAAATTTGAGATGAAAAGACTGTGTCAAATCTCTTGGACAACTTGGAATTTACAGGAATATTCATAAATTGGAATCTATTTGAAAACAATTGAAACTATTCTTATTCCAGTTTCTTTGCCCTGAAATTGTTAAACAATTGACATCTGCGTGATTACAACTTTGAAAATCTGATGTGAAAAGATTTATCAAATCTCTTGGACAACTTGGAATTCACAGGAATCTTCCTAAATGGAATCTCTTTGAAGATAACCTGGTTACAGATGTGCATATGTTTGTATCCATGGTTCTTTGAGATACGTGAACGGTTACAGAAATATCCATAACTTGACATCAAGTGTCATCAATCTCCCTTCTAACATGAGTTCGTTTGAGATTTTCTTGGAATTGGTCAATAATAAGGTTTGGAACTTCAACTGAATTCTAATGATTTTGTATTTCAAATGATAAAGCAAGGTTATTTGGACTTTGTTTTACATTTGTTTGATATTGTATTAATTGAGTGAAGTGACAATGTATTTTTTCTATTTGTTTGGAAATAAGTTATTTCTCAAAGAATATGAAGTTTTTAAGTGAAAATAGAATTAGTTGGGATATTTATTTGTTGATTTCAAATAATAGTGTACCCAAAACATTTAGCAATGTTACATTTCTTCAACATCTAAGTTCATTTACCAATAAATTTGTTTATGCAAAATGTAATTGTTTAAAAAAAATATGTAGCATTTTTCTCATCTTGTTTTGATTTTACTCAAGCTGCAATTTCCCCAATGTTGCTTTTTCAAATGTGGCAATTCTTAAAGGTTAATTTTTCCAAAAGGACAATTTCCTCAAGGTTATTTTGGATGGCTTTTCCATGGTAAACAAGTTCTCCATTTGGTCATTTGCCTGTTATACAACATATGTCTGGGCCAAATTATTGTTTTTGTCTGAACTAAGATTCCTACAATTTTAATGTTTCCTTCCTTGATGATTTTCAAAACAACACAACAAAAAAATAAAATTAATCAAGCAATTCTATGAAATACTAAAAATATTTAGTTTTTTTTAAATTTTGTTATTTTGAGAATGGGGTGTGCAGGGTTGTGTGACCCCCTCGCCCCAACCCCCAAAGATAGTTATGCATCAAGGTTTCCTTGACAGAGATTCTGCTTGGCGCTGCACTGTATTGACATAAGGATATAGAATTGGGATTTGTTGTTAAATGTTTCTGACAGTTTTGACATTTCAAATCAAGATCAATGACAAATCATGATTCAATTTTTATATTTACATCAGTTGAAGAAGAAAATCAATGAAAATATATTTTTTTGTGAAAGTTAAACATAGCTTTTCTTTTTTGTCTGGAAATTCAAATTATCTTGAATTTAAACTGTTGCCAGCAAGACTGTTATATTCAAAAGAGGGTTTGTTTATATAAAGTTGAGTTGCTTTTAGAAAGCTTTAGGTTTCCTTGAATTTTCTCTGCTGATGGAAGCAAAATCTCTCTGAAAACATTGCTGAGCTTTGGCTACCCATTCAAAAACATGAAAAGACCAAAGCTGCTTAAAACTGCTTCGACAATAACAAAACTTTCTTTTACTTTGTTTTACTTCACTAAAAACATTGTCTTTTGACCTCGAATCAATTGTCAAGATAAAAAAAGTCCTAAATTTGATCAGTTCCAACAAACCTAAAACCATAAAAATCCTACTGTTGTTGAACTTAACTTAAAGGCACTGTAGCACACCATTCTTACTGAAATAAAGTGCTCTTACAAAAAAGTAAATATGTGTTACCTATGGCTAAATAATACTCCTGAATCAATCACATCGCACCATTCTTCTAATATGGAATAGCATTTTGTATGGTCGTGTACGTAACGAGATGTTTTACCCTTTAACTTAGCAATATAGTGTATAAACTTTAATAATAAACAGCAACTTTGAAAAAATAATAATATGCATAAATTGTGCTACAGTGCCTTTAAACACATATTATTCAGTTTGAAGAATTTTATTATTTTTGTTTCTATTCAATTGCCATTTTAATTCTAAACCCCATGGTCAGAAAAACCCAGTATAAACAATTCTCAACTCAGGTAACCTATCCACTGACACACCAACCCCAATATTGCTGAACTTCACGATCACTATATTTGGAGCGGCTGATGTGTACTGAAATTCTCCTGGTAGCAATTAAGCTGTGTAGCCTCATCACGCTAGTAACTCAGGACAATAATAGAATTTGTCAGTTCAGATGTTTATCTCAGAGACAGGCAATAATAAGGAATAGATTACAGTGCAGTCGTTGTCTTGCAGTCAATGGCGGCAACGGTACAGAATAGAACCAACCGTAACAAGGACAGAAGTGTGAAACGGTCTCGGGAGACATGGAAAATTAATTTCAGCTTCCGTTATTGTTGTATTTATGGTTTAGCCTTATGCTATCAGTTTGTTTTTGGAAATCTGAGAATCTTTGGGGAAAGTGCCTAACCCTTTCTGTAAATTGGACGTCATTTGTATATCGGAAGAATCAGGATGGAAATGGTTGTTCTATTAAGGTGTATGATATTAGTATTTTTTATCTTATTCATATTGATATTGATAAGTGTTTGATGAGTTTGATGCATTTTTCATTTTTGTTGCTTGAGAATTATTTACACTTTGTCATAAATATCCCACCACCCATTTTTCATCAATGGGTAAAATGGACATTCAACATCAAAGTCATGGTGCAAAAATCATTTAACTGTGTAGATGGCCTCATATCACCAAGGGAGCAGGATAGTGGTTAGCCCGGATTAAGCGGTCCGGGGTTCGAATCCCGCCAGGGGCATGGCAACTTTGTCTGCAAAAGAGAACTGTTCTACACGCAGTTAGGTTTGGGTGCAAAGCTACACTGAATTTCAGCGTAGTACCAGCCATGGTTCGCTAGTTCCAGCCGATGGTCGCAGGTTTCATCGCAATGCATAGCCACAACACCAGGCTTTCTCCCTGCCATAATACTAGCAGCCGTGATATAAGTGTAATACTCTTGAAAGCGGTGTTAAACCCCAACTCACCTCACCTCATATGACCTAATTTGAACACCAATTGAAGGTTTGGTTGTAGCAAAAAGTTTGCTAAAATCAGCATAAGAGTAGGGTAAATAGATATGGCTGCCAGAGTTGTAACATAGACACACAAGTTCATATTACAATGCTGAACACACTACAAAGGTCCACAATACTCAGTATCTAGCATAACCTTGAATAACATGTGACACAGTACTGTCTCATGCTGGTCACCAGACGTCCTGATTTTCATTTTAATATATACAGAATCTGCTGCCACTGAAATGGGGAATTCCTTGCTCTAACCCTTTATCCTATCATCTCCCACAAATACCCAACCTTCAAATGGGTGATGCGAATTCCTGATGGTTCTGAATTGGGGGATTCCTTGCTCTCACCCTTTATCCTATCATCTCCCACAAATACCCAACTTTCAAATGGGTGAAGCAATTATTCCTGAAGGTACTGAACTGGGGGATTCCTTTCTCTCTGACCCTACTCAGGAGTTGATCCAGAGGGGGTGTGCAGGGGTACAACCTCTCCCCACCCCTTTTATGTAAAAATTTTAAAAATTACTATTGAATCTTTAGTCAAGACAATGGTGCAACACCCTTTTCTGAGAGATAAGGTGAATATACAATACTTTTCATAATTTATAGTTAGAGTGGAACATTGTTTATCAACAAAATTGTCATCCAGAATCCTGTTGATCATGACAAAACAGTTTCTACCCCTATCCACTACTTATATCATTTTATGTATGAAAATGGCACCCCTCATTCTCAAAAAGCTGTATCCGCCCCTGCAAAAATATGTCAAAAACGCTTAACTTTCAAATGTGTGGTGCAATACTTTTGACCAGGTGTATATTTTAATGCTGCTTGAGTAGTACCCAGCGATTCTCTTTTTACTGGTGCTCTGTTTGCTCTCAGCTATTGGATATCAATATCCATATCCCTTTCTATAACACACATATGACCACAATGTTTTAATCCAAACATGTTACGTGTCAAATAAGGTTATCGGATAGATACACAGCTCCTATGAGTCATTTGTCAGAGCTTGAGGCACAAACACATATTTTCAGTGAACTGCTATATTAGCTGATGACTTTGTAGACAAAGAGAGATCCAGGACAAATTGGCTTATACACAAATACTTCCTTTAGGCTTATACGGGCTGTGCAGCCTTCTTCTAGTAAGTTCATGTATGCATATGTTGCCTGCAGCTTGGAGCATGTTAAAGTTTCCCCAGTAATGATCTTTTGTCTGCAACATTGTTGTCAAAATCTTATTATATACCAAAGGAGAAATGTGAACTGTTTGTGACCTTGTATGACACCTTTGCTTAAGGTTGGTAGTATTTTTCGTTTTCTGTTATATAATTGCTTACAATTTTTTTCTTTTCAACCACATTAGGGGGAGATAACTCAAAACGTGAAAAACTTTAAACCTAATTATCTCAAAAATTTGGACAGATAATTTCACAAATATTCTTTTGAAATGTAAATGACAATATTTTTCATCAATAAATATATTCATACCAAATAAAGAGACTAAGTAATGATTTCGGTCTGAGTAATGCCACAGCAGTTACTTAATTTGTTTGTACATTTTTGTAATATGTCTCTTTTGCTTGAGTTTGTCTTCAAGTATAATATGCGAAGGGCCATGGCAATATCTAACAAAATCAACTACATAGAAGTGCTATCTTCCCCAAAGTAGACATATCACTGATAAGGAGCAGACATGAAAGCAGTGAATTTTCAAATTTAGATGTTTGGTTGTCTAGCAGTAGAGGCAAATGGGCAATTTCTTCCAAAGACTGGACCTACGGTGCAAAAAAGTCTGTAACCAAATATCCATAAGGGAGTTGTCTCATGGACAATTTGACTGATTTTCTGCAATACTTGCAAGGTCACTTCGACTTTTACTTGTTTGTTTTGCAAGATTATGAAGAAGCTTACGACCAGAACACAGAAATACATTTTACTTTTCTTGAGTAAATGCCATTGGTGTCAGCGACTCCATGTCTATATATTAGTGACAAAATTTTTTTTTATTGTTATTGTTTACTTTTTACTCACTCTTGTAAGATGCTGCAGTTTATTATTTATATGAAAAAATTAAACTAGTTTAAGATCGCTGCAAGTACAATGTCACAATAGTGTGCAGTTGTGACGTCACAATTAATGGTCATACTGTCGTCACAATTGGTACATGACTTGGGAAAATCATAGATTCAGTACACTTTCAGCAATTTCGCTTGATTAATTTGGGTGGGTAATAAAAAAGAATACCTCACTTTCATATAATTAATTAATAAAAATCGTAATAAATGGAAGGAAGTTTATATACTTTTCATATACTATGATGAGTAATTATTTAAAAACCATAAATATAATTTATATATTTTATATTTATATATAGTCTGAATACCGGTAAGGTTTATCAGAGCATTGAATCTTGTTACAACATCTGGTGTTTGTGTGGATTCATCGTCTACCATCTATATACAACAAACATGTACATTGCATATATTAAATAACATAATATTATGAATATTTTTTTCATCCGTGTGATATTACAAAATTTAAGGAAACAATTAATTGATTTAATGTGATAACAATATAATATTTCATTTTCAGGAAAAGTTGCATTGTTATAATATGAGTCATATATCAAAACATGTTTTCATACTTTCATACTTGATAATAACTTAGTTTTATACCACATATTCATGATTAATTATCAACCATATGATATGTATATATTCCTACAGTAGTTATTGTATAAATCATATGAGTGATCAGCAACTGGGCTAATATAAGGAAACTTGGCCAAATACAGGAAAACTGGGCCAATACAGGAAAAATTGGCTATACAGGAAAACTGGGCCAATACAGGAAAAATGGACCAATACAGCAAAATGGGATGATTACAGGAAAACTGGGCCGACACACGAAAACAGCGCCAATACAGGAAAATGGGGTGAATACAGGAAAACTGGGCCAATATGGGGAAAACTGGGCTGATACAGGAAAATGGAGCAATTACAGGAAAACGTGGCGAATACAGAAAAACTGAGCCAATACGGGGAAAACTGGGCCAATACTGGGAAAACTTAGCCTGCACGAAACAATCTGAGCATGGGCACTCAACATTTGGTGGAAGATCTATCGCTCCAAAACTTTAACAAGAAATATCAGTTCACCAATATTACTCATATTGATGATTTTGATAGAATTGAGTTACCCGTTGCAATATATATGTTACCCCTTTTAGCCCCTGTGTCGGAATGTTTGGACCCTCTAACTCGCAGCCCAATTTATTCTTTAGCAAGTAAACGTTAGAATTATAGCGGAACTGTTGCAAGATTCGAACCACAGACAATATTCCACCTTTTGGTAAAGAAAAATATTAATCTGAAACTCACAGGCTCTTCTACAACAATCTAATCATCATTACCTCATTATCAATTTTAAATAGGAACGCAATTGTTTGACTTTCATGTCAATTAAGCGCAATTTAAAAACAAATCTTTGAGTTAATCGATGGTTTATCTGAAATCTGGACTTCTTGAAGATTTTTAAGTTTCAAGAATATTTGCAGAATATTTATCAATTTTAAAAAGTAAGTCGATTGTTTGACTTTCACGTCAATTAAGTGTTATTTAAAAAAATATCTTTGAGTTAATCTATTGTTTATCTGAAATCAGAATTTCTTGAAGATTTTTTAAGTTTAAGAATATTTGGTATATAACTTCATGGAATTAGAGAAATAACTTGAAAGATGACTCTTCTTGGTAACCTGCATACCATTTGTACTCTATGTGATGTCTTGCATTCAATCTGCTACAGATCGGTCTGCTGGTAACGTCCATATAGAACGTTCGGAATATTGATTACCAGACAAACCAACTATCTAACTTGCCGTCTTCACTCCCAGCCAGACATTACTAGTCGTCATGAGTGTAGCATCTCTTTCAGAGTTATAATCAGTTTACAGGGAATTAGTATCACACAGTTTGTTCAAAAGTAGACTGGACATTAGTATCTCTACTGGTGTCATAATTGGTTTACCGGTAGGTGGGATGTCAGTATTTCTTTGTTTGTCATTAGCAGTCTTGTGGAAAGTAGCACCCAAATTCTGGGAATTTCGCGAAAGGAAGTTTAAGTGAGGCTTACAGTTAAGTGGTCTGGAAAGGAGCTTCTGTTCTGAAGTTTGAATCAGTCCTGTGGAAAACAGCATCTGTCATAATGGAATAGGGTACAGGATGGACAAATGTGAATTGTACAGATTCGGAAATTAATTTTTAGAGATATCGTGAAAAAGATACATGGATGTGATCAACTACTCAGCTTAATAAAGGATTCTTCGACAAGTAAGTCTTATTGAATAAATTGTCAATTTTGTAAAAAAGAATTTATGGTTTGTAATCTTCCTGTTCTGCATACTTTTTGTAAACATATAATGTTATAAGCTATTGCATTAATTTCAATTCAAGTCGTGGAAAAAAATAAATTTTTGGTACATTCAGAATTGTTTAAAATTTTGCAAATATTAATTTGAAATATATTAGAAAAATGCTTTGTTTTTTTAAATCTCCAAGACATAACAGAGTTAATAAATGCATATAGACATTTTTGACTGATATGAAGGAATTGTAACTCATTCACAAGAGAATTTTATAGGTCTGACCAGATTAGGTATTACATCTCAGTATATTACAGTGGACGTAAAAAGTCATATTTCAATGTTCATTTTGTAAAGGAATAATCATGAAGTATAAAGGCTGAAAAATTTCTAAAATGAGATTCAGTTGTTAAAAAATTACTTTCTTTGCAAATTATTTCATATTAATTGACGTGCCTGTTTGAAACAGAAATCTGCCATTGGCAGGGAGTTGTGCTTCTTCCGATTCTGTTAATGAATTCGTTCACTGCTTCCGGCCTGTAGTTATTTTTCATATTGATTTTGTATACCATTATATTTTTATATTTTGATAAAGTTGTGTACTGTGATCTATTTTGTTTGGGGGCAAATATTTGATAAACAATCATTCTTTACCTTTGATATTCTTTAATACAATGTCTTGGTAAACTACCTTGCAAAAGAAATTATACCTGTTAAAAAGTTAAAAACAAAATTCTGCTGAAATTTCTATTAAAACATGACTTTGGGACAGCATATTGTCATTTGAGTTAAAAATTGAAATATGGAAATGAAAGTAATAAAAAATGTGGTTGGCATCATGTACCTTCTTGGATTTTAATTATTTGTCACATCATTACTGTAGCAATAAAACAAGCAAAAGATCATATCTTGTCTTCTTAAGGAGATACTCTGAGAAGACACTATTATTAAATAAGGGCCTTCGTTTCATTAAAAAAAATATACCTTATAAATTATTCCTTATGCATGTAACCAGTATCATGTGATTTTCATAAAAACATGATATGATATTGAATGATACTGTATGTTTCTGAGGACGGATGATTAAAAAAATAGGATATAATTATCATTATGCATCGGAAGCCGCACAGATGGTTATGATTTTTTCAAACAAAGTAGAACTGACAGATAAAATTTTCAAAATATCATTTTGAAAAATATATCATTTCCAATTGCTTTTCACAATTAGGACATTACATATATACATCCTTTCAGTAACTGCTGTATTTCCCCCTAAAAAGAAACCTGAACACTGGTTCAAAGTATGGATCTTATAATACGGCCGTGCAAACGTTAAGGAGCGGCAGCAAAAGTACAATTAATTCAGGGTAATTAAGGTATTATCATAAGCGTTGCTTACAGTTTAAGCATAATTGATTTTTCATCATTGGGGAGTTGGGAAGATCTTAGTATGAGGAAAGTTTTAATTCAGGGATAGGCATTAGGTGTACTTTTTAGTCTCTACTGACTATCGTGGTGGTTTGAAAAATCATCCAGTCCATCTACTAATTAAACAAACCCTGTAGTTTATCGGCAAATCCTTCATTGAAAATCACACAAGCCAGACGAACAAATGGCCTCATTTGAAAGTAACGTTAACTGGCAGATAGTTCGAACACTGGTGGGGACAGGATAGCACAGTGGTTACCTCCCTAGGATAGCGCAGTTGTTACCTCACTAGGATTGTGCAGTGGTTACCGCACTAGGATGGCGCAGTGGTTACTGCACTAGGATGGCGCAGTGGTTACCGCACTAGGAAGGCGCAGTGGTTACCGCACTAGGATAGCGCAGTGGTTACCGCACTAGGATAGCGAAGTGGTTACCGCATTCAGGTTCAGATCAAGAGTTCCGGGGTTCGAATCCCTCCAGGGGTCGGCAACTTTATCTGCTGTGGAGAACTGTTCTTCATGCAGGAAGGTTTGGATGCATTGTTACACTGAATTTCAGTGCAGTACCACCCATTGTTCGCTAGTTCCAGCTGTGGTCGCAGCTTTCACTGCAATGCATAGCCACCATAGCGTTGCAGGCTTTCTCCCTGCCATGATACTAGCAACCGTGATATAAGTGAAATACTCTTGAAAGCGGCGTTAAACCCGGACTGTCTTACCTCACCTCGAACACTAGCAACTCTATAAGGAATTTGAGTTTTAAAAATCAACCAATTCATCTAAAAATCAAACCGGCCCTGCCGTATATTGGCACTTCCTTCGTTCATTGAAAATCCCACAAGCCAGATGGGCAAATTTGGGCATTTTTGCAAATGGCCTCATCTGAAAACAACTGGCAGCTTTTTCAAACATAGGCAACAGGAATGATGGCCTTTTCTCAAATCTTTGAGATTATCTTTCTGTGAGCATAAAAGTGAATCACTCTCGACAGAACACATCATTTGTCCCAACTTAACAGATCAGGGTCTCCTTTCACAAAGCACTAAGATAATTTAAGTCACTATGGTAACCTTAGTGCAATATTAACGAATAGGAGTAAAGGTTAACCTTAGTAAAGGTTGCTTTGTGAAAGGAGGCCCGGGAGAATTGTTAGATATCTTGGCTTTATGGTAGTATCCTTCTGGAAGTTGAGATTGTCTAAGCATGAGGTAAATTTGTTTGTAAGACATGAAATCATAAAGTGTTACAAGCATTATGGTCTTTTATTCTGAGTCCTTTGAATATTTTCCTGATAAAACACTGATACATTTCCCAGCTCAAAGCTTATCCTATTCTATCTTTAGAGAGTGATACCATTGCTCGCAATCTTGGCATTATCTTTGTGTCACGGATGGGGATATACATATGTACTTATGGTTAGCATTTTTAATACAAATATGTAACATCGGATTTATGGAATTCTTGGATACAGAAAATTTTAGTTTAGTAGGTGAAAGGCATTCTTTCCTCACATGATTACTCTTGTTGGTTGTTATGAGCTGTGGCAATTGGTTGTTGTGAGGTGTGGCAAGTGGTTGTTATGGGGTGTGGCAAGTGGTTGTTATGGGGTGTGGCAAGTGGTTGTTATGAGATGTGGCAAGTGATTGTAGTCGGGTGTGGCAAGTGGTTATTGTGAGGTGTGGCAAGTGGTTGCTTTGAGGTGTGGTAAGTGGTATGGGTATGGGGTGTGGCAAGTGGTTATTGTTTGGTGTGGCAAGTGGTTGTTGTTGGGTGTGGCAAGTGGTTGTCATAGAGTAGGAGGTTCAAGCTCTCCAGATTTCCTCCAATGGAAACTTAGTAGATAGATGGTTGGATGGAACTTCCAAGATTTGCCGCCGATGGGAGATACAAGGTTGTGAAGGGATATTTTAGACTAATCAGTCTAAAGCACATGGCAGTACACTTCTTGATTATGGTTTATTGCTTGCTGTTACCTTAGTATGTTGATAGCTTCCTGAAGTTTCCTTTGACATCAATTGTTTTTATTAGTTCACAAGACTTTGGTAGCCTCGCAAGTGATGTGGTCCCTGTTATTGTGAAAACTCTCTGATATGATGGACTTCTGGTCAAGCTTGTTGACATAAGCTTGTTGTTCCTAATCCTTGTGTTGATGGGTATTTCTCCGATGTTGTCCACATCACACTGAAGATGGTAGACACATCCTCTTGGGTTTGATTTGCAGTGCTGTTTGATGTTTTAGGATTTATTACTATGACAATGGGGCATCAATGGTAGCGTTGTTCTTGATGGGGCGGCATATCTTGTTGCTGAGGGGTCCAATGTAGGGAAATGTGAATTTGATTGCCGACAGTTTAGATTTGGGGCGGTGTCCCTGATTCTAAGGGTGTTATCTATAGTCTTGATGACTAGGTCTGCAGGGTATCCGTTGAGAAATGTGACTGTCCTTCAGATGTTGTAGTTCTTGATTGAGGGCTTCAGGATGGCAGATTGATTTGGCACCTCTAGGGAGTTTGTCTCACATGTCTTGCTTTATTATTGGGTGATGATAGGACTATATATACTAGCTGTAAGTGCAAGCATCAACAGACAGATGTTCTCAGTCCATGCTCTGTAGCTTGTAAGGAGATACCTAAGAGGTTGTAATGATGGTCAAGTTTCTAGAAGTATTATCACTAGGAACTTAAGAGTGACTAAGCATGACAAAAGATTTGTTTTGAACAGTGAGTGCAAGAGGGTCAGTGATTTTTCTCAAATCTTGGAGATTTATTTTTCCTGTTAGCATCCTGTGATTACCAGAGAGAATTATTCCTGGGCAGAAAGTATCTTGAACCATGTCTTAAGGAATGGTAGAATTGCCAGCTATCTTGACATTATGGATGTGTCCCCAGGGAGTTCGGAACATTTGTGTGACAAATCTTCCTGTTATCTGAGCTCGGATAGCAGCCAAAGAACAACTGGAGAAAATAATACTTTCTCAATTTTCCCATTGAGGCTTATGAACTGGCAGTGAGTCGCTGTCTCAAATGATCGATGTTTTTGTCCCTACAAGTTCTGTTGTTGAGAGAGATGGATCAAAGTGCCCGAGACTTCACTGTTCGTTTGATAGAGAATAATAAGGACCAGGATGGCTCCAAGCTAGATAGCTGTATTGCCCGCATGATGTATCTAATGATTTCTTGTTGGCAAATGTAGTTCTGAGATACCATTGATTTGTATTTCCTGTTTCTTTCAGTGGCGTCTTAATTTGGGGATGTTTTGAGTTTCACGAATTTTCAATTTTATCTTAGTGGCTTGTATTATAGGGAGAAAGCATGCAACATCATCGTGATTATGTGTCATGGGGAAACCTGTTATCATTGATTTTACTGAACTGAGTTTCACTATCAGTGAACCAAAACCTTAGGTTTCATAAAAAAGTAAGATTTTCTCAGGCACATTCTCAGTGACGAGGGCAGTAGGACTTTCTTTTTATGTTTTGTTTGAAAAAATAATGATGCAGGAGGAGAACATTTTATCTTTTCAATCAACATAAAGCCTGGAATTGGTAGGAGTATACAAAACAGAAACACATCTGTTACTGGATACCTATATTTGGTGGACTTCGGGCTTTAGAAAAAATGATGCGACAAATTCGTAATTAATTTTTTCTAATGACAATAAAAAGTTGTCACGGGCGCGAATAGAAGTGAAAAAGATGCCCAAGAAACATTTAATTTTTTAATTTAGCCTTACTGCTTTGAGACCAAGGTGATTAAACAAAAGATAATTGTTATCGTGTCTATTTCTATTCCAGGTATTTGGAGGAAGAACATGGACTGCCAGCCAACATCAGATCCCTTCACAAGAACCTCCATCTGCTTTTAAACGCACACCAAGTTTCGGGATAGGATCAGCCTACTTCAAGAAGAGAATGAGTGGAAACTATTCCATGAAGGTGGGTAAAAACGTATGTAGTCTTCATTTACTATAGCTGTTGTATGGTCAAGACGTATGTGGTCTTGTGTAAGTACGATGGTGTAGTGGTTAGTGTGCTGGGCTTTTAGGGAAAGTACCGGGTTTGAATCCTGGTTGTGACACCAAAAGTTTGTGATTATGGTGTTATTATGTCTCCCCCCGAAGAGTCGGGAGACATATTGGTTTTAGCTGAGTTCCCGTTGGCGTCGATGTTGTCGTTCCCATTTCGTTTCCGGAGCAGATCTCTAAAACTATGTGACCAATCATCACCAAACTTTGTATACTGTCTCTCCATACCATGCAGATGTGCCTTTTGGTGGTTAGAGATAAATTAAAATGTGGAGTTGATAGGTTATTTATTCAAGTTGAATTATACAGAGAACATTAATGGTGCTTTATGATAGTATTGTTTAGAGGTTTGGAGCATTTGAGGAAGGGGGAGACATCTGTTTTTACGGGTAAAAACACTTTCTTGTATTATGTTGTGTCCATGGGCAAGGCCAATCATTTACATTGTACTCGGTCAACACAGCCGTTAAAGTGGGTACGTGAACATGGTTAGTACTTTGGTTGCACAGATGTTTTATAGCTTAAAGGGTATTAATACAAATATATTTAATAAAGCAAAATGTGTTTTGAGCACACTCATGAATGGATTTGCTATACAAATGGACTATTATTTTTATATAGTCACCATTCACATTATAGCTGTTGTAAGGTAAATATGTTTTCATATACATTATATCTCAAATGTCAAACACACATTTGAACTGTTTTCAAGTCTGTCATCCAGACATCTTAATTTATAAAGAGCCAAATCAAGTCTACAACAAAACTACAGAGCTTGCTTCTGAAAATGAACACATCTCAGAGGCTCCATTTTATTTATTTTTTTTGCTTCAAATTTGAAATCTAGATGTTATGACTAACTGGAGATTCAGAATATGTGAAGTCTCTCATGATTATAATGGCTTACAGCTAAGGTGCTTAGTTACAAAGGTATAACCTTGGGGCAATTGGCTGTAAGATTTTCCTTAGTATACATTGTTTGGGAAAAGAGGTCTTCAGTGGCGCATTCAGGGGGGGGGGGGGGGGGGCACACCCCTTGAAACCCCCCCCCCCCTCTGGATCTGCCACTACCCTGGTGATCCTGTTACTAAGGTAACCTTAGTGCAATGAGCATTAAGACATACTGTCCTTAGACTATAGGTTGATTGAGGGGCCCCTGGTTATCTGGTGCTAGTGTTCTGATATAAACTTCTTATGAAAATGTATGAGTAAGATTTACATCTATATTTCATTTTGTCCTCAAACTCTTTGATTCATACTTATTTCCATCCCTGACAAATGAGGTTGTGCATTCAATCAAAATAATTTATTTATTACACAAATAAAAGCACCTAGGAGTCAGACAAGGGGGTGAAAGGTTATGGAAATATAAAAGTTATCGCTATATTCAATTTTCATGAAATGGACGTGTCATTAGCGTCAATTGCGTTGGATCAATGTTTTCCTTCCTGGGTAAGGCTGCATAAAAAAAGTTAAATGTTCCTCGGCACATTTCTTTCAAAAGTGACGATGGCGGTAGGAATTTCCTTTGAATTTTTGTTGGAAAAAACAAAGACGTGGAAGGAGTACATTTTATTATATTTTTCAATCAAAATATAGCCTGGAAGTGCTAGAAATATACAGAACGACAGCACACCCATTCCTGCAGACCCATATATTTGTTGGACCAATGGATTTTTGGGGTTACTAAAAATTGATGTGGCAAATTATTTATTTTTCAAATGATAATAAAAAGTTGTCACCCAAGAAACATTTTTTTTTTAGCCTTATATATGGATGCATAAAATGTCAATATAAATAAAGGAGTTATGTTCCTTCATTATGATGAAAGTTGGAAATAGAAAAATGTAAAAAAGTACTTGGTTACGCTCCCCTATAAAAAAACTTTCATCAAGTGACGCTTCTGAAGTTTTTTTGAAACAGTAATATAACTTCACCATGCCAGGTTTTTAGGCTTATACTCTGTGAACAGTATAAGAACTGTCCTGTTGTACAAATACTTTGATATGTATAACTATAACATTTATTCCCTAACGTCGCAAAAAGTTCCAAAATGCTTGTCACACATTTGATTTGATAAGCAATCTGTCAAAAACGGTTGTGTTGTTATTCTGTGTTTTGGTTAGTGGAATAATGAAATTATGTCAAAATCTGTCAGATGGATTTTGCTGAAATTGGAGCCGAATACAAATGCCGTTTTTAATCTTGCAAGTTTGATTCAAAGCTTTTCATAAAATAAATGTAACAGTATGCATTATTTATGCTACACCATTGTGGCCCAAAAGCTGAAAACATTGGGTCAGATAACATTTCACACGTCTTTATGAGATTAACATATTTTGAAACAGGTATGGGTTTTCAATTACTTTACCCTACAGGCCAGGGCTATTATAGTACTGTATCACTTGACAGGATTTTATATAATTTTTTAAAGAAAATTAAAGAATGCATTTATTATTTATTTCCTGTTTCTGTGTAGATTCTTAGTTTTTTAGAATGTTTCACACTCTGTGCACTTTGACTGTGCAATACACGGGAACATGTGTTTTTTGCTAATTATTGAGTCACTGATTTGTTCTACTAAATTCACGATTTTTGCTAATTAATGAGTTTTTTGTATAAAACATCAATCTACTTTGATGCTTAAACATTAATCTTTCAAGTCCCTATAATGTTAGACCATTACTTTAAAGGGGCAGTAGCATGATTTTTCACTCAAATAAGTTGATGAAAAGTATTTGAAAAATAACGTCACTAATAGTAAAACGAGAAAAATCAAGTAAAATATGAGTGTACATGGTTCGGTAAAGCCATGGTTATCGTTTTTGTCATTCAAAATAATAAAATGTATTCACAATAGAATGGCCGCCATGCAACCGTTATTACTACTACGGATAATTGGCTTGTGTAATACAATGTTTTACTCTCTAAACTGAATATAAGTCACATAACTCTATCATTATAAAGGGGAAATTTGAAAAAATAAAATTTAAAAAAAAAAGTGCTACAGCTTCAGACGGGTCTAGTGCAGAGTATGAGAACTAATGATAAATTAATGTCAACCTACCGTATTTTCTCGAATAAACCCCCGGCCTTGTTTTGTTCAGCACCCCCTTATTTGTTGTATTTGTGGGCCTGAAAAAGTTTTATTCGTCTATCGGGTTGTAAATTTTGTGAAAGATGAAATCTCAGGAGCATGTTAACCTTTATTATATCACTCATATAAAATAACACTGCTAATATGATAGATCAATATAGATAAATAGCAATAGCAACTATTTATTCAACGTTTGCTAAATATTCCCTCAAATAAAATATCAAAAGCAACTCACTAAAATAAGTTTAATCTAATAAATACATCTTGCACAGGAAATATGTCGTAATAAAAACATTTGGACCGCGGATTCTGAACTTCCAGTCACAATTGTATTTCAGGTGTTCACCATGTAATTATGCTAACCACTGATACGCCGTGAAGTGTTCTCGAAAGCTTTGTCTTGTAATATCTTTAATCTCTATCACATTTTCAATCTGTTTTCATGCTATAGTTATTTGAACAGCTGCTGTTGTTTATCAGTTGTGCACCCAGAGAGGGGATTCAGGGGATTCACATTCACATTCAGGGGATTCACATTCAGGGGATTCAGGGGATTCACATTCAGGGGATTCACATTCAGGGGATTCAGGGATTCAGGGGATTCACATTTAGGGGATTCACATTCAGGGGATTCACATTCAGGGGATTCAGGGATTCAGGGGATTCACATTCAGGGGATTCAAGGGATTCAGGGGATTCAAGGGATTCAGGGATTCAGGGGATTCAAACCAGGCCTGGGACGGATAGACTTGATATATCCGGGTACCCGACCCCTATTACCCTACCCTACCCTACCCTACCCGGATATCTATACCGTCAATCTCCAAAATCTAACTTGTAAGATTTTGTAATAATGATATCCTGAAGTATGGAACTAGAAAGCTAAAGCATAGAGATCTATGGATATTTCAATCAAATTGTATAATATGAGGGGCAGTTGACTTTAATATTGTGTTGGAATCTTCAAATACATTGTAATGTTGTAATGAAAGAATTACAAAATAAGCTGTTAGATATTTACCGGTAGTCACATTGATAATAACGGGTCTTGATGATGGGTACCTTGGTCATGCTCAGCACCCACTCGCCCTAATTCCCCCCTCCCCCCTTTTTAAAGATTAATTAATGGAGCCCTGACCCCACGACCCCCTCTTTAAAATTTGTGCATGCTAATTTGATGGACCTTCCCCTCTTTTTTTTCAAAATTTATATTTTCAAATTTTATGTGAACCCACCTCCACCCCTTTAAAAATTTCTGGATCTGCGTATGTTTATATTGTCAATTCATGATTAATTCATTCAGTTGTCAAGCACAGCTCAATAACATAATAACATTTATTACAAGCACTTCGATCAATATCATAATGGAATATGAAGTAAAAATCAATCTTCTACGCCAGAAAACATCTGTCCTAAGCAAAGAATACATCAATATTAAGCTCTGTTGGCTGGAGTATTGTGAACATATGAATGGAGGCAGTTTAGTTTGAGAGAGTTGCAGAACCAACAATTGTAGTTTGACGTTAGAAACAAAACTTCTGTAATCATAAAATAATATATATTATTGCCATATATGTATCTCTCAGGAATAAAAAAAAGAAAGTTTTACATCAAATAGGCATACCTGAGATATTACTGTATTAGAAGGTAAAACATAGGTAAAAATCTTTCTCTGCTAATTGATAAATGTAAAACCATTCTTTGTGATTAAATTACAGGTATTATAAGATTTATAGAGTTTGAGACCCAACAATATTAGTCTTATGTTCAATGGACATACCTTGGATATTGCTTTAGAAGGTAAAACATAGGTAAAAATCTTTCTCTGCTAATTGATAAATGTAAAACCATTCTGTGTAATTAAATTACAGGTATTATAAGATTTATAGAGTTTGAGAACCAACAATATTAGTCTTATGTTAAATGGACATACCTTGGATATTGCTTTAGAAGGTAAAACATGGGTAAAAATCTTTCTCTGCTAAATGTAAAACCATTCTGTGTAATTAAATTACAGGTATAATAAGATTTATAAAGTTTGAGAACCAACAATATTAGTCTTATGTTAAATGGACATACCTGGGGTGCTGCTTTAGAAGATAAAGCATAGGCATAACTTTTTCTCTGCTAATTGATAAAGGCAAAACCAATCTGTGTGGTTAAATTATAGCAATCATAAGCCAATAAAAAAGGGAATAATACACATTTGTTGAAAGGGGTGACTACTATCATATACTGTATTTTCCTCTAATAGGGGCCCGGGCCCTTATCAACATTTAAGGGTTATCACCCCCTGATGCTTTTTGGAGGCCCGGCCCTTATTTTTTGTCAGGTTCGACCAATGCACTTGAAAGACAAAAAACAGATTTAGCATGGTAGTTTAACCCTCTTAGTGCCATTTAAAAAGAAATATATCTAGCAGGGAGTATTCATTGATGAGATATAAATTGGGGGCTTATTGGAGGCTCGGCTCTTATTCGATATTCACCTTTACCCACGAGCAGCTTTTAGAGGACCGGCCCTTATTAGAGGAAATATGGTACATCTGCAAAATATCACGGTAACTGCTTCAGAAAGAAAAACATTGATATAACCCAGGGTTGTAGAATAAAAATTTTGCCAGTCGGACATTACATCTTTGACCAAAAAGACGAACTTGGAAGTAAACTTTTTTAATGAATAAAGTATTACTATTTGTTGGTTCTTCAACTTCTTCTACTATAACCCTTTCTATAACCTTTAGTAGATGCAAAACCATTCTGTGTAGTTCAATTACAGGAATCATAACGTATTACAAGCATATAATGCTGATATTGCTAAGTTATCAACGGAGAGTTATTATTTGATCAGTAAATGGTTTGATGACTGTTGGTTGTCAAGTGCATTGCACAAGATGTTTGTTATCAAATATAATTTGGCATTGAGAGCGATCAATTTCTGTTGTTCTGGTTACGGCTAATTTGATTCTTCATTGGATGTGATCTGGATTAAATTGGCAAAATCCTGTTACAATTTTCGAAACAAGGGATGTGCTAGAACTAATACCAAACAATCCGTTTACTGGAACTGAAAAGTACAGTCAGCTTTGTACTGCCACTCATAATAAACTTTGATTGAAATAATCTGTTTTAAAATGAAATAATGAAGTTTGTTTTTACTTGAACTAAATAAAAAGAACTTTTTTACTGGAACTGATTAAAGTCTATTTAACTGAAACTAAAGGCAAATGTCTGATTTAATGGAAGTGAACCAAAGTTTGTTTTTAAATGAACTATGTAAACAATGGAGGGTTTTTTCTGGAACTAAATACCAAAGTTTGTTTTTTTACTGTCCAAAATTTTAAGAATTGTCATAGAAATACTCTCAAGTTTAAGTTTATTGAAAGAAGAGTTCCAAAGTTCATGAAAATAGGGGAACGGATCTAAATTGTGTGTGTGTGTGTATATATATAGATATTATAATCAATCTTTATTTCTAATACTTAGAGGCCACAGGCCACATTCCGAAATGCAGTTTCACGTTTCAGGTGCTCATCCCACGAGTTAGCAATTGAGACAGGAAGATATTACAATAGAGCATTAGAAAATAGAATTTGTAAATTGTGTCATTTTAATTGTGTGGAAGACAAATATCATTTTCTTTTAATTTGTCCTTTGTGTACTGACCTGAGAACAAATAATATTCCAAAATATTACTACCGGTATGTACATCCAAATAGGTTAAAATTCATTTTGCTTTTAAATAATGACAATACGTTTCTAATTCAAAACTTTCATCTACCAAGGCATGTTACTTCGAAATTCTCAGTTATGATGTGACATGTATAATATATGTTTATATCAGAAGTGAAATGTTACTGTTTAATATGTTCAAATGCTAACTTATAATTTGTGTTATTTAATTGAGAATTATCAACTATCAAAAAGATAATCAGCTTAGGGCCAATCAGTTCAGTATAACAAAAATACAACCATTCAAAGTCGTGGTCATGATAAAAAACTGGACAAGGGACCTAGCTTGGCAGGCTGCAGCCATTTAATCAAACGTAATTTTGGAAACTTTAATAAAGTAGATAGGAAGACAGATTTGCTTCAATAGCGTTTAATATAAAGACTACATATGTGAGATAGGATAATTGTCGGCTGCGAGTCACTTGCATGAGACGTTTCCTTGGTTTTCATTGAGACATATATTTGATATATTAAAGGCGCTGTAGCACGTTTTTTCGCTCAAATAAGTTGATGAAATGTATTTGAAAAATAATTTCACCAATAGTAAAACATCCTTTTCTCCTCGGAAAATAAAGTTTAAAACGAGTGTACATGTTTTGGTTAAGCCATGGGAATCGTTTTTGTAATACAAAATAATAAATTGTGTTCACAATAAAATGGCCGCCATGCAATTTTTGCTTTATACGCAACATAGTTTTTACCACTACAGATAATTTGTTTGTGTAATAAGATGTTTTACCCTCTAAAGTTAATTTAAATGACATAAACTATCATTATAAATGGGAAATTTGAAAAAATAAATTTTGCAAAAAACGTGCTACAGCGCCTTTAAACATTTAGGGGTGAATATGAAAGTCGAGTAAGAAAATATTAAAATATGGTACATTTTAGAACCAAATAAAATAGCATGCAATACTGATCATGTATCTTTCAGAGAAGTTCGAGACACATTAATTGACAGCACCAAGATTGGTTCAAGTTTTATTTATTTTAACAAACACATTAGACGGAATCCTTTAACTGATACATCAGTTCACAAAGAACAAACTAATTTGAATTATGATAACTCAGCATGTTTTTTGTTGGGTAAAACTAGGTCATCAGAGATTTTCGAGCACAGATAATCATTCTGCGGGAAATAATTTTCTTTAAGACTTTCAGGAACTTTTAAGTATTGTAATCAAATCTCATATAATTGAACGACATCTTAATGCTCTTTTTAAAATGGAAATAAATTTTCAAATCATGACTTTCTTGCCATGTACAATTTTTTAGATGGATTTTAGCAATAATGTTACTTTTTGATGTATCACTAATGATTGTAACAGTTAGTTTTGTGAAGTACTGGTACTAGTATAGATATAATATAAATTATAATTTTATTTAAATATATAATCAACTCACATATTCTTACATATCTTCCAAAATGGCAGATGAAAGTTTGACTCCTTCGACTGGGAAGTTAAAATGCCTTTTCGGCTTCTTACGTCTCATTTAATGGTGTTTTATGAATTTAAGAAGGGTGAAAATGGTTTACTAAAATGTTCATGAAATAAATAACCAACCTTCATCACATAGGAGAAATGTAATGTTTTGCTTCCCGAGCATGCGCAGTCACAGTGTTGCAGTTCGCATCTGTCATTTCTGCACCCGACATAATAATAATAATAATAATAATAACACTTTATTGTCCTCATTACAATGAATTTGGAAATTCGATTTGTGCCACTGGTGGCACACAGCAGCCACAGTGCAGTGTCAGTTCAGCGTTGTTCTATCCTTATAATGCTGAGCAACAAGCAAGGAAGCAACAACTCCCATCTTTAATGTCTTTTGGTATGACACGGCCGGGAATCGAACCCTGACCTACCGGGTGATGAGCAGACACTCTACCAACTGAGCTACATTACCGGTTAATGTACATGCAGACATTCCTTACAAATACAGTATTAATAAACTGGTATTTTATTTCTTTTTATTTCTGTATTTATCATATTGCCAATGAGTTTGTTACAGTACCATAGTAAACATTTTGTCTTATTACATCACCCTGTTGACAGAATCAATAGAAGCCTTTATTTGTCTGAAATATTATAAAAAAACATTTTTACATGCGCCTTTAAAGGGGCTGTAGCACGTTTTCTAATGGAAATAGAGAGATCTCACAACATGGAAAGAATTGATACCAATTGCAAAATACTCCTCCTCATTCAATAAATAGAGTTCTTAAAGGGGCAGTAGCATGTTTATTTGCTCAAATAAGTCGATGAAATGTATTTGAAAAATAATTTCACCAATCGTAAAACACCCTTTCTCTCTTCAGAAAATCAAGTTAAAAATGAGTGTACATGGCTCAGTAAAGCCATTGGGATCGTTTTTGTCATTCGAAATAATAAAATGTGTTCACAATAAAATGTAATTTTTGCTTTATATGCAACACTGTTATCACTACTACGGATAATTGGTTTGTGTTATAGGATGTTTTACCCTCTATAGTACATTTAAATGGCACAAACTATCATTATAAATAGGAAATTTGAAAAAAATAAATTTAGCAGAAAACATGCTACTGCCCCTTTAAAATGATTGGTTATGGTTCACTTATGCAATGCAGATCCATTTCCGTTCCTCTATTAAAAGATCTTCACACTAAAAATGACCGCTAGCAGTTTTCGTTTCATACTTCATACCATGTTCTACAAGTATGGATAATTAGCTTGTGGAATGGACTGTTTAACCCTCTTGAGTAAAGATATACTACATAAATTTGTATTATACATGGCAAATTTCAACATATAAAATATACAAATAAATGTGCTACAGTGACTTTAAATGTCCGACCTCTAAGCACTTGAAGAGTGGAAAAGTTTAAGCAATATATACTTGCCCCAGCACTAATAACACGAAAACGTTAGATTAATAAATTTGTTGTCAAGAATATTATCAAATCTATGAACAATACTGTTATCTAACATCTGTTACCATGTTGTTGTGAAAAGTGTGTTATTGTAATGTTGTCAACGACAATATGGTACTGTACAATAAACAACGTAATAGGATATTCAGAATATTAAATGAACATTATGAAACAATTTTACTGTTTAAACATTTTCAAAACCAATTTTAAACACTATCATTTGGTGTTAGGATATCTGGGTAAATGGTTATGGTGTTTTGTTTTTTTAATATTCAGTCATTAATACAATGAATTTCAATAACATTTATGTGGTATCAATATCAATGGAACTAGAAAAACACACCATATTTTGACTTAAAAGTTAACAATACACAATGACGCAAAATTGTGACACATATGTTATGAAGACAGATGAATGACGTGAATGGATTTATGTTAAGTATCACGTATTCATATACATACTTTAATGTAATCCATGTTACAAATGTGAAATGTTTTCTTTTACATTAACATTTCATTTATGGCATTAGCTATTGTGAGTGGGCGTGTGGTCAATATATATATATATATATATATATGTAAGCAGTTCTTAGTAGCGCCAGTCCAGTGGTTCGATACTGTACATCTCTCAAGGCGAAAACTGTTTGTGGTTGAAGCAATTCCCTTAAAAAAAGGTTACAGTAATTCTTCCAGAAAAAGTAAGTACCTTTAAGCTTTTATGCAAACCTTGACTAGTCTTCGTATGTTGACAGTTTACTGACCTTCTTATAGGATGAACTTCTCTTTGGATGAACTTGTATGATGGACATCTTGTTGGATGAAAATTTTGTAGGATAAACATCTTGTAGGATAAACTTCTTGTAAGATGAACAGCTTGTAGGATGAACTTCTTTTAGGATGAACTTCTTATTTAATGAACTTATAGGATGGACTCCTTGTAGGATGAACTTCTTGCAGGATGAACTTCTTGCAGGATGAACTTCTTGTAGGTTGAGGGTCTTGTAGGATAAACTTCTTGTAGGATAAACGTCTTGTAGGATGAACTTCTTGTAGGTTGAACGTCTCATAGGATGAGGGCCTTGTAGGATAAACGTCTTGTAGGTTAAACGTCTTGTAAGATAAACGTCTTGTAGGATAAACCTCTGATAGGATTAACTTCTTTGTAGGATGAACTTCTTGTAGGTTGAATGTCTTGTAGGATGAACTTCTTGCAGGATGCACTTCTTGTAGGATGAACTTCTTGGAAGTTAAATGTCTTGTAGGATGAACTTCTTGTAGGATGAACTTCTTGTGGGATGAACTTCTTGTAAGAGGAACTTCTTGTAGGATGAACTTCTTTGTAGGATGAACTTCTTGTAGCATTAACTTCTTGTAGCATTAACTTCTTATAGGAATGTTGTGGATTGAGAGATGAATGTCTTGTAGGATGATTGTGGATTGATGGATGAGCTCTGGATACACCAATGCTTGGAATATTAATCCATTAGTTGGTTAAAGGAAAAAATCAATCGGCAGTATCCGCATTATGTGAATAAAAGATATACTGTAATTTTTAAAATTTTACAACTTTTTAATAACAAAACATAGATATTGATAGAATATCTACAAAGTAACAAACAAGTTTATGCTTAAACATTCAACTTTTTCTTGTCACTTTGTACTCAAGAAATTTAGTTGTACTTTTCTGTTTTTGCAATAGGATACCTATATAAAGACAGATAGGTTTGGTGACTATCTCAACAATCTCTAAATGTTTTTCGGAGAAGCTGGCCCACCTTTAAACAGGATGTCAAGCTCAGCTGAAAATATAGTCAAAGAAATTAGGTTGTACTTTTCAGTTTTTGCAATAGGAGACATAAAAGGGACAGCTTGATTTGATGATTAAAAGTCTCAGTCTGTATTCCAAACACATCTCAGAGAATTACAGACCCCTTAGACAGGACGTCAAGCACCTCCTAAAACAAAGTCAAAGATGTTCAGTTATTTCAAGACTACTACCGGTCTAGCTAATTGTGATCTCTCATTAGACGGAAAAGCTGACCATTTCGGTAGGTCCACGTGGAGTAGGTTCTATTTCAAACGTTATTTGCTGATGCAGGTCCCTATTTCTGTATCGACTTCAAGCAGAATAGCTGGAAGATGCATATTGCATCAAGTTGAAATTGACATTGTCTCGCCTTGGAAGTAATTGATCACCGCGGTTTATGTTCGTGTGGATACTGGTTGTGGCAGAGAGCAGTTTAGGAGTGTTTATGAAGATAGGCATATATTCTCTGGGAGCTGATATAGATATAGTGGTTTGGTGTGAATACGTGTTACGTGTGAATATATTTATGAAATGTATAAATTGATCATGTTTATGAAAATTTATGTTTTATTTGATTAGGTATGAATGATTTTATTTAATTGTGTTATCAAACAGTTGATTTGATCATGTTATCAAAGAGTTGATTTGATCGTGCTATCAACCAGATGATTTGAGTGTGTTATCAAAAAGTTTGTTTGATCATGTTATCAAAGAGTTTGTTTGATCATGTCCATCAAACAGTTGATTTGATCATGTATATCAAACAGTTGATTTGATCATGTATATCAAACAGTTGATTTGATCATATCATGAAGCAGTGATTATGATATATGAAATTGTATTGATCATCTTTGAGTTTGCGATTGCATTCACTGCTAAAACTCTTTTTAAAAAAATATATATATAAATATATATAAGCAACAAAATTAACATGTTCAGGAGATTTTTGCCAAAATTATTTCACTTCATTGTATTCACATAGCAAAAAGACATGATGATTGTTCATTCATATCAACTAAAACATAAACCTTTATCCCTTTCCAGCCTCACGATGGGTCTACTCGTGGTTCTAGTCCGGTGACGATGATTTCTGTTAATGAGAGCGGAAAATCTTCTTCAAAACAGCGCCGAACTCCAAGCCCGATACGAAAAGTCCGATCAGAAATGCAGAAGTCTGCCGCCAGTGACCCAACACTCAATCAGATTCCAAGAGGAAGTCCAACGCCGGGATTTCGTCCACGAAGCCTCACTTTCAGTTTTACGAACAGATATCGCTCACGGAGGCGACGTATGTCCCTTGGATGTAAGACAACGGACAACAAATCAAGTTCCATCACTCATTCCACTCAACTCTCGTTTCTGGACTTCGTGGACTTATTCAAAGCATTCGGCTTGAGATGTCGAAAAGACTTGAAAGAATTGTTTGAACAGTTCGCAGTGGCGAAACCCACCGGTGGCGACATACCACTCACAGTCAAACCACGCCCATACATTCCAAACGACAAGGATATGTGTAAGTACATATATAGAACATCATACTTGTGCATTTGGATCGTTTGTATTGAACGAGAAGATGTCATGGAAGCGGAGGAACAACGAGTTCGAAGAACGAGTTGTTCCTCCGCTTCCATGACAGCTTCGAGTTCAATACAAACGATCCAAATGCACAAGTATGATGTTCTATATTTATTATATACCCCTTTTTATTAGCAAATTGGTAAACAAATAAAGTTGCGTAAATTTACTGGGACGACGAGCTGCGTATTGATACACGGACGGTTGCTTGACCAGCACGACTCATGATTTGAAATCTTAATAATATCTTTATTTTCTCATTTGTTAGCCCAAAAGAGCTTTAAGTGAAAATTTGTTCAGTGTGTTAACATAATAAATCCACCAAATTTGCTTTACTATCATTTAATTACAAAGAACTGACAATAATAAACAACATTCAGGCTTCCGTCCGTCGTGCTTCTTTCGAATGACGTAACCATGGTTATGACGTCACAATTGTAAACCGTTGTGACGTCACAATGACGCAACATCGCTAGCGAAGCTTTCGGCAAAGCGCTTTTCTTCCTTGGTAATGATAATTTGAGTAACATTTTCCCTTCTTGTGCTGTTAATATTAGGTCTTGATCCAAATTGATACTTTAATCAACTGAAACATTACCAGCAGTGTTAATAAAACATTTTTTTTCAATAAATGTGATCATGAGTCATTGCAATGTGAATCTTCACTGCTTTCAGAAACATAGCAACTTCCAAACGCAAGGCATAATTCTTGCCAGTCTGCATTACTGGCTGATTTAACCCTTGCAGTATTTCCCTCGCTTTGTTGTGTCAAGACAGTGAATAATCTGCACCAGAAATGCATAGCGGGCCTGGATTTCTAAACACTGATTTCTTAAGGAAATACTGCAAGGCCTAAATCAGCCAGTAATGGAGACTCGTGAGAGTTATGCCTTGCATTGGGAAGTTGGAAACATAGTAGAACAAAGCCATACATTTAAGAAGTTGTAATTCTCTCTCCTTCATTGCTGTTTACTGTAATCTAGAGGCGTTCTAGAACCCTGGTAAAGGTAAAGCTTGCATTGAAGAAGATATAATCTTAAAAATTGTTTCTCGTTCGTCTTAAAAATTCGAAAATGTTTATAGCACCAAAACAACAATGATTCTTTACATGGATTACGTATAATAACCATGTATATCACCCTAGTGTAGCTACAAATAAAAGAGATAACCTGAAATATTCTCGATTTATTTCAGGTGTCATCACACGCAACAACACTCTGGATTTGACTCAGGACAACCAACAGAGAAGGACGATATGTGACGCCCTGGCTGTTTCCAGTATTATCTCCAACTTCGCTGGCGTAGAGACAGCGCCAACCAAGTACATGGGTCTCCAAGAGTTCCGACAGTTCTTGGAGGACTACCAGGAAGAGCAGTACACTGAAGACGAGATGTCGGCGCTCATCCAACGTCACGAACCAGACACCATGCTACGGGAGAGGTCGTGCCTTTCCTTTGAAGGATTCGCCAAGTTTCTCATGGACAAGGATAATTATGCCTACTTGCCAGAAAAGACAAAGCCGAATGATGTAAGAAATAGAAAATACTTAACAACATTTCTTTTAATACCATATTTATTAAATGAGTATTATTGGGGCGGCGCTAACCTGTACTAACCTAATGGTGAAAAGTATCATGTGTCATAACTGTGGATCAAATAAATGGTTCACAATAGTATGAGAAAATTATGATAAAAAGGGGGGGGGGGGGGAGGGGGTGTACAGGTAAAAGACAGGTGGGCGATTCAACATTCAAAAGTTACCTTCAAGGTTCTGATGAAGGAGGTCCAAAGACCCCCAAACGAAACGTTGAATTGCCCACCTGTGTTTTACCTGTGTTTTGATGGTATACCCCTCCCTCCCGTCTTCTATTAATAGAGTGAGTGGTTTCGTATTTAATGAGTGAAAGCGAGTTTAATACTGATGAATTTCAAAATTAAAAAAACAGTATTAAACAGGACAGAGTTTATTATTTTATTTAGTATACTCACTGATTTAAATAAAGCTAAGTTGTAATATAATCTCATCTGCCACTCGATATTCATCCACCAAATATATGGGTCTACACTCCTGGAATGAAGGTGCTTCCACTTCCAAGAAATATTTTGATGCAAATTTTGGTTTTAGTCCTCCTCGTCATTATTTTTTTCAACAAAAATAAACAAGAATGTTTTTGAAAAAATGTGCCCAAGAAAATTTGACATTTGTTATTTTCTTTCAAGGATATGGATCAGCCCCTCCCTCATTACTACATTGCTTCCTCTCACAACACGTACCTCACCGGTCACCAACTGAAGGGGGAATCATCGGTCGACCTGTACAGCCAGGTAATTAGTACCTGTTTTTATATACAAGTGTTTATGTTGACCCTAGTTGTCTATACCGCATGCTCACTTTAGTTTTCCCAGTTTCCTGTTTCCATGGGCATGAAAAATTCACCGGGGATTATATTTACCAATCAGTTGCAGCTACATGATTTTTTTTTGGACAGCGTTCATAATGTTTTGTTTTTGTTAGTAACCTAATTTGTGTAATGTAATCAAAATTTGAAACTCAATGCGATTGCCTTTATTAAGGCTAAATCACCAAAATAAAGAAGAAAAGAGAATTACCTCACACTGTGGATTAGGAGTTTCCTTTAACTTTTAATTTCGTCAATTGGTTCATTTTATTAGTGTAAAGAAGTAATAACTTATGGATAATTATTTGTAATATAAGGCTGCATTTGATTTGCGGACTTGCGGCCAACTCGACTCTAGGGCAACAGCTTCAATGTACACCTTAAATCTACGAGAGCAATTCAACGTCACATGCATTATGGGTAGTGCAGATTCCTTTCCAAACGAGTCAAACATACACATTATGAATGAAATATTAAATTATATAAATCATAGAATCATGTTTATATTGAGATTAGTTTTTAGCTCATCAGGTAGATAGTAAATCAATGAAACCCTGATGAGCTACAGAGCCCATGGCTCTATTTTTTGTTTTTCATCGGAAAAGTTATAAATTAATTGCTTGTGTTGATCACAGAAGCGAATTATGATACTGTGAGTTAGCACTCGAAACATCAAAGCACATGCGTCCACTCCATCCTAATTGCAGCCTGAAATAAATGTCTTTTCTCTAACTACTTGCAGGTGCTGCTGATGGGATGTCGGTGTGTGGAGCTTGACTGTTGGGATGGTGATGACGGAGCTCCTATCATATATCATGGTCACACACTCACAACAAAGATCTCTTTCAAGGTAAATATGTTGAATAGATATCCTTCAAACAAAGGCTACAGAGGAGATTAGGGATTTTCATTTGGAGGGGATGCAGCACATATTTCACAAAGGCAACATTGTCAAGGGTTTCATGACACATGCTGATTAAAATCGACCGTATTCCGAGGAATAAAAGTCACAAAATAGTGCATCTGCTGGAATATGAACTCATATCGCTCGGCGTTTTCCTCTCTATGTTGACCAAATGACTGACCTCTACTTGCATGAACTGACAGAATTTCATTTAGCCAATCACAAGTGCTCCAACAAAATGTTTCAGTGAGAGAAGCTTGGGGCAGGTAACTCCAGACGGCCATCCTTGTGTCTGTTTCTGTAATATGAGGAACGTGTTAACGAATGATTCCAAATGTATTCAAAATGCTGATCGTTTAAAACTATGATGTGATCATTGATCAGCTAATGACTGGGTTTTGTCTGCACTAAACTGGTACTGTAAGCTTTTATTCCGGATAAGTCATCGTAATGCAGGTTTGGTACAGCGATGCCGAGGGTAGCCGTTGACGACATTCGGTAAATTGTAACAATTAAAAACCACAAAATGCCAAAAATTATTACAATCCAAAACCTATGTTAAAATAAACAAAATCTTTTCTATCCACAAGTTAAGTAATTTACAGAGATTTTATGAATGCTTCATTTACATTGAAAAGCACATGGCATGAGATTCTTACAAGAGATATTAAGGATGGAAAAAACTCAAACCGAAATTGGAACATAAAACATAATTTCTGGTGTGTTGCGACAAGAGCAATTGCATACCGCTAGAAAAATGAACAGTAACCCTGCCATATTTAACAGAACAGGTACAGAACACTCGCTGTACAGGGGTCATCGGACCTTGTGGAGAGGAATTTATAGAATAGTTCATATACTGGTAGATGCACAATTTTGCAGATTTCATCAATAGGGTCAGATTTAATCAGACTGAGATCAACCATAGCAAACATGAACGTTAGCCAAGCCTCATATATGTATTTTTCAGGGAAATGACATTATTGAATTGGAACATTATCTTTGAGAGGCACAGGTGAACATACGATACACATTGCATTTTTTAAAAACTTGGCTAATCTTATCACTCAGTGCCTATTTAAGATACGACATCTATTCTTTCAAACTGTCATACCACCGGCATTATTCCTGGAGTCTATTGGAGGAAGTATGGTACACTTAGTTTTCTCAATGCACGAATATAGGATAAAATACTGATCATTTTCTCCTTTATCCCAGGGAGTAGTTGAAGCAATCAACCGAAGTGCTTTCATCACATCTCCTTATCCAATCATCCTGTCAATAGAGAACCACTGTTCCTTACCCCAGCAACAGAAGATGGCACAGATCTTCACGGTAAGTCTCTTGACCGTGCATTTGTACAGTGGATGATGCTTGTTTTCAACAAATTGAAAAATAAATTATTTATATAACTACTTCTTAGTGAGATATTTTTGGAGTTTTTTAAACAAAAAATCTTTGAGAGAGACATTTTTAGGTTTTATAAGAAATTAACATCTTGTACAGAAATTTTTTAGAGTTAAAAAAAAACCTTTTTTTAGAGATATTTCTCAAAGTCTTTCATTCCATCAAAAACAATTTTTTAAGTTCACTAGGTAAACAACTTCCTTGATAATGGTGTTGATATCTATACTGATATTGGCACTCGAATAATGAAATTGTTAAACCACCCAATATAATCCTCCTTCTGTCAACCGAAAATGTAAAATTGTAAAATCTCAGGTAATTGAATTGTTTGAACCAAACAAGGAATGAACGAATTAAATCATTGAGACCTATATATTGGATGATTCGTTCTTATAATTGTGACAGAGACCAATGCAGATACATGCATATTTCAAATTACAGATCAGATAAGTGATAAGTATATAATATCAGCAATAAGCATTGTTAACATGGTATAACTCACTTCTTCTTATTATTCATGTTAATATTGAATTTATAAAAATCCAAAAAGGCTAAAGAGGCTTTGTTTATAAACTTAACACTGATATAGTAAACAGTATCATTTTGTAAATTAAATGAAAATAGAATGTGAAATTCAACGAAAAATAAAAAAAAAATTCTTTCAGAGTGTTTTCGGAGACAAATTGGTCACAAAGTTTCTCTTTGAGTCGGATTTCTGTGATGAGCCCCAGCTTCCGTCACCAAACCAGCTCAAGTATAAAATCCTCATCAAGAACAAAAAGATCAGAGATCCTGACAGTGCCTCCACCATCAAGAAGGTAGGATACTTCCCATGGTGTTGATATCGTGTATGGTTCTAGGCAGTGGTATATGAACAAATCAGGGGCTTATACAGAGGGGATGCTCACTAGCCGTGAAATGGTATGCTTGGGCTACGGTTCAGTTTGTATTGCGTACAGGACCCTGGTTTTCGGTTCGGTACAAAACTAATATCTGAACTAAAACTGTAATAAATCACATGTTTTTCTTGAAAATAACTTTGTAGGGTGTGGACACCATTTGATTTTAAAATTGTACAACTGAAAATATAATTACATCTGAATTAATAAAAGATAACTGTTTAAGTTAAGTTATATATTCGGTATACAGAAAAATCACGTTGATGTACCGTATACCAAACCGAAAGCAAAATAGTGCGGTTCAACTACTGTAGTTGTGATTCGTTTCACCCCTCGTGCTCTCTGCCCCTTTCATGTGAAAAGTTAAGAAATTACCATTTAAGTTTAAGTCGAGACAATGGTGTACCCCTTCCTTTTTTAATGATTTAGAGGAGCGTCAGAATTTAATGTTTATATATATAATACAATAGTTTATGTATTTTCTAGTCTGGTTCTAAAGCTTTAATCATAAAGCAAAATTTACTTGTAATTTTCCATATTGGTGTGTAATGGCACCTGAAAAGGGTAAAATAAAAATATATAAGTAATAACTGTTTTTGTGCCTTTATTAACCAATCCTTCACTAATTATAGTTACCAGTTCAGTCGCGTACATCCAGCATGGCATCATCAGAGAGTACTTCCATCAATGACTTCGAGGATGATGACGATGAAGATGAAGACGAAGATGACGTCACCGATGGTGAGGCATCTCAAATGATATTTTTATTTTTGTCATTAGCATGGGATATTGGAGTACAGTTGTGTAGTGGTTAGCTTGCTGGCCTCTCATGCCAAAGACCCGGGTTTGAATCCTGATGGAGAAAAAAATTCTGACCATGCTAAATTTTAATGCCTTTTCTTAGCTTGATGTGAGACAGCAAAAATTTGTGACCTGGGTCTCATACTGTGTTGTGTCCTGGACAAGACACTTCATCTACATTGCATTCAGTCCACCCAGCTGTTTAAATTGGTACCTGAACATGAGAAGCATGGACCCATATTGTCGCGAGTGTTTAGTAACGGCACTGAAAGTACAATTCCTCACCACCAGTGAACAGAATTGCGTTGAATATTAGGCATTGAAATACTCATTATTATTATCATTATTGTTATGGTTTTCTGTCTGTCCTCCAAATTCCTTTGAAGTCATTGTCTTTCCCAAGGTTCACTCAAGGTGATCTGTTTAAATTTAGTTTTGTAAACTGCTTTCAATAGATTAACTACAAGTAGCATGTATGTAGAGACAATGTGTGCAAAATAATTGTTGCCATGAAACCTACGAGTATGTCTACAAAGCAAGTGACAACTTGACCACACTTATTAAACGTGCACATATTTTTTCAGTTCATTTAATTAAATTCATATCTATAAATTTTATTATAATTGTGGCCATGAAACCTGTATGTCTAAAAAGCAAGTGACTTAACTTGACCACACAACAATTATGTGTTCATAATTTTTTAATTCGATTTATTAAATTTATATCTATTGACCACAAATATTTAAAATTATGTGTTCATATTTTTTCGATTCGATTTCTTCAATTTATATCTATTGATTTTATTTGTTTCAGCTGTGAAAGAAATGCGGCAGTCGGTCGACAGCCAGGATAGTCCGACACCAGAACTAGATGATAAGAGCAAACAGTCCTCTCGTCAGAGAGTCGACTCCTTTGGAGAACTAACTCAGAGGTAATTTTTATGTTATTATTTTTGATGATATAAAATATTATATTATAATTAATAAAAAAAATGTGAATTTTTAATAACTGAATGCAAATCCAAACAATTTAATGTAAAAAAGACCAATTTGTAATATATTCCAAATGTCTTAACATTTTGCAATAAAGCTCCAAATGTTTAATGTTTTCAAAAGAAAAAAGGCCTAGTTACATCTGTAATCTAATACATTTTTAACAATATCAACAACTATTTAACATTCTCAATGAAGATACCAAGTTGAGAATGTTTCAACTTCAGCGCCATCATTGGCATAACCATATATATAAATCGTCTTCAAATTTAAATTCAAACATTTGAAATAAAAAATCATGTCAACCATCATATAGGGGTTCGCCTTATCCACAACGTCGCCTTATACAGTTATATATGGTATAACATATTCAAAATTTAATAATTCTGATTGTCTAACATTCATTAACAAAAACCCAAAATCCAGCATGCCATTTGAAATATTTTTATCAGAACTGTCCCCCCAATTGATAGACAACACTCCGGTTCGTTCAGCGAGAAGACAAGACCTAAATCCCACCCAGAACTCGACTGGCACTTTGACGACGACATCCACGAGCTGAAAACTCCCCCAAAGGTGAAGACAAAGAAGGCAAGCCAGATAGCCAAGGAGCTCTCAGATCTCGTTGTCTACACCCAAGCTGTCAAGTTCAGAGGTAATTTCAGTCAGACCCTGTTTATCCAAACAAAATAGTTACAGTTGAAAATCATCCGGATAGCAAGTCATGGGGTTAAAGGCGCTGTAGCACGTTTTTTTTCAAATTTTATTTTTTCAAATTTCTCATTTATAATGATGGTTTAGGTCATTTATATTTACTTTAGAGGGTAAAACATCTTATTACACAAACCAATTATCCGTAGTGGTAATAACGGTAATGCGTATAAAGCAAAAATTCCATGGCGGCCATTTTATTGTGAACACATTTTATTATTTCGAATGACAAAAACAATTCCCATGGCTTTACGGAACCATGTACACTCATTTGTAACTTGATTTTCTGAAGAGAGAAGGGTGTTTTGCTACTGTTGACATTATTTTTAAAATACATTTCATTGACTTATTTGAGCGAAAAAACGTGCTACAGCGCCTTTAAGGGAATCATCATTTGCATAGAAAGCATAGAGTATTTGAAATGCTATCATACGGATGGGCGGGTTTCCAGATATACTGTTCCGGTTAAATCCGTAAATTTGTAACGTACATAAGTGATTGTGCTAACACCTCAAGCAGGATTTGAACTGGGACCTCCGATTTAGAGTCCTGGGCCCATATTTTCGAAGCTGTCTTAGTGCTAAGATAGTCGTTTATTATACGTTGTACACTTCTCCCTCGGGTAATACGGTCTCATGTACCATCTTTGAACCAGTGTCACCCTCGCCTGAAGGCTCAGGCAACACTGGTACAAAAATGGTACATGAGACCGTATTACCCTCGTGAGAAGCATACACCATATAATGGACAATTCAAGTGTTGTAGGTTATCTTAGGCACATAACAAAAGTTCAAAGGATTATAGGTTTTCATTGCAATTGTAATTTAGAATCTTTAGGGGTTTGATCACTTTATGTTGTTATTCAAAATTTCAGTATTAAATTGTTTTTTCAGGGACTATAATTAGAATTTGTGATACAATTTATAGATCATAAAAAGTTATTTATATTATTTTATTACTTGGTTATCCCAGGTTTGTCGCTCAGTCCAAACACGTCACTGAAGCAGAAGAAAGGACCCACGAGGAAAGGAATCCTCGTTAGTGGCCTAGGTAACAGTCCTAGTACACCCACTCTCATTAACTCAAGTAAGACTAACTAATTAACAAGACTAATTAGACAGTGTGAGTCTTTTTCCTTAGAAAATGGTATGTGATCCTGTCCAAACCATTCCGCCATCAGTATTCATCTTTCTTTATCATTAATTTTTTTAAATTAGTGCATGTGTATTTTTTGCCTGTCCATCTGCAATGTGTCCATTGTTATCAATAACACTGTTGTCAATCTAATAACCGTCCAGGGCACTTAACCGAAAACTTCAATGGTGTTGGATGCCCATTTTATATGATTTTATTTCAAATCATATTAAATGATAAAAATATGGGGTTCTTAGCTAAAAGATTTTTAATGGCCTAGGATGCCCATTTTACATGATTTTAAGTAAAATTGTATTAAATGAGAAAAATATCGGGTTCTTAGCTAAAAGATTTTCAATGGTTTAGGATGCCCACATACGGGATGCTAAGTAAAATCGTAATGAATAAGAAGCATCTCTGTTCTCAGCTAAAAGATTTTCAATGGTTTAGGATGCCCACATACAGGATGCTAAGTAAAATCGTAATGAATTAGAAGCATCTCTGTTCTTAGCTAAAAGATTTTGAATGGCCTAGGATGCCCAATTTACAAGATGTTAAGTAAAATCATAATAAATGAGAAGCATCTTAGGTTCTTAGCATGAAGATTTTCAATGATTTCTGTTTTAAGGGGCCAGATGCTAAGTTAGATCAAAATCGATGTTATGAGCATCTTAGGTTCTTATAGTTAAAAACTCTTCAAGATTTAGGACCTGTTTTTAGGGGATGATAAGTTATACCGTAAGCAATGTTATAAGCTAATAGTATTCTTATATTATATTTATCATATATTTTCAATGGTTAACGATGTCCATTTTTAGGGGATACCAAGTTATACTGTAATCGATGTAGTAATTATCTAGGACACTTACCTAAAAAATCTTCAAAGATTTAGGACCTGTTTTTAGGGGATGATAAGTTATACTGTAATCAATCTTATAAGCATCTGAATAAGCATGAAATGAAAGCCTTGTCACTTATTTTGCTTTGAATATACTTTTTTGCATGAAATATAAGATGTTGTCATTATAATCACGATTTGTGCTTGTGTGAGGTGTGTTTGAAATGTTTAGTAACAGTGTTTGGAATGGCTCCAATACATACGTCTTTCAGATTTCATATTTCTAATCCACATTCCTGTAACAATTATTATCATTGATAATTTAATTCAGGATAAAAAATGCATATATTTACCATATGATTTATCTTATACTCTGAAATCATGCATGTGTATACCATATTTCCTCTAAAAGGGGCAGGGCCACCAATAGAAACCAGGGGATAAATGTAAAACCAAAAACATAAAATAAGGGCCGGGCCTCCAATAAGCGCTGGGGTTTAAGACCCCTTTTTGATTTAAACATATTTTATTCATAAAGAAAAGGATAAGGAACATGTTCTCCAACTTAAGATACCGTCTCCTTAAAGGAGACCCCTTACATATTAAAATAAGGGCCCAGGCCCCTATAAGAGGAAATATGGTAAGCTATATATAAATGCTATATATATTGTTGCTTTTCAACTTTTCACTCAACAATCATTGGCTGAATATTATTTTTCTAATCCAAATCATTATTGTACAAAGGACACTTTCATTGCATGTGATTTGAAGTCCGATCATTCTTCAAAACATCCATAATCATTTTCTCTTCATTCTTTTTTTATTAACTTGTCATTTGATTAATGTCTGTGTTTTAAAATATTTCAGACGAGAAGCCTGATCAGCTAATTCTGACACCAGTCCCGCGGATCAAGAAAGGGGACGGAACTCCAGCATGCTATCTTGTGTCTTCGCTCAACGAAAACAAGGCCAAACAGCTGTGTCGGAGAAATCCCCTCGGAGTTATCAAATATCCTTTGATTATCATTATTGATAGATTATAATTATAATAATGACAGATGATGACATTATGACCAAATGACATTAAAGGGGCAGTAGCACGTTTTTTCGCTCAAATAAGTTAATGAAATGTATTTGAAAATTAATTTCACAAAAAGTAAAACATCCTTTTCTCTTCGGAAAATAAAGTTTAAAATGAGTGTACATGTTTCGGTAAAGCCATGGGCATCGTTTTTGTAATACAAAATAATAAATTGTGTTCACAATAAAATGGCCGCCATGCAATTTTTGCTTTATACGCAACATTTTGTTTACCACTACAGATAATTGGTTTGTGTAATAAGATATGTTTTACCCTCTCAAGTTAATTTAAATGACTTAAACTATCATTATAAATGGGAAATTTGAAAAAATAAATTTTGCAAAAAACGTGCTACTGCCCCTTTAAAGATGTTCTCTCATGTTGGCAAAGCAAATAATTCTATAGATATGTCAGTAAACAGCAACAATAAAGTTTTATTATCAATGGCAAATTTATAAAAATATGATGTCCAAAAAATGTGCTACAGTGCCTTTAAGGTGCTTTCTACATAAATATTAAGTTAGAATTCTTTCAAAATGTTCTTTGTGAAAATTATCTTTAAAATGCTTCATAATGATTTTAAGACTTTTCAAAAGGCAATGTAATGTAAAATACAAATAAGCAGCCTGTAATGGGTTAAATCCTTAATGGACTCACCCATACAGAAAGGCAATTGATGCGAACCTACCCTGCAGGAATGAGAATAGACTCTTCCAACTTCAACCCAGTCATCTTCTGGGCCTTTGGGATTCAAATGGTTGCTCTCAACTACCAGACAGAAGGTAGGTCTTATTTAGGTATAATCATAAGTATGTTGCTGGAATCACATTATTTCAAACATTATTGATGGTGTTATTTCATCGCGAAGTACTGACTGCAGTTGCTGAAAATTATAAATTTAATTCTATTTCCTTCTATTTATTGACAATATAAAGGTGAAAGTCGTGATTTATGATTGAAAACCAGTGATAGGTAATTTAACTACTGTGCATATGGTACATGTAATTACGGTTTCCTCTCTATAAAGTTTTGTTTTTAATCTATCAATTGTCTCAACTGTATTTACAAGATCAGATGATAATGTTATTGTAGCTCAGGACCCCTTTGACAAAGCACTAAGGTGATCGTGAGTCACTAAGGTAACCTTAGTCCAATGTTAAAGAATGGGAGTTAATCTTAACCTTAGTAAAGGTAGCTTTGTGAAAGAATAAGAGCTGAACTCAGTGGATGTGATCTCTGTTTAGTCATTTTATGTATGCTTCATCCACATTCAGAATTTTTAAAAAACTTACTACTTGTTTTGCTAAGTAAGGGTCTTGAGAGTATGATTTCTTTCGTCTTTTAAATAAAATGATTCTGTCAAGCAAGGAAGCTGGTATAACACAACTGGGAATCGAACCCCGGTCTTCTGGGGGACGAGCAGACACTCTACCAACTGAGCTACATCTCCAGTAATAGAGCTATACAAATGGTCCATCTTTATCATTATTAATATAAAAAGTAATGACCAGTTGGTACGAAACTAAAGTGGAATGCCATTATAAGGCGAATAGATGCAGCACGATTTGGAATTAAATAATAAAATTGATCTAACATTATATAATTATGTTTACAGATACGGCAATGGCACTTAACACAGCCATGTTTGAAGCAAACGCTCACCGAGGTTACATTCTCAAGCCGCCAGTGATGTGGGCCAAAAACCACATGATGTACAATCGCTTCAATCCGTGGGATAAAGAGTTTGATGGTCTACACGCAACAATTCTTACTCTACACGTAAGTAAAAATTCCCTATACATAAAGCATGTTCAAATCAGATAAATCGAAAAACCTTGGCAAATATAAATTTTCAACGAAGCTTGCAAAATGTTTGTGATTGTCCTGACTAAAGCTTCAATGATAATTTTTAAATTTTACATGAAAAGGGGTGCAATGATAAATTAAAATTTTTACATGAAAATGGTTGGGGTGGGATGGCACCCCTGCACCATCCTCTTTATCCTCTCCTGATTGAAATGTTGAACCAATGAGTTTAAGCTTCGATTTTTTAATTTATCAAAAACTACTTTTGAAAAATATTTCCTCATGCAGATAATCTCCGGCCAGTATGTGTGCCCAAATCACACCGCCAGCACACAGGTCGAGGTGGAGATCATCGGGATACCCGTCGACTGTGCCAAACAAAAAACTAAAGTCATCCCAAAAAATGCACTCAATCCAATCTGGAACGATGTCTTCACCTTTCAGGTATGTTTCATTTTCAAACATTTTATGAGAGTTTAAATGGTTAACATTTCTTTAATTGAATACATAAACAACAAGGATATAAGAAATGGAGTCTTCAGGGGCATTTAAATATGACATACCCCAGGAGCCCACGGGAACCCCCAGGAACCCCCTCCAACTAACTTTCACATATGTGAATCACCTAGACTCCTCTCCCTTTGATATTTCCTAAATCTGTCCAATACCCTTCCCAGACAAGCTGCCATTTTCCCTTTCTTCACTTCACCATGGCTTTCTCCCTGCAATAAGTGAAATACTCTTGAAAGCATGTTAAACCCCAAATCACCTCACCTCCTCGTTGGAAAAGAAAATTGAAATTCATCTATTAACCCCTTCCCTGTGGATACCAAATTATTCAGAATAGCTATCAACCATCCAAGATATTCTCTTCCTTAACAACTTTTGATTCCTGTAGATTGGCTCCTCAGAAGGGTTGTGTATATTGAACACTAAAGTGTTGGTGTAATATTTCAGGTGTTGTTCCCCGATCTAGCCTTCATCCGCTTCGTTGTCACGGATACAAACACCAGCCATCTTGTATCGCAGAAAATCATCCCTCTCAGGTATCTCCGACCAGGTGAGATGACATGTCTTCATCATACTTGCTATCTAAACTCTAAAAATGTATCAGTTTTAAAGGGACATTACTACTGTTGTTGGAGTCACAATTTTGTCAAACGTTTTTAAATTTTAAATTTTCATTTAAATGCATTCAATACAATGACAATATTATAGAGGTGCAAGTCAAAATTTTTCTTTTGAAAACTGTCCAATTTACCATGGCTGATGCATACCAACTAGTCAAACTCAACTTATGTCTACAGATAAAGAATTTTTTTGCTGATGACCAATGCAATTGATTTATTCAGGCTATCGTCATGTTCGTCTTCGCAATCCGTCCAATCAGCCGCTAGAGCTGGCCACGTTGTTTGTGTACTCGAAGCACGAGGAAGAGACAATGGATCCTTGTAACAGCATTGATGTCACGCAGACCACCGGCAAAAAAATGTCACTCCTCGCCAAGGTCAAGGAACTTTCAGAGGTCGCACGTGCTGATCAGGTAAGGGTCATGGTTAATGTACGCTTGAATTGTTCTAAAATGGCCGGTTTTAAGATGCATGCACTAACAGTTCACTGGAGGAACCAAATGTCTCGCATGAAACACCAAACTCCTCACAGTGCTGTTACATCTCTCCAGCGTTAAGTCTTTATCAACACTATGACCTCGAACTAGTTTAAGTTGACCCAGTGTTACCAATGATGCTTTCGCATTATTTTCACAGAATATCATAACTATATACTTATATTATGAACATAAATATACCGGTACCATTTACAAAGTTTAATTATCAATGTTTTATATGAAAATGATAAATAAATAGGTTTGAACAAATCGGGTTTCACACAGCCGTTAAGTTCGCGCATTGATTTTGCTTGTTTACTTCCTTCTACTCAGTGTCATTATGGTTAACTTTGGCTATTTTTATGAATGTTAACCAGGCTTTTTTAAGAACTTTATATCGGAATCCTTTAGATAAAGTGACAAGAGCATTTTTTATTATATTAATTCCATGTTATAACTTCTGGAAAGTGGTAAACTTTTATGGACAGAAATCCTGACCAGGTCCGTGAACCCAGGGATGATAGTTGATCAGCACTGGGGACGAGGTTGGTGAAACACATGAGCTAGCCACTGCTACTCAAATGAAACTGTGTTTATTCAACTAACATCCAGTACTGATGTTGTCATACATACTTTACTATATGTTTCAGCTCATGAACTCAACTGGCACCAAGCTCAAGCGACGTATGTTCTTCATCAGTGTATTCGGAGTTACTGCCCCTGATGAATACGTCATTCTCAAGGTCACACAAGACACAACAGTCTATGATGCAATAGCACAGGTACGTGTGAAATGGATCTCAGAATTCCACACTGTTGCGGCAAAATTGTGGCAGATGCGGAAAAAAGGGCTGCTTTCTGAAACAAATCCAATACAAATGCCTAGCCAAGCATGTCATCCACAGAACGTATATGCAATAAGTAAGAAGGTGTTTCATGATGAAGTTACAAGGCAATGTCCAATGACAGTGACAAATTCTCTAAAAAAATGTTACATTTTTACACTATTTAAATGGCTTTATAATGCATTCATTTGGGACTGTTTGTTGTTGGACTTCATTTTGTTGAGCTCATCTTGACAAAATGGAGGAGCTGTTTGTACAGTCAGTAATGACTCTGGATCAAATAACCACTGCAATATTCCAAGGTTTCAAAAACTATAACACCTAGGTGAATAAAATTTTGAATTATCCTGACTCTTGATCCAATTCCAAAGCCAGATCCAAAATATTATTATTTTACATAGTAATGGCCCTAGGATCTGAAGTAAAAGATTTTGCGAATAACCGCTATGATATTCAAATGGGCCAAGTTTCTCAAACTATTACTCCTAAGAGAATGAAATTTTTGCATGTAATCCTGATTTAATTCTTAAATTATTCTTTTGTCTTGTTATCAAACTCTACTAAACTAAAACGTTTCTCCGGAGCAGGCTCTGATGAAGGTGGGTCGGATGGAGGAGAGGGTGGGAGACTTCGTGTTGGTGGAGGATGTGCAGAGCGGCTGGGAGAAGCGAGACCAGGACAAAGCCACGTGTCAGCGTATCCTCTACATGTCCGAGAAGGTTCTGCAGGCTCAGAACAAGTGGAAGGGGGCCGGCAGGTTCATCCTGCGGATTCTCAGTGATGTGAGTTGAGTTTTTTCAGCCTTTTACAATCAGATAAAAATTAAAATTAACCAATCATTTTAAGATCACCCGTTTTCTGAGAAAGTTGCAAAAAAGTTTTATCTACCGCAATACAAACTTATTTCGTTCTGAGGTTTTTAACAGTCTATATGGCCTGAAGCTTGCATGTTCTGACTCCTTAGGCCTATTTACTAGACCTCCTACAAAAGCTTTCGGTGCAAGAAGCTTGGGCCAAATAACTCCAAATAGCCATCCTTTCGTCTGTTTCCATAACATTCAGAACGTGTCAACGAATACAGGGTGTCATCAGACCCTGAACGAGGAATTTATGGTACCAGTTCCTTTTTCGATAGATACATTATTTTGCAGTTAATTCCTCGGAACAGGTTCGATTTTTATCAGATTATCAGATAGTCTTAGTAGTGTAGAGTACATTGTCAGTATCCACTCTGAGGAAGTGTGATGGAATTGAGAATGTAAAAAAATTATCAAACTAAAATTACAAAGTACGTCAACAGTGTTGTTTGCCTACTTCCGACCAAATTGTAACTCATTAAAATTTCATTGAACCAAGACAGAATTCGCCTGCAGATGTAAAACAATGTTTGATTGTTCAAAAACAAGGATGTTAATTTCACTGCTATGGAATATACCCAGATTATGCGAGAATTGTAAAATATTGCCCATATGCACAAGAGGTGAGGATTGAAGAACTGAGTGGAGTGTATTCTGTGGGAAAAGAATGCCTATTGATAAGAAATGTGTTTAAACTATAATTGATCATTATGATATAACCGTCTTGGAATTTGGGATTAAGTAAACAAAATATTCTGATGTTTCAGGACCCGAGTAGCAGAGCCTGGATGACAACTATGCTGAAAGATCAAAAGGTAGTTCACATTTGATTATTATAATTGAAATTTTAACAGTGCATTTTAATAATATGCCATTTTATTGAAAGATCACTTTTGGTGTTTTGTTCATTGAAAAAGGACTTATTCATACTCATGTCCTATATTACACTGGCAATTCTTAGAAGGGAATAAAGAAAGGCAAGTGTTGGGCTCACAAAGTGACGTTTCAGAGTATTTGTTTACTACTTGATCATTCTTCAAAATGTTTGAACATGAAAATGTTTAATTAAATGAATCCGTGAAAAGATCTTTATTTCACGTTGAAAAAGTTATTTGAAAAATCATGATCCAGAAATGAAAATGTTGCTAACATTTGTGATATAATTGCGAATAAAATACCCTGATGGAACAGGGTTTAAGGTTTACTCTTTCAGCTGATGAAGGAGTATGAAAACGTATTTGACGTATTAAGAGCTCTGGGCCATTTAATAAAAAAAAGGGGACGCTCATTAAATTACATTTTCTTACTACTTGAAAACACGATGACATTGATGACATTGACGACATTGAATATGAGGTGACTGAAAGTTCTAGACAGTCACGGGTGGCTTGAAATACCCTGTATTCCTCATTGGAGCAAGTGTAAGAAGTTAAAGAGCCATCACTGATGTTTGTATTTCAATTTTTTGGAAAATATACTTATAACGTCATTCGCCAAAGAAATCTTTTATCTACAAGATGGCATATGTTAAATAATTTTCATATCACGACAATGTATTGCAATTTGGTTTCAAAGAGAAGTACAACTTCGACTAGCGCGCGCTAAGGGTATCTGACGTATATAAACAGAATCCCCTTTTTTGCGTAATACGTACTACACAAACAGCAAGCGCTTCCGAAGCTTCTCTAGCGCATGTCGCCATAACAACCCATATGCTGCACTTGCTTCACGTGTCTCTCTTGCAAGTTACCCTTGTCACACATTACTGAATGTGACGATTGCTTTACAAACAATGTTTCTAAATGTCCTGAGAATATACACATTATTTCCTGTTTAATGTTCTTTTTATTGAGATAAGACCAGCAAATTATATGACAAACTTTTACTCTTATTGATTATAAAATTCAAGAAAAATACCTAGTTTGGTAAAACAATTATTCCAGTATCTGTAGCAAATACATAATTAAATGAAATAGTAAATAAATCACCGCCAAAAAAAATATATTTCGATATCTTTCATTGCTCATATTTTTTGTTATTCTTTCATGTCTTTGTTTACTGTGTGTGGGCTAGACCATAATGATTTGCGCTTGAAAATAATAGACTGGATCTATATTTAGACTGGAAAACACCTTTACTAATTAATGCAATTTCTCGGCTTATTTTAAGTTGGAAAAATTAGGGAAAAATTAAGTGTATTTATTTCACGGAGATGGAATTTTGGAATTTTTTTGAGATTTTCATCAACACCCGTGATGGCTCTTTAATAGGACTGAAAAAATTTCATCAATTTTGATACTTTATTTGGAGTTAAAAATATGTTGGGAGAGGGTGCTTATTACGGCATATACTGTATCGACCTCCTTTAACCTGACCGTGTATATCCAGAAACCTGGCCATCCGCAAGCTATTATTTCAAATTTTCTCTCTGCATTTCTATGTAAATGATGATTCGTTTAACCACACGACTTGCTATATGGATTATTTTCAACTGTAACCAATTTGTGTGGATAAACGAGGTCTGACTGTATATGTAAAATGTCTAGAAATCCTCCAATTACAATGTAACTGACTAACACTCCTGTGCCCACAGAGAAAGCATGACCTGGAGACAGACATGACTGGATGGGAGAGCTCCGAACACATGTTTGTCGTATGTGTCTACAATGTGTCTCCTGAACAGCCGTACACGGTCTTCAAGGCTCCCGTCATCAGCACAGCGCAAGATATCATCACACAGGTACAATATTCGGATTTAACTTTATAAGGCGGAACCAGCAATTTATAAAGGTGGGGTTCATCTATTGAAAATGGAGGTTCAACCTTGGGGTCCATAAAATTTATGTGCAAATATTTGTAAAGGGGGGATTCAAACCCCTGAAACTCCCCTCTGGTTCCGCCAAAGTCTTACACTCAGACTCTGAAAAATGTATATCTTCATGAAATATCACCTTTTTATTTACCATTGAAAATGAGACTGTGAGACATGGGATGTAGAGGCTAATTTTCATAATTTTATAAAATGATGATATTTTCAGAATAAAAACTTTTTAAGGAGTCTAAGTGTTAGACTAGATCCTTCGCTGTGTATATTATTGAAAATGAGGTATCCAACTTAAAATTTCAGTTTGGATTGAAAAACTTAAATTAAAAAGGTGTCCAATCTAATAATGTCAATTGAACATAACCATTAAAGCATTTCCTATGTCTATTTCAGGCTATGATGAAATCAAGACGTGACAACACTGACGATCCTCGGAATTACGTCCTTGTGGAGGAACTGGAGATTCCAAGTTCAAACGACAGCCCATCAGGGCTCACAAAGCGTAAAGGAAGTGAGCGGTGCGACAGTCGAATACTAGCAGATGACGAAAATGTACATCACGTGCAAACCGAGTGGAAAACAAATGGCAGATTCGTTCTGGCTCACCGAGACTTCACTGAGGAGACAGGGGTAAGTGAACTGAAGAAATATAAAAATAGGTAAAAACACAAACTGAAATATACTGAAGATAATATTGGAAATATTTGTTAAAAATTTGTTTTGCTTACGATGATTTCACTAAGAAGATTTAGGCAAACAATCAAAATATTAATACAATGTGTGAATTTAGGACTGTCTGTCTTTTGCTCTGGACTGGGAATGTTTTTCTTTAATTTTGCCATTAAAATTCACAAAAGAACACAATCAGGTTGACTACTTTTGGGGGTGGGATAGCATAGTATCACCCATGGTTTGCTAGTTCCAGCCAATGCTTGCAGGTTTCACCGCAATGCATAACCACATGGCATTGTGGGCTTTCTCCCTGCCATAATACTAGCAGCTGCGATATAAGTGAAATACTCTTGAAAGCGGCGTTAAATCCCAACTCACCTCACCTCACCTCGACTACTTTTCAGGCTAACTTCATATACTGAAAATTGTTATGAAGAATAAAAACTATTGAATGCTTTTGGCAAAATGATACTTCACTTAGAATTTGGGATCTACATTGACTTATACTAAATATTAAATTATTTTGAGTGATATTTGATAAAAAATAATACCTTTTTTGTTCATCAAGATGGCAAAAAAGAGAAAGGGGCAAATAAAATAAAATAAAATAAAATAATATAAAAAGCATAACATTTTCAAGTTTTTCATATATATCATAGCTTTTGGTCTATGCACTTTTTGCAATTGATACTAAGATGTTGGTTGGAATTGTTTGTTTGTTATTGTCTCAAGGATATAACATTGAAATATATCACTGTTCTTCCAGGAAAAACGTCGCAGCTTGCCTTTACCAGTAAAAATTCTACCAAAATCAGGCAGTTCCATTGCAAGACGAATCGGTTCCAAGAAGGTTCACAAGCAACACCTGATGGAAAACAGGATAGCTCAACTTCCACAAACTCCAGGTAGGGTATAGAGGCACGTTAGTAGACTGGTGGACGGAGGGGAGGAGGACGCAGAGATTGATTAGGGTGGATGGTGGATTGATTAGGGTGTGAGATGGGTGAATGGAAGAGAGAGGAATGGATTGATTGATTAGGGTGGATGCAGCTTCCCAACGCAAGGCATAACTCTTGCCAGTCTCCATTACTAGCTGATTTAAACCTTGCAGTATTTCCCTTGCTCAGTGCTAAGATAGTGGAGCAATGCACCTGAAATGCATAGCGGGTTCCGATTTCCTAGCACGGAAACCTTAAAGGGAAAGTTCTATCACCGATCTATCGGCAGCATGCGCCATCTTGGATTCTTGGCATTTCGTGAAATCAAAACACGCTATATTAAACCCAATTTTAATTTTTTGTAATAATAATTCATATATTCTGATAGAAAATTCACAAAGTAACACATAACATATCATAAAACTAATAAACAATTTGCTGTTAGGCCGCAGAGAAGTTTTCCCCACTCTCAGCGCCGATGAATGGCTTCAATTATCATTGTTTTTATTTTTCAACAAATGTGGGGTTGTCTTTATCAAGTTGTAAAATGTAAAGTCATCAAAGTATTAACTTCATTAATATGTTTCATTTTGACTGTGTTTTGACCATATATTAATAGCATATATGTTTAAACAGGAATATCCTCTCGAATTTCGTTTCCACAAAAAATACCCCGATAGAACCCTCCTTTTAAGGAGATACTGCAAGGCTTAAATCAGCAAGAGTTATGCCTTGCATTTGATAGTTTGGATAGATGAGGCATCGATTGATTGGTGGTAGATGGAAACATGGATGAGAGAGAAATGGATTGATTAGGGTGGATGGTGGATCGATTGGTGTTAGATGGAAGAATGGAAGTGAAAGGAATGGATTGATTGAATATGGTGGATGGTGGATTGATTAGTGGTAGATGGAAAAATAGAATAGAGAGGAATGGATGGATTTGATATGGATGGATGAGGCATTGAGTGAATGGTGGTAGATGGAAGAATGCAAGTGAGAGGAATGGATTGATTGATTAGGGTGAATGGTGGATTAATTGGTGGTAGATGGAAGAATAGATGAGAGAGAAATGGATGGATTGGTTAGGGGAGATGGGAGAATGATGGGAAAGGATGGATAGAACTGAAAGGAGAGAAAAATGGATGAAATTAAAGTGAATGAATGTAGAATTGATTAATAATACTGATGCCATTAAGTAATCAGAAATAAAATGTCCAAAAAATGAAAGTTTTAAATACCTATAATGACACAAGGAGTCCAAATACTAATAAAGATTTGTTTTGGGTAAAAATCCCTTGCAAGATTTTAAACCATAAGGAACTCGACTAGAAAAAAGTACAAGAATTGGTACAATTGCATATCTAAATGGCATATATTTAACTCAGAGATATTTCAACTTTATATTTAATTATCAATTATTCTATTCCATTCTGTATAAAGTCAACATTCTTTAATTCAAGATCTAAACCTCAATTTATTAAGATAGTTTCCTTTAAAAGCAATGTTTTCTTGTTTCCAGATCTAATCCGCAAGTCAATCAGCTTTCCATCTCAGGTGAACAACTCGACTCTTGTTGCTTCAACCACAGCGCAAGGACAGGCTCAGAACGACAAGTCAAGCATGTTCAAACTGAGAAAATTGACTCGTCTCAATTTCAAGATCGGCAAATGATACTATAAGGGCCCAAAACTCTACCACATTCCAATCATAAAGGGAGATTACTTCTTCCCTCTTATGAGTTAAACCCGAAACTGGTCTGGGGTTCGAATCCTGGTTTGAGAGGTGAAGAAGAAGAAAATGGAGAACCGCCAACCAGAACCGCCGACCTTGAGGTAGATGCTGATATCCTAATGAAAAGGATAATAAAAGTCAGATTTTGTCAAAATATGTGAAATATTCTGCACTATCGGTCATTGCTTAAGGCAATTTTGACAAAAAGGCTTGACTACACTACCAAACAAAAGTCAGTATCCGTTTATATTTTTGAAGAAATTTGTTCTTCAAATATGAACCACAAGGATGAATATTTGTGTTTTTGTACAGCCTATACCCTAGGTTGCACTGTTGCATTTCAAACACCTACTGTTGCAGGCAAAAGTGTCTTGCATTGACTGTTGAAGGGCCTTTAGTAAACTATCTATCACGGATGAGTATTATGTATATTGTGCCTCAATCTCGTTCTGTGCAGTGACTGGAGTTCCACAAATGTGACAGTATTCAACAGATCTTTTTTACTTACATTGAGTGCCATTCAGTTGGGCTGTGCAATTGATAGATTTTTTTATGATCAAACCAATTTTACACAAGTGTTCTCAGTTTTAGTCATTGGTGTTTAGATTGCAAGATAGGTTTTCACTTCCACTTCGCTGAAATCCATTTAGGCAATATCCACTGAGTGATTGTGACATGGACATTGGACAGAACTTTTGCGCTGTACTGTACTTGTGTCATGTGACATTGTAAATGTCTCTGATTGGATGCAAGTTTGTACAGCTTTTTTCATTGGATATCGATGATCACATGACTTGGGCAATACTGAACAAGGGAGAGAACTGTGATGAACTAAATCAGAACATTATATTTTTCTGTTGTACATTCACACGAGATAATACAACACAAATGAGTACTTTAAAATCACAGCAATACTACCTGTTGTACATAACATTTTCAAGGATAACTACAACTTCAATTACAACTAGAGAGAATATGCCAAAACAATCATTGATAAAATAATCAAATTTGAAAGATGTTTTTTGGTATATTTATGTTATAGAATTATTTATTAAATTGCGAGATGTTTCTTTGAACATTTTAGATTGCATCTTTTTTTACCTATAATTCATTTTGTTATAGCATTTATAACCCATTTCAGTGTCACTGAATATTTCTTGTGATGTAAACTTTCTTAAAATGGATTGAAATGTAAATAATTTAAATGTGATTAAGTTTATTTCCTGAAAGTGAACTTAACAAATTTACTTAGAAAGTATATGAATCATTATGCTGTGTCACATGAAAATCGTCACAACCTTCGGAATGGTAGTCATTAGGTTCTATATATATATACATATATATATATATATATATATGTCAGTTTTACTATGGTAATGTTGCACAACAACAATAACTCACTAAAGTAGCCGTAGTTCTGTGTTATTGAACCTTAGCGTTAAGGTAGTTTTGTGCAACCATTCCCTGTTCCTTTAATATCAAATACATGTCTACATTTGAATCACAAAGAATATACTTTCTTGCCCTTGGGTGCAAATAAACCTAATAAAGAGGTTTTGAGAACTTTATATGTTCATAACAAAACATATATAAATTAAGATTGTAACTTTTAGAAATTGATAACTATACCTTTTCTGTTAAAAGATAATCTGATTCAGTAAAAATCAATGTTTTTCTATTTTTATAAAAATAGAAAATTACATATACCTGTTGAAAACATTGCTTAATGTTTTGTTTTTAAAAAGTGTCTTGAATTACCTGTTTGTACAGTTCATATATCTTTAACCACGCTGTTCAACTCTTATCCCTCTTTCTCAAAATTAACTGTGATATTGTTTTTCATTTTATTAATTTAACATTTTGATGTTGATAACCTAAATTTAATTTTTGTTCTAAAGCAGTGATTACAGAATTCATGTTATTACATCCTATGGCGTTATAAAGAACAAATCTAGAAAGAAAAAAAACATCAAACAGTACAAAGTTTGACAATATTTGACCAAAACATTTTTAAACAATCCCTTTCTCACAGGGGAAAAGGTTAAATCTATGAGAGAAATGTTCTAAATCTTACTTAATTTATGAAGATTTTAGTTTTTAATTTGCAAATTGAATCCTCGAATATCCATGGGGGTTCACATATTGTAAATGGGGTTCTTTAAATTTACATTAAAAAATTCAAAAGGGGGAGTTCGAAACCTGGCATCATCTTCTTGATCCACCACTGATGTGTATGGTACCGTGACTCGAGATATGAAATTTAAAATTATGTCTTTTGTTTGAATGAGAATATGTGAATTTGCATTGACAACTGTCGATATTTTTATTGGAATCTTATGAGAAGCAAGTCATATGCAACTGCAATGAACAAAAGCAAATCAAAATTCATATTTTTCACGCTCCTTATTTGTGTCACAGAGGATAAATGTGTTATATTGTTCCATTAAGTCACCTTCATATATTCATGTTATATACGATGTACATTGTTCTATCAACCGTTCACAAGACTGCAAGCGTGTGCTTTCCAGTCCGTTCCTTATTTGTTACAGCTGTTTGTTGGTTTTTGTTACGTTTATCGCTTTTATAGCACTTTGTACAGAGATGATCTTTTTATCTTCCTGAGATATACGCAAGCTATTTTGCTATCTTGTTGAAATGTATGTTTCTCCAATTCTATTTTGCACTCTTGTATTACACCAAAACGCCTCTCTTGAAAAGGATATGGAAATATTTAACACTAACAAAATGTACATGAAATCAACATCAAACACACAGTTTGAAATATGCATCATAAAAATGCCTCTCAAATGGAACGATTGAAATATACATGAAATACACATCAGCATTAAACATACTGTTTAAAATAAACATCATAAAGACATAATTTTATCTTTGATAAAAATATTAACAGTTTGAAAAGTCTTTCTTTTGAAATAAGTAGAAACATTGAAATATACATTAAAACAGCTTTTTAACATCACCCTATAATAATTAAAAATGTGTATGTTAAAGGGGCAGTAGCACGTTTTTTTGGCTCAAATTAGTCGATGAAATGTATTTGAAAAATAATTTCACCAATCGTAAAACACCCCTCTCTCTTCAGAAAATCAAGTTAAAATTGAGTGTCCATGGCTCAGTAAAGCCATGGGGATCGTTTTTGTCATTCGAAATAATAAAATGTGTTCACAATAAAATGGCCGCCATGCAATTTTTGCTTTATACGCAACACCGTTATCACTACTACGGATAATTGGTTTGTGTTATATGATGTTTTACCGTCTATAGTTCATTTAAAAGGCATGAACTATCATTATAAATAGGAAATTTGAAAAAATATATTTAGCAAAAAACGTGCTACTGCCCCTTTAATCTAGTCGAAAAGTACATGGTTTGTTGGGAAATAAATAGAAGGCCAGAAAGTTCTACCACTTATATTAATATAAACATAAATATTAGAAGATATTTTTGACGTCACCCTCTAAACAGACATTTTATCACTTGAATTGCAATAAACATCATTTTAAGAATTTTAAGAACTCCAATATTTGGTTGTCTGTTGTTTTTTTGGCATATATAATTATTCACACAGCAATTAAAAACATAACAATGCAAATAAAGTTAACATCACCACATGAACATCACTCAATTAAAACTTCATACATCCCATGGAGAAATAATGAAATACACAACACTGCAATACATTTGTATAAAGAAACTGTGTGTCTATTTGACACCACCAACACTGCAGTTAAAGGGATGGTTCTATCGGTGTAACCGCCACTTGTTTTTGAGCATTACATGAAATAAGGAAAAACTGTATTTACTGTATAATAATATATAATATATTTTATAAGATATATTATACAACAGAACATCTATAACAACTATGATATCATTAGACTAATGAACAATGATTTAATTTGCTATGCCGCAAAGCTTTCCACTTTCATAGCACTGATAAATGGCTTCACTTCTGATTGTTTAAATTTTTGATGAATATGCAATTTTTTTTGTCCAATTGGCACATCTAAAGTCATCAAAATATTACCCTCAGTAATATGTTTCAACTGGATTGTGCCAATAAACGTACGAACAGGAATATCCCTGCGAATTTCATTTCCACCAAAAATACACAGATAGAACCCTTCCTTTAATGTACATAGAAATGAACAGCACAGTTATAAATGTCCATGACACTGTGTGGGTTTTTTTCACTTCAAGCACATTCACAGATTGGTATTACATGATGTTTACAATGGTCGTGTTGAAAGCACCTGTTACCATAGCAACCAGACAATTCCATATTGGTCTCACTGTATGTAGTTTTGCTTGTTTAAGTTTTGAAGACTGATCATACAAGTTCTTGTGTACACTAACTTTTGCGCCAAAATACAAGAATGTTAATCGTTCATGTTTCGAGGGTCAGACCCCATTCATGTGCTTTCAAACTGTGCCCAAAACTGTGCTTTGATTCTTTGCCAAAAGTTCAATTGCTTGTTGTTTTTTGAAAATTCATACCAAAACACTAAGCTTGTAAACATTTGTTAATAAATTATATTTATTCTGTTTTAGCCACAAAGTTCTCATTTGAATTTTAAATATCTGAAATTTGTTTCAAACTTTATATATACAAATACTACTTAAATTCATAGATGATATCGGGTATTTTTTAATTTTCTAAAATTTTGTATTTGTTTTATCATTCAGCATTATTGGCTGCCAAATTTTAAAATAATGCATTTTACAGCAGGTTAATTATATTTCAATGGATTTGAAAATGGTCTTGATTTATTTTAACTATGTAGTATGGAATTTATATGTAGAGTTGGAGTGATTGAAATCATTTAGGGGATTCATATTGAATTGTAGTTGATTGAACTAATAATGGTTTGTTTTTGTATACCCATAACTACTTTTGAAGTCAATTGTAAAAGTAAAAGGGTATTTTCATACACAAACTATTTAAATTTATGTGACAATCTCTGTATCTCATAACAATATGTAAAAACTTTTAAATTCCATACAGCATGGTAATTTACTATAGAGGATTGCCAGAATTGTTCCAAGATGATACATTCTTTCATATATATATTTATCTTTAGCATTTTGTGATTTTATAGACTGTCAACTGTTTTATAAATAAAGTGAAAAATGAAGTATATTTGTACTTTGAATAAAAACGACTCAATAATTGAGATGCATAATTGCAAACACTTTTATGTAATTTATCTTTTAAACCAAGTGTGATAGATAGTTGTTTAAAACTAAGTGTTGTGAACTGTGTGAAAAGTCAAGTGTATAAATGTATATACATAGTCTAGTCACATTTACATTCACATTGACAGAATCATTGAACAAATGAACATATTTGAAATAACATATCAAAACAATAAATGTCTTTGAACAGTTGCAGCGTGTTTGTTTTGATTTTTGCTGAATTCTGTACTTGCTTGATTGCTATAAATCTTATCATAGAGACTTGGTCCATATCGCATGAACTAGAGGATGTTGGAATGAATAATGAGGAGGGAAGAGTACATCTATTCTTTCTCCATCAAAATATAGCTTGGAAATGGTAGAAATTGTGGTAAATAAATACAAGCATATGCCCTTTTGCAGACCATATTTTTGGTGGACAAATAGCTTTTTGGGTTTAGCAAAACTGATGAGGAAAATTCTTATATGAATGATGGAATAATGAATGAAAATGATTATAAAAAGTTGTCATGCGCACAAATAAAAGTGATAAGATGAGGCCCGAGAAACATTTAACATTTAAGCCTTACTGATTGGCAATCGGCAAAGAAATACATTATTATTAATGTGTAACCTGATTCACAGATTTTTAGGGCTTATATTTCAAGGCATCAGGCAAATACAAATTTAAAAAAAATCGCTCTGAAGTGGAAAGTGTAGGTGAGCAAAACAGCCACAGAATTAGAAAAGAAAATAATAATTTTTCACTTTTTATTTGGTTCGTGGACAAAATCTGGCAACTTTTTATGCATTTGAAGCATTTTCATTTGGGAGGGCATTCTGATTACCATTTTCCCTCCACGATTTTGTCAAAATCATTGTAGAAGAATCTGTTAACCAAGTAAGTATGTTTTACTTAATGATCGCCTTTACTTTATTATTATAATACACATTTAAAGAGGCTGTAGCACATTTTTTGCAAATTTTATTTTTTCAAATTTCCCATTTATAATGATAGTTTATGTCATTTATATTAACTTTACAGGGTAAAACATCTGATTACACAAAACAATTATCCGTAGTGGTAATGATGGTGTTTCGTATAAAGCCAAAATTACATGGCGGCCATTTTAATGTGAACACATTTTGTTATTTCGAATTACAAAAACGATTCCCATGGCTTTTCCGAACCATGTACACTCATATTTAATTTGATTTTCCGAAGACAGAAGGGTGTTTTACTATAAGTGACATTATTTTTCAAATACATTTCATCAACTTATTTGAGGGAAAAAATGTGCTACTGCCCCTTTAAAGAGTCAATGATTATGCTGATAACAAATATAGACAAATTGCAAAAACTTATTTGAAGATAAACACAAGAGTGTATGAAGATAGGACAAAAGAACAAAAAGGTTTTTCAACATTGATAAATTTCACTGGCTGTGCTCCCTTGATACTTCCATCTTTGGACATTGTTGGTGATGGATCACTGTCTTTTCCTAGGCTGTCAGTCTCAAACCCTCAAGAATTCTTCTTACTGTGGTCTGCATCATACATTGTGTGGAATGCATGAAATGAAAATCCATCTTAAAAGGAAAGTTCTATCACCGATCTATCGGCAGCAGCATCCATCTTGGTTTCTTGGCAATACGCGAAATGAAAATACGCTATATTTAAGCCAATTTTACACTTTTAAAAATTCTATAAACATATGTACTATGATAGAATATTCACATAGTAACGCATAACATACAATAAAACTAATCTCATTTTGCAACAAAATCTAAATGTGTTAATTGAAAACATTCGCACTGTCGTTTCTGTTCTTCTTACCTCCTTTACGTCACTTCCTATCTATTTTTGACGTCACTTTAACGTCATTTCTCTTTCATTTCTCCTTCAGTAAACAGCTACGCTTATCCAGCATCTCTCATTTCTTGCTTATGTAAGTGATTGCTTGTTGCTTTCTTACGTGCATTGCATGACTTAAGCTTCACTACGGCAAGTTGGAATATTTGATATTTTGATTTGTGATACACGAAAATCTCTACCCCTATGCCTCCCGAACGACGGGCCACGAAAAAACATAGGTGTGCGAAGAGGAATAAGAGGAGGACGGACAAGCCAAACAATCCCGCAGGTATGTTGAATCATAATAAACGTTCTTTTCATGACCCTATCTACAGCTCATGTCAACTCATCTTTGCTCGCACCGGTTGCACTCATAGCAAAATAAAATAAAATCATTAAGTGATCTATCGACTGGTCATCTCGAAAACCTCATAGCTTTCTTCAAAATGCATATTTCATTACAAAACTTGGTTGACATGTACATTAGGACGTGTTCGCATTCCGAATTTCCTCTATCTTTCTTAAGTTTATTCTCCAGATTCGGTCTTACAGAAGTTCGCAGAGCCAAATTGGCCAAAAAAACACGGAAATTATTCCATGTCAGTAAAGTACACAACCTACACAACCTACACAACCTTGCAGCAAGCCTCATAACTTTCTTCAAAATTGATATTTCCGGACCAAACTTGGTTGACATGTACATTAGGGAGTGTTCTATCGACAGGTCATTCCGAATGTTCTCTATCTTCCTTAGGTTTTTCTCCAGATTCGGTCTTACAGAGGTTCTTAGAGCCAAATTGGCCAGAAAAGGCGGAAATTATTCTAAATCTGTAAAGAACACAACCTACACAAACTTGCAGCAAGCCTCATAACTTTCTGCAAAATGCATATTTCCGGAACAAACTTGGTTGACATGTACACTAGGAAGTGTTCTATCGACAGGTCATTCCGAATTTCCTCCATCTTTCTTAGGTTTTTCTCCAGATTCGGTCTTACAGAGGTTCGCAGAAAAAAAATCACGGAAATTATTCTAAGTTAAAGAAGACGACAAACTACATATTTTGACAGCGAGGCTAATAACTTTCTTCAAACTGCATATTTCAGGACCAAACTTGGCTGAGATGTTCATTACCTTGTGTTCTATCGAATGGTTATTTCGGATTTCCTCTATCTGTCATACTTTTTATTCTATTTTCACTCTTACAGAGAGTCGAATAGCCATTTTGGCCAAAAATTGCGGAAATTATTCTGAGTCAATGAAGACCACAGACTACTTTCCTTGACAGCAAGGCTAATAACTTTCTTCAAACTGCATATTTCAGGACCAAACTTGGCTGAGATGTTCATTACATTGTATTCTATCGAATGGTTATTTCGGATTTCCTCTATCTGTCATACTTTTTATTCTATTTTCACTCTTACAGAGAGTCGCATAGCCAATTTGGCCAAAAATCGCGGAAATTCTTCTAAGTCAAAGAAGACCACAGACTACATTCCTTGACAGCAAGGATAATAACTTTCTTCAAACTGCATATTTCAGAACCAAACTTGGCTGGGATGTTCATTACTTTGTGTTCTATCGAATGGTTATTTCGGATTTCCTCTATCTGTCATACTTGTTATTCTATTTTCACTCTTACAGAGAGTCGCATAGCCAATTTGGCCAAAAATCGCGGAAATTCTTCTAAGTCAAAGAAGACCACAGACTATATTCCTTAACAGCAAGGCTAATAACTTTCATCAAACTGCATATTTCAGAACCAAACAAGGCTGAGATGTTCATTACATTGTGTTCTATCGAATGGTTATTTCGGATTTCCTCTATCTGTCATACTTTTTATTCTATTTTCACTCTTACAGAGAGTCGCATAGCCAATTTGGCCAAAAATCGCGGAAATTCTTCTAAGTCAAAGAAGACCACAGACTACATTCCTTAACAGCAAGGCTAATAACTTTCATCAAACTGCATATTTCAGAACCAAACAAGGCTGAGATGTTCATTACATTGTGTTCTATCGAATGGTTATTTCGGATTTCCTCTATCTGTCATACTTTTTATTCTATTTTCACTCTTACAGAGAGTCGCATAGCCAATTTGGCCAAAAATCGCGGAAATTCTTCTAAGTCAAAGAAGACCACAGACTATATTCCTTAACAGCAAGGCTAATAACTTTCATCAAACTGCATATTTCAGAACCAAACAAGGCTGAGATGTTCATTACATTGTGTTCTATCGAATGGTTATTTCGGATTTCCTCTATCTGTCATACTTTTTATTCTATTTTCACTCTTACAGAGAGTCGCATAGCCAATTTGGCCAAAAATCGCGGAAATTCTTCTAAGTCAATGAAGACCACAGACTACTTTACTTGACAGCAAGGCTAATAATTTTCTTCAAACTGCATATTTCAGAACCAAACAAGGCTGAGATGTTCATTACATTGTGTTCTATCGAATGGTTATTTCGGATTTCCTCTATCTGTCATACTTTTTATTCTATTTTCACTCTTACAGAGAGTCGCATAGCCAATTTGGCCAAAAATCGCGGAAATTCTTCTGAGTCAATGAAGACCACAGACTACTTTACTTGACAGCAAGGCTAATAATTTTCTTCAAACTGCATATTTCAGAACCAAAGTTGGCTGAGATGTTCATTACTTTGTGTTCTATCGAATGGTTATTTCGGATTTCCTCTATCTGTCATACTTGTTATTCTATTTTCACTCTTACAGAGAGTCGCATAGCCAATTTGGCCAAAAATCGCGGAAATTCTTCTAAGTCAAAGAAGACCACAGACTATATTCCTTGACAGCAAGGCTAATAACTTTCATCAAACTGCATATTTCAGAACCAAACAAGGCTGAGATGTTCATTACATTGTGTTCTATCGAATGGTTATTTCGGATTTCCTCTATCTGTCATACTTTTTATTCTATTTTCACTCTTACAGAGAGTCGCATAGCCAATTTGGCCCAAAATCGCGGAAATTCTTCTAAGTCAAAGAAGACCACAGACTACATTCCTTAACAGCAAGGCTAATAACTTTCATCAAACTGCATATTTCAGAACCAAACAAGGCTGAGATGTTCATTACCTTGTGTACTATCGAATGGTTATTTCGGATTTCCTCTATCTGTCATACTTGTTATTCTATTTTCACTCTTACAGAGAGTCGAATAGCCAATTTGGCCCAAAATAGCGGAAATTCTTCTAAGTCAAAGAAGACCACAGACTATATTCCTTAACAGCAAGGCTAATAACTTTCATCAAACTGCATATTTCAGAACCAAACAAGGCTGAGATGTTCATTACATTGTATTCTATCGAATGGTTATTTCGGATTTCCTCTATCTGTCATACTTTTTATTCTATTTTCACTCTTACAGAGAGTCGCATAGCCAATTTGGCCCAAAATCGCGGAAATTCTTCTAAGTCAAAGAAGACCACAGACTATATTCCTTAACAGCAAGGCTAATAACTTTCATCAAACTGCATATTTCAGAACCAAACAAGGCTGAGATGTTCATTACATTGTGTTCTATCGAATGGTTATTTCGGATTTCCTCTATCTGTCATACTTTTTATTCTATTTTCACTCTTACAGAGAGTCGCATAGCCAATTTGGCCAAAAATCGCGGAAATTCTTCTAAGTCAAAGAAGACCACAGACTATATTCCTTAACAGCAAGGCTAATAACTTTCATCAAACTGCATATTTCAGAACCAAACAAGGCTGAGATGTTCATTACATTGTATTCTATCGAATGGTTATTTCGGATTTCCTCTATCTGTCATACTTGTTATTCTATTTTCACTCTTACAGAGAGTCGCATAGCCAATTTGGCCAAAAATCGCGGAAATTCTTCTAAGTCAAAGAAGACCACAGACTATATTCCTTAACAGCAAGGCTAATAACTTTCATCAAACTGCATATTTCAGAACCAAACAAGGCTGAGATGTTCATTACATTGTGTTCTATCGAATGGTTATTTCGGATTTCCTCTATCTGTCATACTTTTTATTCTATTTTCACTCTTACAGAGAGTCGCATAGCCAATTTGGCCAAAAATCGCGGAAATTCTTCTAAGTCAATGAAGACCACAGACTACTTTACTTGACAGCAAGGCTAATAATTTTCTTCAAACTGCATATTTCAGAACCAAACAAGGCTGAGATGTTCATTACATTGTGTTCTATCGAATGGTTATTTCGGATTTCCTCTATCTGTCATACTTTTTATTCTATTTTCACTCTTACAGAGAGTCGCATAGCCAATTTGGCCAAAAATCGCGGAAATTCTTCTGAGTCAATGAAGACCACAGACTACTTTACTTGACAGCAAGGCTAATAATTTTCTTCAAACTGCATATTTCAGAACCAAAGTTGGCTGAGATGTTCATTACTTTGTGTTCTATCGAATGGTTATTTCGGATTTCCTCTATCTGTCATACTTGTTATTCTATTTTCACTCTTACAGAGAGTCGCATAGCCAATTTGGCCAAAAATCGCGGAAATTCTTCTAAGTCAAAGAAGACCACAGACTATATTCCTTGACAGCAAGGCTAATAACTTTCATCAAACTGCATATTTCAGAACCAAACAAGGCTGAGATGTTCATTACATTGTGTTCTATCGAATGGTTATTTCGGATTTCCTCTATCTGTCATACTTTTTATTCTATTTTCACTCTTACAGAGAGTCGCATAGCCAATTTGGCCCAAAATCGCGGAAATTCTTCTAAGTCAAAGAAGACCACAGACTACATTCCTTAACTGCAAGGCTAATAACTTTCATCAAACTGCATATTTCAGAACCAAACAAGGCTGAGATGTTCATTACCTTGTGTACTATCGAATGGTTATTTCGGATTTCCTCTATCTGTCATACTTGTTATTCTATTTTCACTCTTACAGAGAGTCGCATAGCCAATTTGGCCAAAAATCGCGGAAATTCTTCTAAGTCAAAGAAGACCACAGACTATATTCCTTAACAGCAAGGCTAATAACTTTCATCAAACTGCATATTTCAGAACCAAACAAGGCTGAGATGTTCATTACATTGTATTCTATCGAATGGTTATTTCGGATTTCCTCTATCTGTCATACTTTTTATTCTATTTTCACTCTTACAGAGAGTCGCATAGCCAATTTGGCCCAAAATCGCGGAAATTCTTCTAAGTCAAAGAAGACCACAGACTATATTCCTTAACAGCAAGGCTAATAACTTTCATCAAACTGCATATTTCAGAACCAAACAAGGCTGAGATGTTCATTACATTGTGTTCTATCGAATGGTTATTTCGGATTTCCTCTATCTGTCATACTTTTTATTCTATTTTCACTCTTACAGAGAGTCGCATAGCCAATTTGGCCAAAAATCGCGGAAATTCTTCTAAGTCAAAGAAGACCACAGACTATATTCCTTAACAGCAAGGCTAATAACTTTCATCAAACTGCATATTTCAGAACCAAACAAGGCTGAGATGTTCATTACATTGTATTCTATCGAATGGTTATTTCGGATTTCCTCTATCTGTCATACTTGTTATTCTATTTTCACTCTTACAGAGAGTCGCATAGCTAATTTGGCCAAAAATCGCGGAAATTCTTCTAAGTCAAAGAAGACCACAGACTATATTCCTTAACAGCAAGGCTAATAACTTTCATCAAACTGCATATTTCAGAACCAAACAAGGCTGAGATGTTCATTACATTGTGTTCTATCGAATGGTTATTTCGGATTTCCTCTATCTGTCATACTTTTTATTCTATTTTCACTCTTACAGAGAGTCGCATAGCCAATTTGGCCAAAAATCGCGGAAATTCTTCTAAGTCAATGAAGACCACAGACTACTTTACTTGACAGCAAGGCTAATAATTTTCTTCAAACTGCATATTTCAGAACCAAACAAGGCTGAGATGTTCATTACATTGTGTTCTATCGAATGGTTATTTCGGATTTCCTCTATCTGTCATACTTTTTATTCTATTTTCACTCTTACAGAGAGTCGCATAGCCAATTTGGCCAAAAATCGCGGAAATTCTTCTGAGTCAATGAAGACCACAGACTACTTTACTTGACAGCAAGGCTAATAATTTTCTTCAAACTGCATATTTCAGAACCAAAGTTGGCTGAGATGTTCATTACTTTGTGTTCTATCGAATGGTTATTTCGGATTTCCTCTATCTGTCATACTTGTTATTCTATTTTCACTCTTACAGAGAGTCGCATAGCCAATTTGGCCAAAAATCGCGGAAATTCTTCTAAGTCAAAGAAGACCACAGACTATATTCCTTGACAGCAAGGCTAATAACTTTCATCAAACTGCATATTTCAGAACCAAACAAGGCTGAGATGTTCATTACATTGTGTTCTATCGAATGGTTATTTCGGAATTCCTCTATCTGTCATACTTTTTATTCTATTTTCACTCTTACAGAGAGTCGCATAGCCAATTTGGCCAAAAATCGCGGAAATTCTTCTAAGTCAAAGAAGACCACAGACTATATTCCTTAACAGCAAGGCTAATAACTTTCATCAAACTGCATATTTCAGAACCAAACAAGGCTGAGATGTTCATTACATTGTATTCTATCGAATGGTTATTTCGGATTTCCTCTATCTGTCATACTTTTTATTCTATTTTCACTCTTACAGAGAGTCGCATAGCCAATTTGGCCAAAAATCGCGGAAATTCTTCTAAGTCAAAGAAGACCACAGACTATATTCCTTAACAGCAAGGCTAATAACTTTCATCAAACTGCATATTTCAGAACCAAACAAGGCTGAGATGTTCATTACATTGTATTCTATCGAATGGTTATTTCGGATTTCCTCTATCTGTCATACTTGTTATTCTATTTTCACTCTTACAGAGAGTCGCATAGCCAATTTGGCCCAAAATCGCGGAAATTCTTCTAAGTCAAAGAAGACCACAGACTATATTCCTTAACAGCAAGGCTAATAACTTTCATCAAACTGCATATTTCAGAACCAAACAAGGCTGAGATGTTCATTACATTGTGTTCTATCGAATGGTTATTTCGGATTTCCTCTATCTGTCATACTTTTTATTCTATTTTCACTCTTACAGAGAGTCGCATAGCCAATTTGGCCCAAAATCGCGGAAATTCTTCTAAGTCAAAGAAGACCACAGACTACATTCCTTAACTGCAAGGCTAATAACTTTCATCAAACTGCATATTTCAGAACCAAACAAGGCTGAGATGTTCATTACCTTGTGTACTATCGAATGGTTATTTCGGATTTCCTCTATCTGTCATACTTGTTATTCTATTTTCACTCTTACAGAGAGTCGCATAGCCAATTTGGCCAAAAATCGCGGAAATTATTCTAAGTCAAAGAAGACCACAGACTATATTCCCTGACAGCAAGGCTAATAACTTTCTTCAAACTGCATATTTCAGAACCAAACTTGGCTGAGATGTTCATTACTTTGTGTTCTATCGAATGGTTATTTCGGATTTCCTCTATCTGTCATACTTGTTATTCTATTTTCACTCTTACAGAGAGTCGCATAGCCAATTTGGCCAAAAATCGCGGAAATTCTTCTAAGTCAAAGAAGACCACAGACTATATTCCTTAACAGCAAGGCTAATAACTTTCATCAAACTGCATATTTCAGAACCAAACTTGGCTGAGATGTTCATTACTTTGTGTTCTATCGAATGGTTATTTCGGATTTCCTCTATCTGTCATACTTGTTATTCTATTTTCACTCTTACAGAGAGTCGCATAGCCAATTTGGCCAAAAATCGCGGAAATTCTTCTAAGTCAAAGAAGACCACAGACTATATTCCTTGACAGCAAGGCTAATAACTTTCTTCAAACTGCATATTTCAGAACCACACTTGGCTGGGATGTTCATTACTTTGTGTTCTATCGAATGGTTATTTCGGATTTCCCCTATCTGTCATACTTTTTATTCTATTTTCACTCTTACAGAGAGTCGAATAGCCAATTTGGCCCAAAATTGCGGAAATTATTCTGAGTCAATGAAGACCACAGACTACTTTCCTTGACAGCAAGGCTAATAACTTTCTTCAAACTGCATATTTCAGGACCAAACTTGGCTGAGATGTTCATTACTTTGTGTTCTATCGAATGGTTATTTCGGATTTCCTCTATCTGTCATACGTTTTATTCTATTTTCACTCTTACAGAGAGTCGCATAGCTAATTTGGCCAAAAATCGCGGAAATTCTTCTAAGTCAAAGAAGACCACAGACTATATTCCTTAACAGCAAGGCTAATAACTTTCATCAAACTGCATATTTCAGAACCAAACAAGGCTGAGATGTTCATTACATTGTGTTCTATCGAATGGTTATTTCGGAATTCCTCTATCTGTCATACTTTTTATTCTATTTTCACTCTTACAGAGAGTCGCATAGCCAATTTGGCCAAAAATCGCGGAAATTCTTCTAAGTCAAAGAAGACCACAGACTATATTCCTTAACAGCAAGGCTAATAACTTTCATCAAACTGCATATTTCAGAACCAAACAAGGCTGAGATGTTCATTACATTGTGTTCTATCGAATGGTTATTTCGGATTTCCTCTATCTGTCATACTTTTTATTCTATTTTCACTCTTACAGAGAGTCGCATAGCCAATTTGGCCCAAAATCGCGGAAATTCTTCTAAGTCAAAGAAGACCACAGACTACATTCCTTAACTGCAAGGCTAATAATTTTCATCAAACTGCATATTTCAGAACCAAACAAGGCTGAGATGTTCATTACCTTGTGTACTATCGAATGGTTATTTCGGATTTCCTCTATCTGTCATACTTGTTATTCTATTTTCACTCTTACAGAGAGTCGCATAGCCAATTTGGCCAATAATCGCGGAAATTATTCTAAGTCAAAGAAGACCACAGACTATATTCCTTGACAGCAAGGCTAATAACTTTCTTCAAACTGCATATTTCAGAACCAAACTTGGCTGAGATGTTCATTACTTTGTGTTCTATCGAATGGTTATTTCGGATTTCCTCTATCTGTCATACTTGTTATTCTATTTTCACTCTTACAGAGAGTCGCATAGCCAATTTGGCCAAAAATCGCGGAAATTCTTCTAAGTCAAAGAAGACCACAGACTATATTCCTTAACAGCAAGGCTAATAACTTTCATCAAACTGCATATTTCAGAACCAAACAAGGCTGAGATGTTCATTACATTGTGTTCTATCGAATGGTTATTTCGGAATTCCTCAATCTGTCATACTTTTTATTCTATTTTCACTCTTACAGAGAGTCGCATAGCCAATTTGACCAAAAATCGCGGAAATTATTCTACGTCAAAGAAGACCACAGACTATATTCCTTGACAGCAAGGCTAACAACTTTCATCAAACTGCATATTTCAGAACCAAACAAGGCTGAGATGTTCATTACCTTGTGTACTATCGAATGGTTATTTCGGATTTCCTCTATCTGTCATACTTGTTATTCTATTTTCACTCTTACAGAGAGTCGCATAGCTAATTTGGCCAAAAATCGCGGAAATTCTTCTAAGTCAAAGAAGACCACAGACTATATTCCTTAACAGCAAGGCTAATAACTTTCATCAAACTGAATATTTCAGAACCAAACAAGGCTGAGATGTTCATTACATTGTATTCTATCGAATGGTTATTTCGGATTTCCTCTATCTGTCATACTTGTTATTCTATTTTCACTCTTACAGAGAGTCGCATAGCCAATTTGGCCAAAAATCGCGGAAATTCTTCTAAGTCAAAGAAGACCACAGACTATATTCCTTAACAGCAAGGCTAATAACTTTCATCAAACTGCATATTTCAGAACCACACTTGGCTGGGATGTTCATTACTTTGTGTTCTATCGAATGGTTATTTCGGATTTCCCCTATCTGTCATACTTTTTATTCTATTTTCACTCTTACAGAGAGTCGAATAGCCAATTTGGCCCAAAATTGCGGAAATTATTCTGAGTCAATGAAGACCACAGACTACTTTCCTTGACAGCAAGGCTAATAACTTTCTTCAAACTGCATATTTCAGGACCAAACTTGGCTGAGATGTTCATTACTTTGTGTTCTATCGAATGGTTATTTCGGATTTCCTCTATCTGTCATACGTTTTATTCTATTTTCACTCTTACAGAGAGTCGCATAGCTAATTTGGCCAAAAATCGCGGAAATTCTTCTAAGTCAAAGAAGACCTCAGACTATATTCCTTAACAGCAAGGCTAATAACTTTCATCAAACTGCATATTTCAGAACCAAACAAGGCTGAGATGTTCATTACATTGTGTTCTATCGAATGGTTATTTCGGAATTCCTCAATCTGTCATACTTTTTATTCTATTTTCACTCTTACAGAGAGTCGCATAGCCAATTTGACCAAAAATCGCGGAAATTATTCTACGTCAAAGAAGACCACAGACTATATTCCTTGACAGCAAGGCTAACAACTTTCATCAAACTGCATATTTCAGAACCAAACAAGGCTGAGATGTTCATTACCTTGTGTACTATCGAATGGTTATTTCGGATTTCCTCTATCTGTCATACTTGTTATTCTATTTTCACTCTTACAGAGAGTCGCATAGCTAATTTGGCCAAAAATCGCGGAAATTCTTCTAAGTCAAAGAAGACCACAGACTATATTCCTTAACAGCAAGGCTAATAACTTTCATCAAACTGCATATTTCAGAACCAAACAAGGCTGAGATGTTCATTACATTGTATTCTATCGAATGGTTATTTCGGATTTCCTCTATCTGTCATACTTGTTATTCTATTTTCACTCTTACAGAGAGTCGCATAGCCAATTTGGCCAAAAATCGCGGAAATTCTTCTAAGTCAAAGAAGACCACAGACTATATTCCTTAACAGCAAGGCTAATAACTTTCATCAAACTGCATATTTCAGAACCACACTTGGCTGGGATGTTCATTACTTTGTGTTCTATCGAATGGTTATTTCGGATTTCCCCTATCTGTCATACTTTTTATTCTATTTTCACTCTTACAGAGAGTCGAATAGCCAATTTGGCCAAAATTGCGGAAATTATTCTGAGTCAATGAAGACCACAGACTACTTTCCTTGACAGCAAGGCTAATAACTTTCTTCAAACTGCATATTTCAGGACCAAACTTGGCTGAGATGTTCATTACTTTGTGTTCTATCGAATGGTTATTTCGGATTTCCTCTATCTGTCATACGTTTTATTCTATTTTCACTCTTACAGAGAGTCGCATAGCTAATTTGGCCAAAAATCGCGGAAATTCTTCTAAGTCAAAGAAGACCACAGACTATATTCCTTAACAGCAAGGCTAATAACTTTCATCAAACTGCATATTTCAGAACCAAACAAGGCTGAGATGTTCATTACATTGTGTTCTATCGAATGGTTATTTCGGAATTCCTCTATCTGTCATACTTTTTATTCTATTTTCACTCTTACAGAGAGTCGCATAGCCAATTTGGCCAAAAATCGCGGAAATTATTCTAAGTCAAAGAAGACCACAGACTATATTCCTTGACAGCAAGGCTAACAACTTTCATCAAACTGCATATTTCAGAACCAAACAAGGCTGAGATGTTCATTACCTTGTGTACTATCGAATGGTTATTTCGGATTTCCTCTATCTGTCATACTTGTTATTCTATTTTCACTCTTACAGAGAGTCGCATAGCCAATTTGGCCAAAAATCGCGGACATTCTTCTAAGTCAAAGAAGACCACAGACTATATTCCTTAACAGCAAGGCTAATAACTTTCATCAAACTGCATATTTCAGAACCACACTTGGCTGGGATGTTCATTACTTTGTGTTCTATCGAATGGTTATTTCGGATTTCCCCTATCTGTCATACTTTTTATTCTATTTTCACTCTTACAGAGAGTCGAATAGCCAATTTGGCCCAAAATCGCGGAAATTATTCTGAGTCAATGAAGACCACAGACTACTTTCCTTGACAGCAAGGCTAATAACTTTCTTCAAACTGCATATTTCAGGACCAAACTTGGCTGAGATGTTCATTACTTTGTGTTCTATCGAATGGTTATTTCGGATTTCCCCTATCTGTCATACGTTTTATTCTATTTTCACTCTTACAGAGAGTCGCATAGCTAATTTGGCCAAAAATCGCGGAAATTCTTCTAAGTCAAAGAAGACCACAGACTATATTCCTTAACAGCAAGGCTAATAACTTTCATCAAACTGCATATTTCAGAACCAAACAAGGCTGAGATGTTCATTACATTGTGTTCTATCGAATGGTTATTTCGGAATTCCTCTATCTGTCATACTTTTTATTCTATTTTCACTCTTACAGAGAGTCCCATAGCCAATTTGGCCAAAAATCGCGGAAATTATTCTAAGTCAAAGAAGACCACAGACTATATTCCTTGACAGCAAGGCTAACAACTTTCATCAAACTGCATATTTCAGAACCAAACAAGGCTGAGATGTTCATTACCTTGTGTACTATCGAATGGTTATTTCGGATTTCCTCTATCTGTCATACTTGTTATTCTATTTTCACTCTTACAGAGAGTCGCATAGCCAATTTGGCCAAAAATCGCGGAAATTATTCTAAGTCAAAGAAGACCACAGACTATATTCCTTGACAGCAAGGCTAATAACTTTCTTCAAACTGCATATTTCAGAACCAAACTTGGCTGAGATGTTCATTACTTTGTGTTCTATCGAATGGTTATTTCGGATTTCCTCTATCTGTCATACTTGTTATTCTATTTTCACTCTTACAGAGAGTCGCATAGCTAATTTGGCCAAAAATCGCGGAAATTCTTCTAAGTCAAAGAAGACCACAGACTATATTCCTTAACAGCAAGGCTAATAACTTTCATCAAACTGCATATTTCAGAACCAAACAAGGCTGAGATGTTCATTACATTGTATTCTATCGAATGGTTATTTCGGATTTCCTCTATCTGTCATACTTGTTATTCTATTTTCACTCTTACAGAGAGTCGCATAGCCAATTTGGCCAAAAATCGCGGAAATTCTTCTAAGTCAAAGAAGACCACAGACTATATTCCTTAACAGCAAGGCTAATAACTTTCATCAAACTGCATATTTCAGAACCACACTTGGCTGGGATGTTCATTACTTTGTGTTCTATCGAATGGTTATTTCGGATTTCCCCTATCTGTCATACTTTTTATTCTATTTTCACTCTTACAGAGAGTCGAATAGCCAATTTGGCCCAAAATTGCGGAAATTATTCTGAGTCAATGAAGACCACAGACTACTTTCCTTGAGTCCAAGGCTAATAACTTTCTTCAAACTGCATATTTCAGGACCAAACTTGGCTGAGATGTTCATTACATTGTGTTCTATCGAATGGTTATTTCGGAATTCCTCTATCTGTCATACTTTTTATTCTATTTTCACTCTTACAGAGAGTCGCATAGCCAATTTGGCCAAAAATCGCGGAAATTCTTCTAAGTCAAAGAAGACCACAGACTATATTCCTTAACAGCAAGGCTAATAACTTTCATCAAACTGCATATTTCAGAACCAAACAAGGCTGAGATGTTCATTACATTGTGTTCTATCGAATGGTTATTTCGGATTTCCTCTATCTGTCATACTTGTTATTCTATTTTCACTCTTACAGAGAGTCGCATAGCCAATTTGGCCAAAAATCGCGGAAATTCTTCTAAGTCAAAGAAGACCACAGACTATATTCCTTAACAGCAAGGCTAATAACTTTCATCAAACTGCATATTTCAGAACCACACTTGGCTGGGATGTTCATTACTTTGTGTTCTATCGAATGGTTATTTCGGATTTCCCCTATCTGTCATACTTTTTATTCTATTTTCACTCTTACAGAGAGTCGAATAGCCAATTTGGCCCAAAATTGCGGAAATTATTCTGAGTCAATGAAGACCACAGACTACTTTCCTTGAGTCCAAGGCTAATAACTTTCTTCAAACTGCATATTTCAGGACCAAACTTGGCTGAGATGTTCATTACATTGTGTTCTATCGAATGGTTATTTCGGAATTCCTCTATCTGTCATACTTTTTATTCTATTTTCACTCTTACAGAGAGTCGCATAGCCAATTTGGCCAAAAATCGCGGAAATTCTTCTAAGTCAAAGAAGACCACAGACTATATTCCTTAACAGCAAGGCTAATAACTTTCATCAAACTGCATATTTCAGAACCAAACAAGGCTGAGATGTTCATTACATTGTGTTCTATCGAATGGTTATTTCGGATTTCCTCTATCTGTCATACTTTTTATTCTATTTTCACTCTTACAGAGAGTCGCATAGCCAATTTGGCCAAAAATCGCGGAAATTCTTCTAAGTCAAAGAAGACCACAGACTATATTCCTTAACAGCAAGGCTAATAACTTTCATCAAACTGCATATTTCAGAACCAAACAAGGCTGAGATGTTCATTACATTGTATTCTATCGAATGGTTATTTCGGATTTCCTCTATCTGTCATACTTGTTATTCTATTTTCACTCTTACAGAGAGTCGCATAGCCAATTTGGCCAAAAATCGCGGAAATTCTTCTAAGTCAAAGAAGACCACAGACTATATTCCTTAACAGCAAGGCTAATAACTTTCATCAAACTGCATATTTCAGAACCAAACAAGGCTGAGATGTTCATTACATTGTGTTCTATCGAATGGTTATTTCGGAATTCCTCTATCTGTCATACTTTTTATTCTATTTTCACTCTTACAGAGAGTCGCATAGCCAATTTGGCCAAAAATCGCGGAAATTATTCTAAGTCAAAGAAGACCACAGACTATATTCCTTGACAGCAAGGCTAACAACTTTCATCAAACTGCATATTTCAGAACCAAACAAGGCTGAGATGTTCATTACCTTGTGTACTATCGAATGGTTATTTCGGATTTCCTCTATCTGTCATACTTGTTATTCTATTTTCACTCTTACAGAGAGTCGCATAGCCAATTTGGCCAAAAATCGCGGAAATTATTCTAAGTCAAAGAAGACCACAGACTATATTCCTTGACAGCAAGGCTAATAACTTTCTTCAAACTGCATATTTCAGAACCAAACTTGGCTGAGATGTTCATTACTTTGTGTTCTATCGAATGGTTATTTCGGATTTCCTCTATCTGTCATACTTGTTATTCTATTTTCACTCTTACAGAGAGTCGCATAGCTAATTTGGCCAAAAATCGCGGAAATTCTTCTAAGTCAAAGAAGACCACAGACTATATTCCTTAACAGCAAGGCTAATAACTTTCATCAAACTGTATATTTCAGAACCAAACAAGGCTGAGATGTTCATTACATTGTTTTCTATCGAATGGTTATTTCGGATTTCCTCTATCTGTCATACTTTTTATTCTATTTTCACTCTTACAGAGAGTCGCATAGCCAATTTGGCCCAAAATCGCGGAAATTCTTCTAAGTCAAAGAAGACCACAGACTACATTCCTTAACTGCAAGGCTAATAACTTTCATCAAACTGCATATTTCAGAACCAAACAAGGCTGAGATGTTCATTACCTTGTGTACTATCGAATGGTTATTTCGGATTTCCTCTATCTGTCATACTTGTTATTCTATTTTCACTCTTACAGAGAGTCGCATAGCCAATTTGGCCAAAAATCGCGGAAATTATTCTAAGTCAAAGAAGACCACAGACTATATTCCTTGACAGCAAGGCTAATACCTTTCTTCAAACTGCATATTTCAGAACCACACTTGGCTGAGATGTTCATTACCTTGTGTACTATCGAATGGTTATTTCGGATTTCCTCTATCTGTCATACTTGTTATTCTATTTTCACTCTTACAGAGAGTCGAATAGCCAATTTGGCCCAAAATTGCGGAAATTATTCTGAGTCAATGAAGACCACAGACTACTTTCCTTGACAGCAAGGCTAATAACTTTCTTCAAACTGCATATTTCAGGACCAAACTTGGCTGAGATGTTCATTACTTTGTGTTCTATCGAATGGTTATTTCGGATTTCCTCTATCTGTCATACGTTTTATTCTATTTTCACTCTTACAGAGAGTCGCATAGCTAATTTGGCAAAAAATCGCGGAAATTCTTCTAAGTCAAAGAAGACCACAGACTATATTCCTTAACAGCAAGGCTAATAACTTTCATCAAACTGCATATTTCAGAACCAAACAAGGCTGAGATGTTCATTACATTGTATTCTATCGAATGGTTATTTCGGATTTCCTCTATCTGTCATACTTTTTATTCTATTTTCACTCTTACAGAGAGTCGCATAGCCAATTTGGCCCAAAATCGCGGAAATTCTTCTAAGTCAAAGAAGACCACAGACTACATTCCTTAACTGCAAGGCTAATAACTTTCATCAAACTGCATATTTCAGAACCAAACAAGGCTGAGATGTTCATTACCTTGTGTACTATCGAATGGTTATTTCGGATTTCCTCTATCTGTCATACTTGTTATTCTATTTTCACTCTTACAGAGAGTCGCATAGCCAATTTGGCCAAAAATCGCGGAAATTATTCTAAGTCAAAGAAGACCACAGACTATATTCCTTGACAGCAAGGCTAACAACTTTCATCAAACTGCATATTTCAGAACCAAACAAGGCTGAGATGTTCATTACCTTGTGTACTATCGAATGGTTATTTCGGATTTCCTCTATCTGTCATACTTGTTATTCTATTTTCACTCTTACAGAGAGTCGCATAGCCAATTTGGCCAAAAATCGCGGAAATTATTCTAAGTCAAAGAAGACCACAGACTATATTCCTTGACAGCAAGGCTAATAACTTTCTTCAAACTGCATATTTCAGAACCAAACTTGGCTGAGATGTTCATTACTTTGTGTTCTATCGAATGGTTATTTCGGATTTCCTCTATCTGTCATACTTGTTATTCTATTTTCACTCTTACAGAGAGTCGCATAGCTAATTTGGGCAAAAATCGCGGAAATTCTTCTAAGTCAAAGAAGACCACAGACTATATTCCTTAACAGCAAGGCTAATAACTTTCATCAAACTGTATATTTCAGAACCAAACAAGGCTGAGATGTTCATTACATTGTTTTCTATCGAATGGTTATTTCGGATTTCCTCTATCTGTCATACTTTTTATTCTATTTTCACTCTTACAGAGAGTCGCATAGCCAATTTGGCCCAAAATCGCGGAAATTCTTCTAAGTCAAAGAAGACCACAGACTACATTCCTTAACTGCAAGGCTAATAACTTTCATCAAACTGCATATTTCAGAACCAAACAAGGCTGAGATGTTCATTACCTTGTGTACTATCGAATGGTTATTTCGGATTTCCTCTATCTGTCATACTTGTTATTCTATTTTCACTCTTACAGAGAGTCGCATAGCCAATTTGGCCAAAAATCGCGGAAATTATTCTAAGTCAAAGAAGACCACAGACTATATTCCTTGACAGCAAGGCTAATACCTTTCTTCAAACTGCATATTTCAGAACCACACTTGGCTGAGATGTTCATTACCTTGTGTACTATCGAATGGTTATTTCGGATTTCCTCTATCTGTCATACTTGTTATTCTATTTTCACTCTTACAGAGAGTCGAATAGCCAATTTGGCCCAAAATTGCGGAAATTATTCTGAGTCAATGAAGACCACAGACTACTTTCCTTGACAGCAAGGCTAATAACTTTCTTCAAACTGCATATTTCAGGACCAAACTTGGCTGAGATGTTCATTACTTTGTGTTCTATCGAATGGTTATTTCGGATTTCCTCTATCTGTCATACGTTTTATTCTATTTTCACTCTTACAGAGAGTCGCATAGCTAATTTGGCAAAAAATCGCGGAAATTCTTCTAAGTCAAAGAAGATCACAGACTATATTCCTTAACAGCAAGGCTAATAACTTTCATCAAACTGCATATTTCAGAACCAAACAAGGCTGAGATGTTCATTACATTGTATTCTATCGAATGGTTATTTCGGATTTCCTCTATCTGTCATACTTTTTATTCTATTTTCACTCTTACAGAGAGTCGCATAGCCAATTTGGCCCAAAATCGCAGAAATTCTTCTAAGTCAAAGAAGACCACAGACTACATTCCTTAACTGCAAGGCTAATAACTTTCATCAAACTGCATATTTCAGAACCAAACAAGGCTGAGATGTTCATTACCTTGTGTACTATCGAATGGTTATTTCGGATTTCCTCTATCTGTCATACTTGTTATTCTATTTTCACTCTTACAGAGAGTCGCATAGCCAATTTGGCCAAAAATCGCGGAAATTATTCTAAGTCAAAGAAGACCACAGACTATATTCCTTGACAGCAAGGCTAATACCTTTCTTCAAACTGCATATTTCAGAACCACACTTGGCTGAGATGTTCATTACCTTGTGTACTATCGAATGGTTATTTCGGATTTCCTCTATCTGTCATACTTGTTATTCTATTTTCACTCTTACAGAGAGTCGAATAGCCAATTTGGCCCAAAATTGCGGAAATTATTCTGAGTCAATGAAGACCACAGACTACTTTCCTTGACAGCAAGGCTAATAACTTTCTTCAAACTGCATATTTCAGGACCAAACTTGGCTGAGATGTTCATTACTTTGTGTTCTATCGAATGGTTATTTCGGATTTCCTCTATCTGTCATACGTTTTATTCTATTTTCACTCTTACAGAGAGTCGCATAGCTAATTTGGCAAAAAATCGCGGAAATTCTTCTAAGTCAAAGAAGACCACAGACTATATTCCTTAACAGCAAGGCTAATAACTTTCATCAAACTGCATATTTCAGAACCAAACAAGGCTGAGATGTTCATTACATTGTATTCTATCGAATGGTTATTTCGGATTTCCTCTATCTGTCATACTTTTTATTCTATTTTCACTCTTACAGAGAGTCGCATAGCCAATTTGGCCAAAAATCGCGGAAATTCTTCTAAGTCAAAGAAGACCACAGACTATATTCCTTAACAGCAAGGCTAATAACTTTCATCAAACTGCATATTTCAGAACCAAACAAGGCTGAGATGTTCATTACATTGTGTTCTATCGAATGGTTATTTCGGATTTCCTCTATCTGTCATACTTTTTATTCTATTTTCACTCTTACAGAGAGTCGCATAGCCAATTTGGCCCAAAATCGCGGAAATTCTTCTAAGTCAAAGAAGACCACAGACTACATTCCTTAACTGCAAGGCTAATAACTTTCATCAAACTGCATATTTCAGAACCAAACAAGGCTGAGATGTTCATTACCTTGTGTACTATCGAATGGTTATTTCGGATTTCCTCTATCTGTCATACTTTTTATTCTATTTTCACTCTTACAGAGAGTCGAATACCCAATTTGGCCCAAAATTGCGGAAATTATTCTGAGTCAATGAAGACCACAGACTACTTTCCTTGACAGCAAGGCTAATAACTTTCTTCAAACTGCATATTTCAGGACCAAACTTGGGTGAGATGTTCATTACTTTGTGTTCTATCGAATGGTTATTTCGGATTTCCTCTATCTGTCATACGTTTTATTCTATTTTCACTCTTACAGAGAGTCGCATAGCTAATTTGGCCAAAAATCGCGGAAATTCTTCTAAGTCAAAGAAGACCACAGACTATATTCCTTAACAGAAAGGCTAATAACTTTCATCAAACTGCATATTTCAGAACCAAACAAGGCTGAGATGTTCATTACATTGTGTTCTATCGAATGGTTATTTCGGATTTCCTCTATCTGTCATACTTTTTATTCTATTTTCACTCTTACAGAGAGTCGCATAGCCAATTTGGCCAAAAATCGCGGAAATTCTTCTAAGTCAAAGAAGACCACAGACTATATTCCTTGACAGCAAGGCTAATAACTTTCTTCAAACTGCATATTTCAGAACCACACTTGGCTGGGATGTTCATTACTTTGTGTTCTATCGAATGGTTATTTCGGATTTCCCCTATCTGTCATACTTTTTATTCTATTTTCACTCTTACAGAGAGTCGAATACCCAATTTGGCCCAAAATTGCGGAAATTATTCTGAGTCAATGAAGACCACAGACTACTTTCCTTGACAGCAAGGCTAATAACTTTCTTCAAACTGCATATTTCAGGACCAAACTTGGCTGAGATGTTCATTACTTTGTGTTCTATAGAATGGTTATTTCGGATTTCCTCTATCTGTCATACGTTTTATTCTATTTTCACTCTTACAGAGAGTCGAATAGCCAATATGGCCCAAAATTGCGGAAATTATTCTGAGTCAATGAAGACCACAGACTACTTTCCTTGACAGCAAGGCTAATAACTTTCTTCAAACTGCATATTTCAGGACCAAACTTGGCTGAGATGTTCATTACTTTGTGTTCTATAGAATGGTTATTTCGGATTTCCTCTATCTGTCATACGTTTTATTCTATTTTCACTCTTACAGAGAGTCGAATAGCCAATTTGGCCCAAAATTGCGGAAATTATTCTAAGTCAAAGAAGACCACAGACTATATTCCTTAACAGCAAGGCTAATAACTTTCATCAAACTGCATATTTCAGAACCAAACAAGGCTGGGATGTTCATTACATTGTGTTCTATCGAATGGTTATTTCGGATTTCCTCTATCTGTCATACTTTTTATTCTATTTTCACTCTTACAGAGAGTCGCATAGCCAATTTGGCCAAAAATCGCGGAAATTCTTCTAAGTCAATGAAGACCACAGACTACTTTCCTTGACAGCAAGGCTAATAACTTTCTTCAAACTGCATATTTCAGGACCAAACTTGGCTGAGATGTTCATTACTTTGTGTTCTATAGAATGGTTATTTCGGATTTCCTCTATCCGTCATACTTGTTATTCTATTTTCACTCTTACAGAGAGTCGCATAACTGATTTGGCCAAAAATCATGGAAATTCTTCTAAGTCAAAGAAGACCACAGACTACTTTCCTTGACAGCAAGGCTAATAACTTTCTTCAAACTGCATATTTCAGGACCAAACTTGGCTGAGATGTTCATTTCCCTGTGTTCTATCGAATGGTCATTTCGGATTTCCTCTATCAGTAATACGTTTTATTCTATTTTCACTCTTACAGAGAGTCGCATAGCCAATTTGGCCAAAAATCGCGGAAATTATTCTAAGTCAAAGAAGACCACAGACTACATTCCTTAACAGCAAGGCTAATAACTTTCATCAAACTGCATATTTCAGAACCAAACAAGGCTGAGATGTTCATTACATTGTATTCTATCGAATGGTTATTTCGGATTTCCTCTATCTGTCATACTTGTTATTCTATTTTCACTCTTACAGAGAGTCGCATAGCCAATTTGGCCAAAAATCGCGGAAATTCTTCTAAGTCAAAGAAGACCACAGACTATATTCCTTAACAGCAAGGCTAATAACTTTCATCAAACTGCATATTTCAGAACCAAACAAGGCTGAGATGTTCATTACATTGTGTTCTATCGAATGGTTATTTCGGAATTCCTCTATCTGTCATACTTTTTATTCTATTTTCACTCTTACAGAGAGTCGCATAGCCAATTTGGCCAAAAATCGCGGAAATTCTTCTAAGTCAAAGAAGACCACAGACTATATTCCTTAACAGCAAGGCTAATAACTTTCATCAAACTGCATATTTCAGAACCAAACAAGGCTGAGATGTTCATTACATTGTGTTCTATCGAATGGTTATTTCGGAATTCCTCTATCTGTCATACTTTTTATTCTATTTTCACTCTTACAGAGAGTCGCATAGCCAATTTGGCCAAAAATCGCGGAAATTCTTCTAAGTCAAAGAAGACCACAGACTATATTCCTTAACAGCAAGGCTAATAACTTTCATCAAACTGCATATTTCAGAACCAAACAAGGCTGAGATGTTCATTACTTTGTGTTCTATCGAATGGTTATTTCTGATTTCCTCTATCTGTCATACTTTTTATTCTATTTTCACTCTTACAGAGAGTCGCATAGCCAATTTGGCCAAAAATTGCGGAAATTATTCTGAGTCAATGAAGACCACAGACTACTTTCCTTGACAGCAAGGCTAATAACTTTCTTCAAACTGCATATTTCAGAACCACACTTGGCTGGGATGTTCATTACTTTGTGTTCTATCGAATGGTTATTTCGGATTTCCCCTATCTGTCATACTTTTTATTCTATTTTCACTCTTACAGAGAGTCGAATACCCAATTTGGCCCAAAATTGCGGAAATTATTCTGAGTCAATGAAGACCACAGACTACTTTCCTTGACAGCAAGGCTAATAACTTTCTTCAAACTGCATATTTCAGGACCAAACTTGGGTGAGATGTTCATTACTTTGTGTTCTATCGAATGGTTATTTCGGATTTCCTCTATCTGTCATACTTTTTATTCTATTTTCACTCTTACAGAGAGTCGCATAGCCAATTTGGCCAAAAATCGCGGAAATTCTTCTAAGTCAATGAAGACCACAGACTACTTTCCTTGACAGCAAGGCTAATAACTTTCTTCAAACTGCATATTTCAGGACCAAACTTGGCTGAGATGTTCATTACTTTGTGTTCTATAGAATGGTTATTTCGGATTTCCTCTATCCGTCATACTTGTTATTCTATTTTCACTCTTACAGAGAGTCGCATAACTAATTTGGCCAAAAATCATGGAAATTCTTCTAAGTCAAAGAAGACCACAGACTACTTTCCTTGACAGCAAGGCTAATAACTTTCTTCAAACTGCATATTTCAGGACCAAACTTGGCTGAGATGTTCATTTCCCTGTGTTCTATCGAATGGTCATTTCGGATTTCCTCTATCAGTAATACGTTTTATTCTATTTTCACTCTTACAGAGAGTCGCATAGCCAATTTGGCCAAAAATCGCGGAAATTATTCTAAGTCAAAGAAGACCACAGACTACATTCCTTGACAGCAAGGCTAATAACTTTCTTCAAACTGCATATTTCATAACCATACTTGGCTGAGATGTTCATTACCTTGTGTTCTATCGAATGGTTATTTCGGATTTCCTCTATCTGTCATACGTTTTATTCTATTTTCACTCTTACAGAGAGTCGCATAGCTAATTTGGCCAAAAATCGCGGAAATTCTTCTAAGTCAAAGAAGACCACAGACTACTTTCCTTGACAGCAAGGCTAATAACTTTCTTCAAACTGCATATTTCAGGACCAAACTTGGCTGAGATGTTCATTACTTTGTGTTCTATCGAATGGTTATTTCGGATTTCCTCTATCTGTCATACGTTTTATTCTATTTTCACTCTTACAGAGAGTCGCATAGCTAATTTGGCCAAAAATCGCGGAAATTCTTCTAAGTCAAAGAAGACCACAGACTATATTACTTAACAGCAAGGCTAATAACTTTCTTCAAACTGCATATTTCAGAACCAAACTTGGCTGAGATGTTCATTACATTGTGTTCTATCGAATGGTTATTTCGGATTTCCTCTATCTGTCATACTTTTTATTCTATTTTCACTCTTACAGAGAGTCGCATAGCCAATTTGGCCAAAAATTGCGGAAATTATTCTAAGTCAAAGAAGACCACAGACTACTTTCCTTGACAGCAAGGCTAATAACTTTCTTCAAACTGCATATTTCAGGACCAAACTTGGCTGAGATGTTCATTACTTTGTGTTCTATAGAATGGTTATTTCGGATTTCCTCTATCTGTCATACGTTTTATTCTATTTTCACTCTTACAGAGAGTCGAATAGCCAATATGGCCAAAAATCGCGGAAATTATTCTAAGTCAAAGAAGACCACAGACTACATTCCTTGACAGCAAGGCTAATAACTTTCTTCAAACTGCATATTTCAGGACCAAACTTGGCTGAGATGTTCATTACTTTGTGTTCTATAGAATGGTTATTTCGGATTTCCTCTATCTGTCATACGTTTTATTCTATTTTCACTCTTACAGAGAGTCGCATAGCCAATTTGGCCAAAAATCGCGGAAATTCTTCTAAGTCAATGAAGACCACAGACTACTTTCCTTGACAGCAAGGCTAATAACTTTCTTCAAACTGCATATTTCAGGACCAAACTTGGCTGAGATGTTCATTACTTTGTGTTCTATAGAATGGTTATTTCGGATTTCCTCTATCTGTCATACTTGTTATTCTATTTTCACTCTTACAGAGAGTCGCATAACTAATTTGGCCAAAAATCATGGAAATTCTTCTAAGTCAAAGAAGACCACAGACTACTTTCCTTGACAGCAAGGCTAATAACTTTCTTCAAACTGCATATTTCAGGACCAAACTTGGCTGAGATGTTCATTACATTGTGTTCTATCGAATGGTTATTTCGGATTTCCTCTATCTGTCATACTTTTTATTCTATTTTCACTCTTACAGAGAGTCGCATAGCCAATTTGGCCAAAAATCGCGGAAATTCTTCTAAGTCAATGAAGACCACAGACTACTTTCCTTGACAGCAAGGCTAATAACTTTCTTCAAACTGCATATTTCAGGACCAAACTTGGCTGAGATGTTCATTACTTTGTGTTCTATAGAATGGTTATTTCGGATTTCCTCTATCTGTCATACTTGTTATTCTATTTTCACTCTTACAGAGAGTCGCATAACTAATTTGGCCAAAAATCATGGAAATTCTTCTAAGTCAAAGAAGACCACAGACTACTTTCCTTGACAGCAAGGCTAATAACTTTCTTCAAACTGCATATTTCAGGACCAAACTTGGCTGAGATGTTCATTTCCCTGTGTTCTATCGAATGGTCATTTCGGATTTCCTCTATCAGTAATACGTTTTATTCTATTTTCACTCTTACAGAGAGTCGCATAGCCAATTTGGCCAAAAATCGCGGAAATTATTCTAAGTCAAAGAAGACCACAGACTACATTCCTTGACAGCAAGGCTAATAACTTCTTCAAACTGCATATTTCATAACCATACTTGGCTGAGATGTTCATTACCTTGTGTTCTATCGAATGGTTATTTCGGATTTCCTCTATCTGTCATACGTTTTATTCTATTTTCACTCTTACAGAGAGTCGCATAGCTAATTTGGCCAAAAATCGCGGAAATTCTTCTAAGTCAAAGAAGACCACAGACTATATTCCTTAACAGCAAGGCTAATAACTTTCTTCAAACTGCATATTTCAGAACCAAACAAGGCTGAGATGTTCATTACATTGTGTTCTATCGAATGGTTATTTCGGATTTCCTCTATCTGTCATACTTTTTATTCTATTTTCACTCTTACAGAGAGTCGCATAGCCAATTTGGCCAAAAATCGCGGAAATTCTTCTAAGTCAAAGAAGACCACAGACTACTTTCCTTGACAGCAAGGCTAATAACTTTCTTCAAACTGCATATTTCAGGACCAAACTTGGCTGAGATGTTCATTACTTTGTGTTCTATAGAATGGTTATTTCGGATTTCCTCTATCTGTCATACTTGTTATTCTATTTTCACTCTTACAGAGAGTCGCATAACTAATTTGGCCAAAAATCATGGAAATTCTTCTAAGTCAAAGAAGACCACAGACTACTTTCCTTGACAGCAAGGCTAATAACTTTCTTCAAACTGCATATTTCAGGACCAAACTTGGCTGAGATGTTCATTTCCCTGTGTTCTATCGAATGGTCATTTCGGATTTCCTCTATCAGTAATACGTTTTATTCTATTTTCACTCTTACAGAGAGTCGCATAGCCAATTTGGCCAAAAATCGCGGAAATTATTCTAAGTCAAAGAAGACCACAGACTACATTCCTTGACAGCAAGGCTAATAACTTCTTCAAACTGCATATTTCATAACCATACTTGGCTGAGATGTTCATTACCTTGTGTTCTATCGAATGGTTATTTCGGATTTCCTCTATCTGTCATACGTTTTATTCTATTTTCACTCTTACAGAGAGTCGCATAGCTAATTTGGCCAAAAATCGCGGAAATTCTTCTAAGTCAAAGAAGACCACAGACTATATTCCTTAACAGAAAGGCTAATAACTTTCATCAAACTGCATATTTCAGAACCAAACAAGGCTGAGATGTTCATTACATTGTATTCTATCGAATGGTTATTTCGGATTTCCCCTATCTGTCATACTTTTTATTCTATTTTCACTCTTACAGAGAGTCGCATAGCCAATTTGGCCAAAAATCTCGGAAATTCTTCTAAGTCAAAGAAGACCACAGACTATATTACTTGACAGCAAGGCTAATAGCTTTCTTCAAACTGCATATTTCAGAACCAAACTTGGCTGAGATGTTCATTACTTTGTGTTCTATCGAATGGTTATTTCTGATTTCCTCTATCTGTCATACTTTTTATTCTATTTACACTCTTACAGAGAGTCGAATAGCCAATTTGGCCAAAAATTGCGGAAATTATTTTGAGTCAATGAAGACCACAGACTACTTTCCTTGACAGCAAGGCTAATAACTTTCTTCAAACTGCATATTTCAGGACCAAACTTGGCTGAGATGTTCATTACTTTGTGTTCTATCGAATGGTTATTTCTGATTTCCTCTATCTGTCATACTTTTTATTCTATTTTCACTCTTACAGAGAGTCGCATAGCCAATTTGGCCAAAAATTGCGGAAATTATTCTGAGTCAATGAAGACCACAGACTACTTTCCTTGACAGCAAGGCTAATAACTTTCTTCAAACTGCATATTTCAGAACCACACTTGGCTGGGATGTTCATTACTTTGTGTTCTATCGAATGGTTATTTCGGATTTCCCCTATCTGTCATACTTTTTATTCTATTTTCACTCTTACAGAGAGTCGAATACCCAATTTGGCCCAAAATTGCGGAAATTATTCTGAGTCAATGAAGACCACAGACTACTTTCCTTGACAGCAAGGCTAATAACTTTCTTCAAACTGCATATTTCAGGACCAAACTTGGCTGAGATGTTCATTACTTTGTGTTCTATCGAATGGTTATTTCGGATTTCCTCTATCTGTCATACGTTTTATTCTATTTTCACTCTTACAGAGAGTCGCATAGCTAATTTGGCCAAAAATCGCGGAAATTCTTCTAAGTCAAAGAAGACCACAGACTATATTCCTTAACAGAAAGGCTAATAACTTTCATCAAACTGCATATTTCAGAACCAAACAAGGCTGAGATGTTCATTACATTGTGTTCTATCGAATGGTTATTTCGGATTTCCTCTATCTGTCATACTTTTTATTCTATTTTCACTCTTACAGAGAGTCGCATAGCCAATTTGGCCAAAAATCGCGGAAATTCTTCTAAGTCAAAGAAGACCACAGACTATATTCCTTGACAGCAAGGCTAATAACTTTCTTCAAACTGCATATTTCAGAACCACACTTGGCTGGGATGTTCATTACTTTGTGTTCTATCGAATGGTTATTTCGGATTTCCCCTATCTGTCATACTTTTTATTCTATTTTCACTCTTACAGAGAGTCGAATACCCAATTTGGCCCAAAATTGCGGAAATTATTCTGAGTCAATGAAGACCACAGACTACTTTCCTTGACAGCAAGGCTAATAACTTTCTTCAAACTGCATATTTCAGGACCAAACTTGGCTGAGATGTTCATTACTTTGTGTTCTATAGAATGGTTATTTCGGATTTCCTCTATCTGTCATACGTTTTATTCTATTTTCACTCTTACAGAGAGTCGAATAGCCAATATGGCCCAAAATTGCGGAAATTATTCTGAGTCAATGAAGACCACAGACTACTTTCCTTGACAGCAAGGCTAATAACTTTCTTCAAACTGCATATTTCAGGACCAAACTTGGCTGAGATGTTCATTACTTTGTGTTCTATAGAATGGTTATTTCGGATTTCCTCTATCTGTCATACGTTTTATTCTATTTTCACCCTTACAGAGAGTCGAATAGCCAATTTGGCCCAAAATTGCGGAAATTATTCTAAGTCAAAGAAGACCACAGACTATATTCCTTAACAGCAAGGCTAATAACTTTCATCAAACTGCATATTTCAGAACCAAACAAGGCTGAGATGTTCATTACATTGTGTTCTATCGAATGGTTATTTCGGATTTCCTCTATCTGTCATACTTTTTATTCTATTTTCACTCTTACAGAGAGTCGCATAGCCAATTTGGCCAAAAATCGCGGAAATTCTTCTAAGTCAATGAAGACCACAGACTACTTTCCTTGACAGCAAGGCTAATAACTTTCTTCAAACTGCATATTTCAGGACCAAACTTGGCTGAGATGTTCATTACTTTGTGTTCTATAGAATGGTTATTTCGGATTTCCTCTATCTGTCATACTTGTTATTCTATTTTCACTCTTACAGAGAGTCGCATAACTAATTTGGCCAAAAATCATGGAAATTCTTCTAAGTCAAAGAAGACCACAGACTACTTTCCTTGACAGCAAGGCTAATAACTTTCTTCAAACTGCATATTTCAGGACCAAACTTGGCTGAGATGTTCATTTCCCTGTGTTCTATCGAATGGTCATTTCGGATTTCCTCTATCAGTAATACGTTTTATTCTATTTTCACTCTTACAGAGAGTCGCATAGCCAATTTGGCCAAAAATCGCGGAAATTATTCTAAGTCAAAGAAGACCACAGACTACATTCCTTGACAGCAAGGCTAATAACTTTCTTCAAACTGCATATTTCATAACCATATTTGGCTGAGATGTTCATTACCTTGTGTTCTATCGAATGGTTATTTCGGATTTCCTCTATCTGTCATACGTTTTATTCTATTTTCACTCTTACAGAGAGTCGCATAGCTAATTTGGCCAAAAATCGCGGAAATTCTTCTAAGTCAAAGAAGACCACAGACTATATTCCTTAACAGAAAGGCTAATAACTTTCATCAAACTGCATATTTCAGAACCAAACAAGGCTGAGATGTTCATTACATTGTATTCTATCGAATGGTCATTTCGGATTTCCTCTATCAGTAATACGTTTTATTCTATTTTCACTCTTACAGAGAGTCGCATAGCCAATTTGGCCAAAAATCGCGGAAATTCTTCTAAGTCAAAGAAGACCACAGACTATATTACTTGACAGCAAGGCTAATAGCTTTCTTCAAACTGCATATTTCAGAACCAAACTTGGCTGAGATGTTCATTACTTTGTGTTCTATCGAATGGTTATTTCTGATTTCCTCTATCTGTCATACTTTTTATTCTATTTTCACTCTTACAGAGAGTCGAATAGCCAATTTGGCCAAAAATTGCGGAAATTATTTTGAGTCAATGAAGACCACAGACTACTTTCCTTGACAGCAAGGCTAATAACTTTCTTCAAACTGCATATTTCAGGACCAAACTTGGCTGAGATGTTCATTACTTTGTGTTCTATCGAATGGTTATTTCGGATTTCCTCTATCTGTCATACGTTTTATTCTATTTTCACTCTTACAGAGAGTCGCATAGCCAATTTGGCCAAAAATCGCGGAAATTTTTCTAAGTCAAAGAAGACCACAGACTACATTCCTTAACTGCAAGGCTAATAACTTTCATCAAACTGCATATTTCAGAACCAAACATGGCTGAGATGTTCATTACATTGTGTTCTATCCAATGGTTATTTCGGATTTCCTCTATCTGTCATACGTTTTATTCTATTTTCACTCTTACAGAGAGTCGCATAGCCAATTTGGCCAAAAATCGCGGAAATTCTTCTAAGTCAATGAAGACCACAGACTACTTTCCTTGACAGCAAGGCTAATAACTTTCTTCAAACTGCATATTTCAGGACCAAACTTGGCTGAGATGTTCATTTCCCTGTGTTCTATCGAATGGTCATTTCGGATTTCCTCTATCAATAATACGTTTTATTCTATTTTCACTCTTACAGAGAGTCGCATAGCCAATTTGGCCAAAAATCGCGGAAATTATTCTGAGTCAATGAAGACCACAGACTACTTTCCTTGACAGCAAGGCTAATAACTTTCTTCAAACTGCATATTTCAGGACCAAACTTGGCTGAGATGTTCATTACTTTGTGTTCTATAGAATTGTTATTTCGGATTTCCTCTATCTGTCATACGTTTTATTCTATTTTCACTCTTACAGAGAGTCGAATAGCCAATTTGGCCCAAAATTGCGGAAATTATTCTAAGTCAAAGAAGACCACAGACTATATTCCTTAACAGCAAGGCTAATAACTTTCATCAAACTGCATATTTCAGAACCAAACAAGGCTGAGATGTTCATTACATTGTGTTCTATCGAATGGTTATTTCGGATTTCCTCTATCTGTCATACTTTTTATTCTATTTTCACTCTTACAGAGAGTCGCATAGCCAATTTGGCCAAAAATCGCGGAAATTCTTCTAAGTCAATGAAGACCACAGACTACTTTCCTTGACAGCAAGGCTAATAACTTTCTTCAAACTGCATATTTCAGGACCAAACTTGGCTGAGATGTTCATTACTTTGTGTTCTATAGAATGGTTATTTCGGATTTCCTCTATCTGTCATACGTTTTATTCTATTTTCACTCTTACAGAGAGTCGCATAACTAATTTGGCCATAAATCATGGGAATTCTTCTAAGTCAAAGAAGACCACAGACTACTTTCCTTGACAGCAAGGCTAATAACTTTCTTCAAACTGCATATTTCAGGACCAAACTTGGCTGAGATGTTCATTTCCCTGTGTTCTATCGAATGGTCATTTCGGATTTCCTCTATCAATAATACGTTTTATTCTATTTTCACTCTTACAGAGAGTCGCATAGCCAATTTGGCCAAAAATCGCGGAAATTCTTCTAAGTCAATGAAGACCACAGACTACTTTCCTTGACAGCAAGGCTAATAACTTTCTTCAAACTGCATATTTCAGGACCAAACTTGGCTGAGATGTTCATTTCCCTGTGTTCTATCGAATGGTCATTTCGGATTTCCTCTATCAATAATACGTTTTATTCTATTTTCACTCTTACAGAGAGTCGCATAGCCAATTTGGCCAAAAATCACGGAAATTATTCTAAGTCAAAGAAGACCACAGACTATATTCCTTAACAGAAAGGCTAATAACTTTCTTCAAACTGCATATTTCAGGACCAAACTTGGCTGAGATGTTCATTACTTTGTGTTCTATCGAATGGTTATTTCGGATTTCCTCTATCTGTCATACTTTTTATTCTATTTTCACTCTTACAGAGAGTCGCATAGCCAATTTGGCCAAAAATCGCGGAAATTCTTCTATGTCAAAGAAGACCACAGACTATATTCCTTAACAGCAAGGCTAATAACTTTCATCAAACTGCATATTTCAGAACCAAACAAGGCTGAGATGTTCATTACATTGTGTTCTATCGAATGGTTATTTCGGATTTCCTCTATCTGTCATACTTTTTATTCTATTTTCACTCTTACAGAGAGTCGCATAGCCAATTTGGCCAAAAATCGCGGAAATTCTTCTAAGTCAAAAAAGACCCCAGACTACATTCCTTGACAGCAAGGATAATAACTTTCTTCAAACTGCATATTTCAGAACCAAACTTGGCTGAGATGTTCATTACTTTGTGTTCTATCGAATGGTTATTTCGGATTTCCTCTATCTGTCATACGTTTTATTCTATTTTCACTCTTACAGAGAGTCGCATAACTAATTTGGCCATAAATCATGGGAATTCTTCTAAGTCAAAGAAGACCACAGACTACTTTCCTTGACAGCAAGGCTAATAACTTTCTTCAAACTGCATATTTCAGGACCAAACTTGGCTGAGATGTTCATTTCCCTGTGTTCTATCGAATGGTCATTTCGGATTTCCTCTATCAGTAATACGTTTTATTCTATTTTCACTCTTACAGAGAGTCGCATAGCCAATTTGGCCCAAAATTGCGGAAATTATTCTGAGTCAATGAAGACCACAGACTACTTTCCTTGACAGCAAGGCTAATAACTTTCTTCAAACTGCATATTTCAGAACCAAACGTGTCTGAGATGTTCATCACCCTGTGTTCTATCGAATGGTTATTTCGGAATTCCTCTATCTGTCATACTTTTTATTCTATTTTCACTCTTACAGAGAGTCGCATAGCCAAATTGGCCAAAAATCGCGGAAATTCTTCTAAGTCAAAGAAGACCCCAGACTACATTCCTTGACAGCAAGGCTAATAACTTTCTTCAAACTGCATATTTCAGAACCAAACTTGGCTGGGATGTTCATTACTTTGTACTTTCCTTGACAGCAAGGCTAATAACTTTCTTCAAACTGCATATTTCAGGACCAAACTTGGCTGAGATGTTCATTTCCCTGTGTTCTATCGAATGGTCATTTCGGATTTCCTCTATCAATAATACGTTTTATTCTATTTTCACTCTTACAGAGAGTCGCATAGCCAATTTGGCCAAAAATCGCGGAAATTCTTCTAAGTAAAAAAAGACCCCAGACTACATTCCTTGACAGCAAGGATAATAACTTTCTTCAAACTGCATATTTCAGAACCAAACTTGGCTGAGATGTTCATTACTTTGTGTTCTATCGAATGGTTATTTCGGATTTCCTCTATCTGTCATACTTTTTATTCTATTTTCACTCTTACAGAGAGTCGCATAGCCAATTTGGCCAAAAATCGCGGAAATTCTTTTAAGTCAAAGAAGACCACAGACTATATTCCTTAACAGCAAGGCTAATAACTGTCATCAAACTGCATATTTCAGAACCAAACAAGGCTGAGATGTTCATTACATTGTGTTCTATCGAATGGTTATTTCGGATTTCCTCTATCTGTCATACTTTTTATTCTATTTTCACTCTTACAGAGAGTCGCATAGCCAATTTGGCCAAAAATCGCGGAAATTCTTCTAAATCAATGAAGACCACAGACTATATTCCTTGACAGCAAGGCTAATAACTTTCATCAAACTGCATATTTCAGAACAAAACGTGGCTGAGATGTTCATTACATTGTGTTCTATCGAATGGTTATTTCGGATTTCCTCTATCTGTCATACTTTTTATTCTATTTTCACCCTTACAGAGAGTCGCATAGCCAATTTGGCCAAAAATCGCGGAAATTCTTCTAAGTCAAAGAAGACCACAGACTGTATTCCTTGACAGCAAGGCTAATAACTTTCTTCAAACTGCATATTTCAGAACCAAACGTGGCTGAGGTGTTCATTACCTTGAGTTCTATCGAATGGTTATTTCGGATTTCCTCTATCTGTCATACTTTTTATTCTATTTTCACCCTTATAGAGAGTCGCATAGCCAATTTGGCCAAAAATCGCGGAAATTCTTCTAAGTCAAAGAAGACCACAGACTATATTCCTTGACAGCAAGGCTAATAACTTTCTTCAAACTGCATATTTCAGAACCAAACATGGCTGAGGTGTTCATTACCTTGAGTTCTATCGAATGGTTATTTCGGATTTCCTCTATCTGTCATACTTTTTATTCTATTTTCACCCTTACAGAGAGTCGCATAGCCAATTTGGCCAAAAATCGCGGAAATTCTTTTAAGTCAAAGAAGACCACAGACTATATTCCTTGACAGCAAGGCTAATAACTTTCTTCAAACTGCATATTTCAGAACCAAACGTGGCTGAGGTGTTCATTACCTTGAGTTCTATCGAATGGTTATTTCGGATTTCCTCTATCTGTCATACTTTTTATTCTATTTTCACCCTTACAGAGAGTCTCATAGCCAATTTGGCCAAAAATCGCGGAAATTCTTCTAAATCAATGAAGACCACAGACTATATTCCTTGACAGCAAGGCTAATAACTTTCTTCAAACTGCATATTTCAGAACCAAACAAGGCTGAGATGTTCATTACATTGTGTTCTATCGAATGGTTATTTCGGATTTCCCCTATCTGTCATACTTTTTATTCTATTTTCACCCTTACAGAGAGTCGCATAGCTAATTTGGCCAAAAATTGCGGAAATTCTTCTAAGTCAAAGAAGACCACAGACTATATTCCTTAACAGAAAGGCTAATAACTTTCATCAAACTGCATATTTCAGAACAAAACGTGGCTGAGGTGTTCATTACCTTGAGTTCTATCGAATGGTTATTTCGGATTTCCTCTATCTGTCATACTTTTTATTCTATTTTCACTCTTACAGAGAGTCGTATAGCCAATTTGGCCAAAAATCGCGGAAATTCTTCTAAGTCAAAGAAGACCACAGACTACTTTCCTTGACAGCAAGGCTAATAATTTTCTTCAAACTGCATATTTCAGAACCAAACGTGGCTGAGATGTTCATTACTTTGTGTTCTATCGAATGGTTATTTCGGATTTCCTCTATCTGTCATACTTTTTATTCTATTTTCACCCTTACAGAGAGTCGCATAGCCAATTTGGCCAAAAATCCCGGAAATTCTTCTAAGTCAAAGAAGACCACAGACTATATTCCTTGACAGCAAGGCTAATAACTTTCTTCAAACTGCATATTTCAGAACCAAACGTGGCTGAGGTGTTCATTACCTTGAGTTCTATCGAATGGTTATTTCGGATTTCCTCTATCTGTCATACTTTTTATTCTATTTTCACCCTTATAGAGAGTCGCATAGCCAATTTGGCCAAAAATCGCGGAAATTCTTCTAAGTCAAAGAAGACCACAGACTATATTCCTTGACAGCAAGGCTAATAACTTTCTTCAAACTGCATATTTCAGAACCAAACATGGCTGAGGTGTTCATTACCTTGAGTTCTATCGAATGGTTATTTCGGATTTCCTCTATCTGTCATACTTTTTATTCTATTTTCACCCTTACAGAGAGTCGCATAGCCAATTTGGCCAAAAATCGCGGAAATTCTTTTAAGTCAAAGAAGACCACAGACTATATTCCTTGACAGCAAGGCTAATAACTTTCTTCAAACTGCATATTTCAGAACCAAACGTGGCTGAGGTGTTCATTACCTTGAGTTCTATCGAATGGTTATTTCGGATTTCCTCTATCTGTCATACTTTTTATTCTATTTTCACCCTTACAGAGAGTCGCATAGCCAATTTGGCCAAAAATCGCGGAAATTCTTCTAAATCAATGAAGACCACAGACTATATTCCTTGACAGCAAGGCTAATAACTTTCTTCAAACTGCATATTTCAGAACCAAACAAGGCTGAGATGTTCATTACATTGTGTTCTATCGAATGGTTATTTCGGATTTCCCCTATCTGTCATACTTTTTATTGTATTTTCACCCTTACAGAGAGTCGCATAGCTAATTTGGCCAAAAATTGCGGAAATTCTTCTAAGTCAAAGAAGACCACAGACTATATTCCTTAACAGAAAGGCTAATAACTTTCATCAAACTGCATATTTCAGAACAAAACGTGGCTGAGATGTTCATTACCTTGAGTTCTATCGAATGGTTATTTCGGATTTCCTCTATCTGTCATACTTTTTATTCTATTTTCACTCTTACAGAGAGTCGTATAGCCAATTTGGCCAAAAATCGCGGAAATTCTTCTAAGTCAAAGAAGACCACAGACTACATTCCTTGACAGCAAGGCTAATAACTTTCTTCAAACTGCATATTTCATAACCAAACGTGGCTGAGGTGTTCATTATCTTGAGTTCTATCGAATGGTTATTTCGGATTTCCTCTATCTGTCATACTTTTTATTCTATTTTCACCCTTACAGAGAGTCGCATAGCCAATTTGGCCAAAAATCGCGGAAATTCTTCTAAGTCAAAGAAGACCACAGACTATATTCCTTGACAGCAAGGCTAATAACTTTCTTCAAACTGCATATTTCAGAACCAAACGTGGCTGAGGTGTTCATTACCTTGAGTTCTATCGAATGGTTATTTCGGATTTCCTCTATCTGTCATACTTTTTATTCTATTTTCACCCTTATAGAGAGTCGCATAGCCAATTTGGCCAAAAATCGCGGAAATTCTTCTAAGTCAAAGAAGACCACAGACTATATTCCTTGACAGCAAGGCTAATAACTTTCTTCAAACTGCATATTTCAGAACCAAACATGGCTGAGGTGTTCATTACCTTGAGTTCTATCGAATGGTTATTTCGGATTTCCTCTATCTGTCATACTTTTTATTCTATTTTCACCCTTACAGAGAGTCGCATAGCCAATTTGGTCAAAAATCGCGGAAATTCTTTTAAGTCAAAGAAGACCACAGACTATATTCCTTGACAGCAAGGCTAATAACTTTCTTCAAACTGCATATTTCAGAACCAAACGTGGCTGAGGTGTTCATTACCTTGAGTTCTATCGAATGGTTATTTCGGATTTCCTCTATCTGTCATACTTTTTATTCTATTTTCACCCTTACAGAGAGTCGCATAGCCAATTTGGCCAAAAATCGCGGAAATTCTTCTAAGTCAAAGAAGACCACAGACTACTTTCCTTGACAGCAAGGCTAATAACTTTCTTCAAACTGCATATTTCAGAACCAAACATGGCTGAGGTGTTCATTACCTTGAGTTCTATCGAATGGTTATTTCGGATTTCCTCTATCTGTCATACTTTTTATTCTATTTTCACCCTTACAGAGAGTCGCATAGCCAATTTGGCCAAAAATCGCGGAAATTCTTTTAAGTCAAAGAAGACCACAGACTACTTTCCTTGACAGCAAGGCTAATAACTTTCTTCAAACTGCTTATTTCAGAACCAAACGTGGCTGAGATGTTCATTACCTTGATTTCTATCGAATGGTTATTTCGGATTTCCTCTATCTGTCATACTTTTTATTCTATTTTCACTCTTACAGAGAGTCGGATAGCCAATTTGGCCAAAAATCGCGGAAATTCTTCTAAGTCAAAGAAGACCACAGACTATATTCCTTGACAGCAAGGCTAATAACTTTCTTCAAACTGCATATTTCAGAACCAAACGTGGCTGAGGTGTTCATTACCTTGAGTTCTATCGAATGGTTATTTCGGATTTCCTCTATCTGTCATACTTTTTATTCTATTTTCACCCTTACAGAGAGTCGCATAGCCAATTTGGCCAAAAATCGCGGAAATTCTTCTAAGTCAAAGAAGACCACAGACTATATTCCTTGACAGCAAGGCTAATAACTTTCTTCAAACTGCATATTTCAGAACCAAACATGGCTGAGGTGTTCATTACCTTGAGTTCTATCGAATGGTTATTTCGGATTTCCTCTATCTGTCATACTTTTTATTCTATTTTCACTCTTACAGAGAGTCGTATAGCCAATTTGGCCAAAAATCGCGGAAATTCTTCTAAGTCAAAGAAGACCACAGACTACTTTCCTTGACAGCAAGGCTAATAACTTTCTTCAAACTGCATATTTCAGAACCAAACGTGGCTGAGATGTTCATTACCTTGAGTTCTATCGAATGGTTATTTCGGATTTCCTCTATCTGTCATACTTTTTATTCTATTTTCACTCTTACAGAGAGTCGGATAGCCAATTTGGCCAAAAATCGCGGAAATTCTTCTCAGTCAAAGAAGACCACAAACTATATTCCTTGACAGCAAGGCTAATAACTTTCATCAAACTGCATATTTCAGAACCAAACATGGCTGAGATGTTCATTACTTTGTGTTCTATCGAATGGTTATTTCGGATTTCCTCTATCTGTCATACTTTTTATTCTATTTTCACTCTTACAGAGAGTCGCATAGCCAATTTGGCCAAAAATCGCGGAAATTCTTCTCAGTCAAAGAAGACCACAAACTATATTTCTTGACAGCAAGGCTAATTAATTTCTTCAAACTGCATATTTCAGAACCAAACATGGCTGAGATGTTCATTACTTTGTGTTCTATCGAATGGTTATTTCGGATTTCCTCTATCTGTCATACTTTTTATTCTATTTTCACCCTTAGAGAGAGTCGCATAGCCAATTTGGCCAAAAATCGCGGAAATTCTTCTAAGTCAAAGAAGACCACAGACTACTTTCCTTGACAGCAAGGCTAATAACTTTCTTCAAACTGCATATTTCAGAACCAAACGTGGCTGAGATGTTCATTACTTTGTGTTCTATCGAATGGTTATTTCGGATTTCCTCTATCTGTCATACTTTTTATTCTATTTTCACTCTTACAGAGAGTCGCATAGCCAATTTGGCAAAAAATCGCGGAAATTCTTCTAAGTCAAAGAAGACCACAGACTATATTCCTTGACAGCAAGGCTAATAACTTTCTTCAAACTGCATATTTCAGAACCAAACATGGCTGAGATGTTCATTACTTTGTGTTCTATCGAATTTTTATTTCGGATTTCCTCTATCTGTCATACTTTATATTCTATTTTCACCCTTACAGAGAGTCGCATAGCCAATTTGGCCAAAAATCGCGGAAAGTCTTCTAAGTCAAAGAAGACCACAAACTATATTCCTTGACAGCAAGGCTAATAACTTTCTTCAAACTGCATATTTCAGAACCAAACATGGCTGAGATGTTCATTACTTTGTGTTCTATCGAATGGTTATTTCGGATTTCCTCTATCTGTCATACTTTTTATTCTATTTTCACTCTTACAGAGAGTCGCATAGCCAATTTGGCCAAAAATCGCGGAAATTCTTCTCAGTCAAAGAAGACCACAAACTATATTTCTTGACAGCAAGGCTAATTAATTTCTTCAAACTGCATATTTCAGAACCAAACATGGCTGAGATGTTCATTACTTTGTGTTCTATCGAATGGTTATTTCGGATTTCCTCTATCTGTCATACTTTTAATTCTATTTCCACTCTTACAGAGAGTCGCATAGCCAATTTGGCCAAAAATCGCGGAAATTCTTCTAAGTCAAAGAAGACCACAGACTACTTTCCTTGACAGCAAGGCTAATAACTTTCTTCAAACTGCATATTTCAGGACCAAACGTGGCTGAGATGTTCATTACTTTGTGTTCTATCGAATGGTTATTTCGGATTTCCTCTATCTGTCATACTTTTTATTCTATTTTCACCCTTAGAGAGAGTCGCATAGCCAATTTGGCCAAAAATCGCGGAAATTCTTCTAAGTCAAAGAAGACCACAGACTACTTTCCTTGACAGCAAGGCTAATAACTTTCTTCAAACTGCATATTTCAGAACCAAACGTGGCTGAGATGTTCATTACTTTGTGTTCTATCGAATGGTTATTTCGGATTTCCTCTATCTGTCATACTTTTTATTCTATTTTCACTCTTACAGAGAGTCGCATAGCCAATTTGGCAAAAAATCGCGGAAATTCTTCTAAGTCAAAGAAGACCACAGACTATATTCCTTGACAGCAAGGCTAATAACTTTCTTCAAACTGCATATTTCAGAACCAAACATGGCTGAGATGTTCATTACTTTGTGTTCTATCGAATTTTTATTTCGGATTTCCTCTATCTGTCATACTTTATATTCTATTTTCACCCTTACAGAGAGTCGCATAGCCAATTTGGCCAAAAATCGCGGAAAGTCTTCTAAGTCAAAGAAGACCACAAACTATATTCCTTGACAGCAAGGCTAATAACTTTCTTCAAACTGCATATTTCAGAACCAAACATGGCTGAGATGGTCATCACTTTGTGTTCTATCGAATGGTTATTTCGGATTTCCTCTATCTGTCATACTTTTTATTCTATTTTCACTCTTCCAGAGAGTCGGATAGCCAATTTGGCCAAAAATCGCGGAAATTCTTCTAAGTCAAAGAAGACCACAGACTACTTTCCTTGACAGCAAGGCTAATAACTTTCTTCAAACTGCATATTTCAGAACCAAACGTGGCTGAGATGTTCATTACTTTGTGTTCTATCGAATGGTTATTTCGGATTTCCTCTATCTGTCATACTTTTTATTCTATTTTCACCCTTAGAGAGAGTCGCATAGCCAATTTGGCCAAAAATCGCGGAAATTCTTCTAAGTCAAAGAAGACCACAGACTACTTTCCTTGACAGCAAGGCTAATAACTTTCTTCAAACTGCATATTTCAGAACCAAACGTGGCTGAGATGTTCATTACTTTGTGTTCTATCGAATGGTTATTTCGGATTTCCTCTATCTGTCATACTTTTTATTCTATTTTCACTCTTACAGAGAGTCGCATAGCCAATTTGGCAAAAAATCGCGGAAATTCTTCTAAGTCAAAGAAGACCACAGACTATATTCCTTGACAGCAAGGCTAATAACTTTCTTCAAACTGCATATTTCAGAACCAAACATGGCTGAGATGTTCATTACTTTGTGTTCTATCGAATTTTTATTTCGGATTTCCTCTATCTGTCATACTTTATATTCTATTTTCACCCTTACAGAGAGTCGCATAGCCAATTTGGCCAAAAATCGCGGAAAGTCTTCTAAGTCAAAGAAGACCACAAACTATATTCCTTGACAGCAAGGCTAATAACTTTCTTCAAACTGCATATTTCAGAACCAAACATGGCTGAGATGGTCATCACTTTGTGTTCTATCGAATGGTTATTTCGGATTTCCTCTATCTGTCATACTTTTTATTCTATTTTCACTCTTACAGAGAGTCGGATAGCCAATTTGGCCAAAAATCGCGGAAATTCTTCTCAGTCAAAGAAGACCACAAACTATATTCCTTGACAGCAAGGCTAATAACTTTCATCAAACTGCATATTTCAGAACCAAACATGGCTGAGATGTTCATTACTTTGTGTTCTATCGAATGGTTATTTCGGATTTCCTCTATCTGTCATACTTTTTATTCTATTTTCACTCTTACAGAGAGTCGCATAGCCAATTTGGCCAAAAATCGCGGAAATTCTTCTAAGTCAAAGAAGACCACAGACTATATTCCTTGACAGCAAGGCTAATAATTTTCTTCAAACTGCATATTTCAGAACCAAACATGGCTGAGATGTTCATTACTTTGTGTTCTATCGAATGGTTATTTCGGATTTCCTCTATCTGTCATACTTTTTATTCTATTTTCACCCTTAGAGAGAGTCGCATAGCCAATTTGGCCAAAAATCGCGGAAATTCTTCTAAGTCAAAGAAGACCACAGACTACTTTCCTTGACAGCAAGGCTAATAACTTTCTTCAAACTGCATATTTCAGAACCAAACGTGGCTGAGATGTTCATTACCTTGATTTCTATCGAATGGTTATTTCGGATTTCCTCTATCTGTCATACTTTTTATTCTATTTTCACTCTTACAGAGAGTCGGATAGCCAATTTGGCCAAAAATCGCGGAAATTCTTCTAAGTCAAAGAAGACCACAGACTATATTCCTTGACAGCAAGGCTAATAACTTTCTTCAAACTGCATATTTCAGAACCAAACATGGCTGAGATGTTCATTACTTTGTGTTCTATCGAATTTTTATTTCGGATTTCCTCTATCTGTCATACTTTATATTCTATTTTCACCCTTACAGAGAGTCGCATAGCCAATTTGGCCAAAAATCGCGGAAAGTCGTCTCAGTCAAAGAAGACCACAAACTATATTCCTTGACAGCAAGGCTAATAACTTTCTTCAAACTGCATATTTCAGAACCAAACATGGCTGAGATGGTCATCACTTTGTGTTCTATCGAATGGTTATTTCGGATTTCCTCTATCTGTCATACTTTTTATTCTATTTTCACTCTTACAGAGAGTCGGATAGCCAATTTGGCCAAAAATCGCGGAAATTCTTCTCAGTCAAAGAAGACCACAAACTATATTCCTTGACAGCAAGGCTAATAACTTTCATCAAACTGCATATTTCAGAACCAAACATGGCTGGGATGTTCATTACTTTGTGTTCTATCGAATGGTTATTTCGGATTTCCTCTATCTGTCATACTTTTTATTCTATTTTCACTCTTACAGAGAGTCGCATAGCCAATTTGGCCAAAAATCGCGGAAATTCTTCTAAGTCAAAGAAGACCACAGACTATATTCCTTGACAGCAAGGCTAATAATTTTCTTCAAACTGCATATTTCAGAACCAAACATGGCTGAGATGTTCATTACTTTGTGTTCTATCGAATGGTTATTTCGGATTTCCTCTATCTGTCATACTTTTTATTCTATTTTCACCCTTAGAGAGAGTCGCATAGCCAATTTGGCCAAAAATCGCGGAAATTCTTCTAAGTCAAAGAAGACCACAGACTACTTTCCTTGACAGCAAGGCTAATAACTTTCTTCAAACTGCATATTTCAGAACCAAACGTGGCTGAGATGTTCATTACCTTGATTTCTATCGAATGGTTATTTCGGATTTCCTCTATCTGTCATACTTTTTATTCTATTTTCACTCTTACAGAGAGTCGGATAGCCAATTTGGCCAAAAATCGCGGAAATTCTTCTCAGTCAAAGAAGACCACAAACTATATTCCTTGACAGCAAGGCTAATAACTTTCATCAAACTGCATATTTCAGAACCAAACATGGCTGAGATGTTCATTACTTTGTGTTCTATCGAATGGTTATTTCGGATTTCCTCTATCTGTCATACTTTTTATTCTATTTTCACTCTTACAGAGAGTCGCATAGCCAATTTGGCCAAAAATCGCGGAAATTCTTCTAAGTCAAAGAAGACCACAGACTATATTCCTTGACAGCAAGGCTAATAACTTTCTTCAAACTGCATATTTCAGAACCAAACATGGCTGAGATGTTCATTACTTTGTGTTCTATCGAATGGTTATTTCGGATTTCCTCTATCTGTCATACTTTTTATTCTATTTTCACTCTTACAGAGAGTCGGATAGCCAATTTGGCCAAAAATCGCGGAAATTCTTCTCAGTCAAAGAAGACCACAAACTATATTTCTTGACAGCAAGGCTAATTACTTTCTTCAAACTGCATATTTCAGAACCAAACATGGCTGAGATGTTCATTACTTTGTGTTCTATCGAATGGTTATTTCGGATTTCCTCTATCTGTCATACTTTTTATTCTATTTTCACTCTTACAGAGAGTCGTATAGCCAATTTGGCCAAAAATCGCGGAAATTCTTCTAAGTCAAAGAAGACCACAGACTACTTTCCTTGACAGCAAGGCTAATAACTTTCTTCAAACTGCATATTTCAGAACCAAACGTGGCTGAGATGTTCATTACCTTGAGTTCTATCGAATGGTTATTTCGGATTTCCTCTATCTGTCATACTTTTTATTCTATTTTCACTCTTACAGAGAGTCGGATAGCCAATTTGGCCAAAAATCGCGGAAATTCTTCTAAGTCAAAGAAGACCACAGACTACTTTCCTTGACAGCAAGGCTAATAACTTTCTTCAAACTGCTTATTTCAGAACCAAACGTGGATGAGATGTTCATTACTTTGTGTTCTATCGAATGGTTATTTCGGATTTCCTCTATCTGTCATACTTTTTATTCTATTTTCACTCTTAAAGAGAGTCGCATAGCCAATTTGTCCAAAAATCGCGGAAATTCTTCTAAGTCAAAGAAGACCACAGACTATATTCCTTGACAGCAAGGCTAATAACTTTCATCAAACTGCATATTTCAGAACCAAACATGGCTGAGATGTTCATTACTTTGTGTTCTATCGAATGGTTATTTCGGATTTCCTCTATCTGTCATACTTTTTATTCTATTTTCACCCTTACAGAGAGTCGCATAGCCAATTTAGCTAAAAATCGCGGAAATTCTTCTAAGTCAAAGAAGACCACAGACTATATTCCTTGACAGCAAGGCTAATAACTTTCTTCAAACTGCATATTTCAGAACAAAACGTGGCTGCGATGTTCATTATCTTGAGTTCTATCGAATGGTTATTTCGGATTTCCTCTATCTGTCATACTTTTTATTCTATTTTCACTCTTACAGAGAGTCGTATAGCCAATTTGGCCAAAAATCGCGGAAATTCTTCTAAGTCAAAGAAGACCACAGACTACTTTCCTTGACAGCAAGGCTAATAACTTTCTTCAAACTGCATATTTCAGAACCAAACGTGGCTGAGATGTTCATTACCTTGAGTTCTATCGAATGGTTATTTCGGATTTCCTCTATCTGTCATACTTTTTATTCTATTTTCACTCTTACAGAGAGTCGGATAGCCAATTTGGCCAAAAATCGCGGAAATTCTTCTCAGTCAAAGAAGACCACAAACTATATTCCTTGACAGCAAGGCTAATAACTTTCATCAAACTGCATATTTCAGAACCAAACATGGCTGAGATGTTCATTACTTTGTGTTCTATCGAATGGTTATTTCGGATTTCCTCTATCTGTCATACTTTTTATTCTATTTTCACTCTTACAGAGAGTCGCATAGCCAATTTGGCCAAAAATCGCGGAAATTCTTCTCAGTCAAAGAAGACCACAAACTATATTTCTTGACAGCAAGGCTAATTAATTTCTTCAAACTGCATATTTCAGAACCAAACATGGCTGAGATGTTCATTACTTTGTGTTCTATCGAATGGTTATTTCGGATTTCCTCTATCTGTCATACTTTTAATTCTATTTCCACTCTTACAGAGAGTCGCATAGCCAATTTGGCCAAAAATCGCGGAAAGTCTTCTAAGTCAAAGAAGACCACAAACTATATTCCTTGACAGCAAGGCTAATAACTTTCTTCAAACTGCATATTTCAGAACCAAACATGGCTGAGATGGTCATCACTTTGTGTTCTATCGAATGGTTATTTCGGATTTCCTCTATCTGTCATACTTTTTATTCTATTTTCACTCTTACAGAGAGTCGGATAGCCAATTTGGCCAAAAATCGCGGAAATTCTTCTCAGTCAAAGAAGACCACAAACTATATTCCTTGACAGCAAGGCTAATAACTTTCATCAAACTGCATATTTCAGAACCAAACATGGCTGAGATGTTCATTACTTTGTGTTCTATCGAATGGTTATTTCGGATTTCCTCTATCTGTCATACTTTTTATTCTATTTTCACTCTTACAGAGAGTCGCATAGCCAATTTGGCCAAAAATCGCGGAAATTCTTCTAAGTCAAAGAAGACCACAGACTATATTCCTTGACAGCAAGGCTAATAATTTTCTTCAAACTGCATATTTCAGAACCAAACATGGCTGAGATGTTCATTACTTTGTGTTCTATCGAATGGTTATTTCGGATTTCCTCTATCTGTCATACTTTTTATTCTATTTTCACCCTTAGAGAGAGTCGCATAGCCAATTTGGCCAAAAATCGCGGAAATTCTTCTAAGTCAAAGAAGACCACAGACTACTTTCCTTGACAGCAAGGCTAATAACTTTCTTCAAACTGCATATTTCAGAACCAAACGTGGCTGAGATGTTCATTACTTTGTGTTCTATCGAATGGTTATTTCGGATTTCCTCTATCTGTCATACTTTTTATTCTATTTTCACTCTTAGAGAGAGTCGCATAGCCAATTTGGCCAAAAATCGCGGAAATTCTTCTAAGTCAAAGAAGACCACAGACTACTTTCCTTGACAGCAAGGCTAATAACTTTCTTCAAACTGCATATTTCAGAACCAAACGTGGCTGAGATGTTCATTACTTTGTGTTCTATCGAATGGTTATTTCGGATTTCCTCTATCTGTCATACTTTTTATTCTATTTTCACTCTTACAGAGAGTCGCATAGCCAATTTGGCAAAAAATCGCGGAAATTCTTCTAAGTCAAAGAAGACCACAGACTATATTCCTTGACAGCAAGGCTAATAACTTTCTTCAAACTGCATATTTCAGAACCAAACATGGCTGAGATGTTCATTACTTTGTGTTCTATCGAATTTTTATTTCGGATTTCCTCTATCTGTCATACTTTTTATTCTATTTTCACTCTTACAGAGAGTCGGATAGCCAATTTGGCCAAAAATCGCGGAAATTCTTCTCAGTCAAAGAAGACCACAAACTATATTCCTTGACAGCAAGGCTAATAACTTTCATCAAACTGCATATTTCAGAACCAAACATGGCTGAGATGTTCATTACTTTGTGTTCTATCGAATGGTTATTTCGGATTTCCTCTATCTGTCATACTTTTTATTCTATTTTCACTCTTACAGAGAGTCGCATAGCCAATTTGGCCAAAAATCGCGGAAATTCTTCTAAGTCAAAGAAGACCACAGACTATATTCCTTGACAGCAAGGCTAATAATTTTCTTCAAACTGCATATTTCAGAACCAAACATGGCTGAGATGTTCATTACTTTGTGTTCTATCGAATGGTTATTTCGGATTTCCTCTATCTGTCATACTTTTTATTCTATTTTCACCCTTAGAGAGAGTCGCATAGCCAATTTGGCCAAAAATCGCGGAAATTCTTCTAAGTCAAAGAAGACCACAGACTACTTTCCTTGACAGCAAGGCTAATAACTTTCTTCAAACTGCATATTTCAGAACCAAACGTGGCTGAGATGTTCATTACCTTGATTTCTATCGAATGGTTATTTCGGATTTCCTCTATCTGTCATACTTTTTATTCTATTTTCACTCTTACAGAGAGTCGGATAGCCAATTTGGCCAAAAATCGCGGAAATTCTTCTAAGTCAAAGAAGACCACAGACTATATTCCTTGACAGCAAGGCTAATAACTTTCTTCAAACTGCATATTTCAGAACCAAACATGGCTGAGATGTTCATTACTTTGTGTTCTATCGAATTTTTATTTCGGATTTCCTCTATCTGTCATACTTTATATTCTATTTTCACCCTTACAGAGAGTCGCATAGCCAATTTGGCCAAAAATCGCGGAAATTCTTTTAAGTCAAAGAAGACCACAGACTATATTCCTTGACAGCAAGGCTAATAACTTTCTTCAAACTGCATATTTCAGAACCAAACATGGCTGAGATGTTCATTACTTTGTGTTCTATCGAATGGTTATTTCGGATTTCCTCTATCTGTCATACTTTTTATTCTATTTTCACTCTTACAGAGAGTCGGATAGCCAATTTGGCCAAAAATCGCGGAAATTCTTCTCAGTCAAAGAAGACCACAAACTATATTTCTTGACAGCAAGGCTAATTACTTTCTTCAAACTGCATATTTCAGAACCAAACATGGCTGAGATGTTCATTACTTTGTGTTCTATCGAATGGTTATTTCGGATTTCCTCTATCTGTCATACTTTTTATTCTATTTTCACTCTTACAGAGAGTCGCATAGCCAATTTGGCCAAAAATCGCGGAAATTCTTCTAAGTCAAAGAAGACCACAGACTACTTTCCTTGACAGCAAGGCTAATAACTTTCTTCAAACTGCATATTTCAGAACCAAACGTGGCTGAGATGTTCATTACTTTGTGTTCTATCGAATGGTTATTTCGGATTTCCTCTATCTGTCATACTTTTTATTCTATTTTCACTCTTAAAGAGAGTCGCATAGCCAATTTGTCCAAAAATCGCGGAAATTCTTCTAAGTCAAAGAAGACCACAGACTATATTCCTTGACAGCAAGGCTAATAACTTTCATCAAACTGCATATTTCAGAACCAAACATGGCTGAGATGTTCATTACTTTGTGTTCTATCGAATGGTTATTTCGGATTTCCTCTATCTGTCATACTTTTTATTCTATTTTCACCCTTACAGAGAGTCGCATAGCCAATTTGGCCAAAAATCGCGGAAATTCTTCTAAGTCAAAGAAGACCACAGACTATATTCCTTGACAGCAAGGCTAATAACTTTCTTCAAACTGCATATTTCAGAACAAAACGTGGCTGAGATGTTCATTACCTTGAGTTCTATCGAATGGTTATTTCGGATTTCCTCTATCTGTGATACTTTTTATTCTATTTTCACTCTTACAGAGAGTCGTATAGCCAATTTGGCCAAAAATCGCGGAAATTCTTCTCAGTCAAAGAAGACCACAGACTACTTTCCTTGACAGCAAGGCTAATAACTTTCTTCAAACTGCATATTTCAGAACCAAACGTGGCTGAGATGTTCATTACCTTGATTTCTATCGAATGGTTATTTCGGATTTCCTCTATCTGTCATACTTTTTATTCTATTTTCACTCTTACAGAGAGTCGGATAGCCAATTTGGCCAAAAATCGCGGAAATTCTTCTCAGTCAAAGAAGACCACAAACTATATTCCTTGACAGCAAGGCTAATAACTTTCATCAAACTGCATATTTCAGAACCAAACATGGCTGTGATGTTCATTACTTTGTGTTCTATCGAATGGTTATTTCGGATTTCCTCTATCTGTCATACTTTTTATTCTATTTTCACTCTTACAGAGAGTCGGATAGCCAATTTGGCCCAAAATCGCGGAAATTCTTCTCAGTCAAAGAATACCACAAACTATATTTCTTGACAGCAAGGCTAATTACTTTCTTCAAACTGCATATTTCAGAACCAAACATGGCTGAGATGTTCATTACTTTGTGTTCTATCGAATGGTTATTTCGGATTTTCTCTATCTGTCATACTTTTTATTCTATTTTCACTCTTACAGAGAGTCGCATAGCCAATTTGGCCAAAAATCGCGGAAATTCTTCTAAGTCAAAGAAGACCACAGACTATATTCCTTGACAGCAAGGCTAATAACTTTCTTCAAACTGCATATTTCAGAACCAAACATGGCTGAGATGTTCATTACTTTGTGTTCTATCGAATGGTTATTTCGGATTTCCTCTATCTGTCATACTTTTTATTCTATTTTCACTCTTACAGAGAGTCGGATAGCCAATTTGGCCAAAAATCGCGGAAATTCTTCTCAGTCAAAGAAGACCACAAACTATATTTCTTGACAGCAAGGCTAATTACTTTCTTCAAACTGCATATTTCAGAACCAAACATGGCTGAGATGTTCATTACTTTGTGTTCTATCGAATGGTTATTTCGGATTTCCTCTATCTGTCATACTTTTTATTCTATGTTCACTCTTACAGAGAGTCGCATAGCCAATTTGGCCAAAAATCGCGGAAATTCTTCTAAGTCAAAGAAGACCACAGACTACTTTCCTTGACAGCAAGGCTAATAACTTTCTTCAAACTGCATATTTCAGAACCAAACGTGGCTGAGATGTTCATTACTTTGTGTTCTATCGAATGGTTATTTCGGATTTCCTCTATCTGTCATACTTTTTATTCTATTTTCACCCTTAGAGAGAGTCGCATAGCCAATTTGGCCAAAAATCGCGGAAATTCTTCTAAGTCAAAGAAGACCACAGACTACTTTCCTTGACAGCAAGGCTAATAATTTTCTTCAAACTGCATATTTCAGAACCAAACGTGGCTGAGATGTTCATTACTTTGTGTTCTATCGAATGGTTATTTCGGATTTCCTCTATCTGTCATACTTTTTATTCTATTTTCACCCTTACAGAGAGTCGCATAGCCAATTTGGCCAAAAATCGCGGAAATTCTTCTAAGTCAAAGAAGACCACAGACTATATTCCTTGACAGCAAGGCTAATAACTTTCTTCAAACTGCATATTTCAGAACCAAACGTGGCTGAGATGTTCATTACTTTGTGTTCTATCGAATGGTTATTTCGGATTTCCTCTATCTGTCATACTTTTTATTCTATTTTCACTCTTAAAGAGAGTCGCATAGCCAATTTGTCCAAAAATCGCGGAAATTCTTCTAAGTCAAAGAAGACCACAGACTATATTCCTTGACAGCAAGGCTAATAACTTTCATCAAACTGCATATTTCAGAACCAAACATGGCTGAGATGTTCATTACTTTGTGTTCTATCGAATGGTTATTTCGGATTTCCTCTATCTGTCATACTTTTAATCCTCTATCACCCTTACAGAGAGTCGCATAGCCAATTTGGCCAAAAATCGCGGAAATTCTTCTAAGTCAAAGAAGACCACAGACTATATTCCTTGACAGCAAGGCTAATAACTTTCTTCAAACTGCATATTTCAGAACCAAACATGGCTGAGATGTTCATTACTTTGTGTTCTATCGAATGGTTATTTCGGATTTCCTCTATCTGTCATACTTTTTATTCTATTTTCACCCTTACAGAGAGTCGTATAGCCAATTTGGCCAAAAATCGCGGAAATTCTTCTAAGTCAAAGAAGACCACAGACTACTTTCCTTGACAGCAAGGCTAATAACTTTCTTCAAACTGCATATTTCAGAACCAAACGTGGCTGAGATGTTCGTTACCTTGATTTCTATCGAATGGTTATTTCGGATTTCCTCTATCTGTCATACTTTTTATTCTATTTTCACTCTTACAGAGAGTCGGATAGCCAATTTGGCCAAAAATCGCGGAAATTCTTCTCAGTCAAAGAAGACCACAAACTATATTCCTTGACAGCAAGGCTAATAACTTTCATCAAACTGCATATTTCAGAACCAAACATGGCTGAGATGTTCATTACTTTGTGTTCTATCGAATGGTTATTTCGGATTTCCTCTATCTGTCATACTTTTTATTCTATTTTCACTCTTACAGAGAGTCGCATAGCCAATTTGGCCAAAAATCGCGGAAATTCTTCTCAGTCAAAGAAGACCACAAACTATATTCCTTGACAGCAAGGCTAATAACTTTCTTCAAACTGCATATTTCAGAACCAAACATGGCTGAGATGTTCATTACTTTGTGTTCTATCGAATGGTTATTTCGGATTTCCTCTATCTGTCATACTTTTTATTCTATTTTCACTCTTACAGAGAGTCGGATAGCCAATTTGGCCAAAAATCGCGGAAATTCTTCTCAGTCAAAGAATACCACAAACTATATTTCTTGACAGCAAGGCTAATTACTTTCTTCAAACTGCATATTTCAGAACCAAACATGGCTGAGATGTTCATTACTTTGTGTTCTATCGAATGGTTATTTCGGATTTCCTCTATCTGTCATACTTTTTATTCTATTTTCACCCTTAGAGAGAGTCGCATAGCCAATTTGGCAAAAAATCGCGGAAATTCTTCTAAGTCAAAGAAGACCACAGACTATATTCCTTGACAGCAAGGCTAATAACTTTCATCAAACTGCATATTTCAGAACCAAACATGGCTGAGATGTTCATTACTTTGTGTTCTATCGAATGGTTATTTCGGATTTCCTCTATCTGTCATACTTTTTATTCTATTTTCACCCTTAGAGAGAGTCGCATAGCCAATTTGGCCAAAAATCGCGGAAATTCTTCTAAGTCAAAGAAGACCACAGACTACTTTCCTTGACAGCAAGGCTAATAACTTTCTTCAAACTGCATATTTCAGAACCAAACGTGGCTGAGATGTTCATTACTTTGTGTTCTATCGAATGGTTATTTCGGATTTCCTCTATCTGTCATACTTTTTATTCTATTTTCACTCTTACAGAGAGTCGCATAGCCAATTTGGCAAAAAATCGCGGAAATTCTTCTAAGTCAAAGAAGACCACAGACTATATTCCTTGACAGCAAGGCTAATAACTTTCATCAAACTGCATATTTCAGAACCAAACATGGCTGAGATGTTCATTACTTTGTGTTCTATCGAATGGTTATTTCGGATTTCCTCTATCTGTCATACTTTTTATTCTATTTTCACCCTTACAGAGAGTCGTATAGCCAATTTGGCCAAAAATCGCGGAAATTCTTCTAAGTCAAAGAAGACCACAGACTACTTTCCTTGACAGCAAGGCTAATAACTTTCTTCAAACTGCATATTTCAGAACCAAACATGGCTGAGATGTTCATTACTTTGTGTTCTATCGAATGGTTATTTCGGATTTCCTCTATCTGTCATACTTTTTATTCTATTTTCACAATTACAGAGAGTCGTATAGCCAATTTGGCCAAAAATCGCGGAAATTCTTCTAAGTCAAAGAAGACCACAGACTACTTTCCTTGACAGCAAGGCTAATAACTTTCTTCAAACTGCATATTTCAGAACCAAACGTGGCTGAGATGTTCATTACCTTGATTTCTATCGAATGGTTATTTCGGATTTCCTCTATCTGTCATACTTTTTATTCTATTTTCACTCTTACAGAGAGTCGGATAGCCAATTTGGCCAAAAATCGCGGAAATTCTTCTCAGTCAAAGAAGACCACAAACTATATTCCTTGACAGCAAGGCTAATAACTTTCATCAAACTGCATATTTCAGAACCAAACATGGCTGAGATGTTCATTACTTTGTGTTCTATCGAATGGTTATTTCGGATTTCCTCTATCTGTCATACTTTTTATTCTATTTTCACAATTACAGAGAGTCGTATAGCCAATTTGGCCAAAAATCGCGGAAATTCTTCTAAGTCAAAGAAGACCACAGACTATTTTCCTTGACAGCAAGGCTAATAACTTTCTTCAAACTGCATATTTCAGAACCAAACGTGGCTGAGATGTTCATTACCTTGATTTCTATCGAATGGTTATTTCGGATTTCCTCTATCTGTCATACTTTTTATTCTATTTTCACTCTTACAGAGAGTCGGATAGCCAATTTGGCCAAAAATCGCGGAAATTCTTCTCAGTCAAAGAAGACCACAAACTATATTCCTTGACAGCAAGGCTAATAACTTTCATCAAACTGCATATTTCAGAACCAAACATGGCTGAGATGTTCATTACTTTGTGTTCTATCGAATGGTTATTTCGGATTTCCTCTATCTGTCATACTTTTTATTCTATTTTCACTCTTACAGAGAGTCGCATAGCCAAATTGGCCAAAAATCGCGGAAATTCTTCTCAGTCAAAGAAGACCACAAACTATATTCCTTGACAGCAAGGCTAATAACTTTCTTCAAACTGCATATTTCAGAACCAAACATGGCTGAGATGTTCATTACTTTGTGTTCTATCGAATGGTTATTTCGGATTTCCTCTATCTGTCATACTTTTTATTCTATTTTCACTCTTACAGAGAGTCGGATAGCCAATTTGGCCAAAAATCGCGGAAATTCTTCTCAGTCAAAGAATACCACAAACTATATTTCTTGACAGCAAGGCTAATTACTTTCTTCAAACTGCATATTTCAGAACCAAACATGGCTGAGATGTTCATTACTTTGTGTTCTATCGAATGGTTATTTCGGATTTCCTCTATCTGTCATACTTTTTATTCTATTTTCACCCTTAGAGAGAGTCGCATAGCCAATTTGGCCAAAAATCGCGGAAATTCTTCTAAGTCAAAGAAGACCACAGACTACTTTCCTTGACAGCAAGGCTAATAACTTTCTTCAAACTGCATATTTCAGAACCAAACGTGGCTGAGATGTTCATTACTTTGTGTTCTATCGAATGGTTATTTCGGATTTCCTCTATCTGTCATACTTTTTATTCTATTTTCACCCTTACAGAGAGTCGTATAGCCAATTTGGCCAAAAATCGCGGAAATTCTTCTAAGTCAAAGAAGACCACAGACTACTTTCCTTGACAGCAAGGCTAATAACTTTCTTCAAACTGCATATTTCAGAACCAAACGTGGCTGAGATGTTCATTACCTTGATTTCTATCGAATGGTTATTTCGGATTTCCTCTATCTGTCATACTTTTTATTCTATTTTCACTCTTACAGAGAGTCGGATAGCCAATTTGGCCAAAAATCGCGGAAATTCTTCTCAGTCAAAGAAGACCACAAACTATATTCCTTGACAGCAAGGCTAATAACTTTCATCAAACTGCATATTTCAGAACCAAACATGGCTGAGATGTTCATTACTTTGTGTTCTATCGAATGGTTATTTCAGATTTCCTCTATCTGTCATACTTTTTGTTCTATTTTCACCCTTACAGAGAGTCGCATAGCCAATTTGGCAAAAAATCGCGGAAATTCTTCTAAGTCAAAGAAGACCACAGACTATATTCCTTGACAACAAGGCTAATAACTTTCTTCAAACTGCATATTTCAGAACCAAACGTGGCTGAGATGTTCATTACCTTGAGTTCTATCGAATGGTTATTTCGGATTTCCTCTATCTGTCATACTTTTTATTCTATTTTCACCCTTACAGAGAGTCGCATAGCCAATTTGGCCAAAAATCGCGGAAATTCTTCTAAGTCAAAGAAGACCACAGACTATATTCCTTGACAGCAAGGCTAATAACTTTCTTCAAACTGCATATTTCAGAACCAAACGTGGCTGAGATGTTCATTACTTTGTGTTCTATCGAATTATTATTTCGGATGTCCTCTATCTGTCATACTTTTTATTCTATTTTCACTCTTACAGAGAGTCGGATAGCCAATTTGGCCAAAACTCGCGGAAATTCTTCTAAGTCAAAGAAGACCACAAACTATATTCCTTGACAGCAAGGCTATTAACTTTCACCAAACTGCATATTTCAGAACCGAACGTGGCTGAGATGTTCATTACCTTGAGTTCTATCGAATGGTTATTTCGGATTTCCTCTATCTGTGATACTTTTTATTCTATTTTCACTCTTACAGAGAGTCGCATAGCCAATTTGGCCAAAAATCGCGGAAATTCTTCTTAGTCAAAGAAGACCACAAACTATATTCCTTGACAGCAAGGCTAATAACTTTCATCAAACTGCATATTTCAGAACCAAACTGGGCTGAGATATTCATTACTTTGTGTTCTATCGAATGGTTATTTCGGATTTCCTCTATCTGTCATACTTTTTATTCTATTTTCACTCTTACAGAGAGTCGCATAGCCAATTTGGCCAAAAATCGCGGAAATTCTTCTTAGTCAAAGAAGACCACAAACTATATTCCTTGACAGCAAGGCTAATAACTTTCTTCAAACTGCATATTTCAGAACCAAACATGGCTGAGATGTTCATTACTTTGTGTTCTATCGAATTTTTAGTACGGATTTCCTCTATCTGTCATACTTTTTATTCTATTATCACCCTTACAGAGAGTCGCATAGCCAATTTGGCCAAAAATCGCGGAAATTCTTCTAAGTCAAAGAAGACCACAGACTATATTCCTTGACAGCAAGGCTAATAACTTTCATCAAACTGCATATTTCAGAACCAAACATGGCTGAGATGTTCATTACTTTGTGTTCTATCGAATGGTTATTTCAGATTTCCTCTATCTGTCATACTTTTTATTCTATTTTCACTCTTACAGAGAGTCGCATAGCCAATTTGGCCAAACATCGCGGAAATTCTTCTAAGTCAAAGAAGACCACAAACTATATTCCTTGACAGCAAGGCTAATAACTTTCATTAAACTGCATATTTCAGAACCAAACATGGCTGAGATGTTCATTACTTTGTGTTCTATCGAATTTTTATTTCGGATTTCCTCTATCTGTCATACTTTTTGTTCTATTTTCACCCTTACAGAGAGTCGCATAGCCAATTTGGCAAAAAATCGCGGAAATTCTTCTAAGTCAAAGAAGACCACAGACTACATTCCTTGACAGCAAGGCTAATAACTTTCTTCAAACTGCATATTTCAGAACCAAACGTGGCTGAGATGTTCATTACCTTGAGTTCTATCGAATGGTTATTTCGGATTTCCTCTATCTGTGATACTTTTAATTCTATTTTCACTCTTACAGAGAGTCGCATAGCCAATTTGGCCAAAATTTACTGAAATTATTCTAAGTCAAAGAAGACCACAAACTATATTCCTTGACAGCAAGGCTAATAACTTTCATCAAACTGCATATTTCAGAACCAAACATGGCTGAGATGTTCATTACTTTGTGTTCTATCGAATGGTTATTTCGGATTTCCTCTATCTGTCATACTTTTGATTCTATTTTCACCCTTACAGAGAGTCGCATAGCCAATTTGGCCAAAAATCGCGGAAATTCTTCTAAGTCAAAGAAGACCACAGACTACTTTCCTTGACAGCAAGGCTAATAACTTTCTTCAAACTGCATATTTCAGAACCAAACGTGGCTGAGATGTTCATTACTTTGTGTTCTATCGAATGGTTATTTCGGATTTCCTCTATCTGTCATACTTTTGATTCTATTTTCACCCTTACAGAGAGTCGCATAGCCAATTTGGCCAAAAATCGCGGAAATTCTTCTAAGTCAAAGAAGACCACAGACTACTTTCCTTGACAGCAAGGCTAATAACTTTCTTCAAACTGCATATTTCAGAACCAAACGTGGCTGAGATGTTCATTACCTTGAGTTCTATCGAATGGTTATTTCGGATTTCCTCTATCTGTGATACTTTTAATTCTATTTTCACTCTTACAGAGAGTCGCATAGCCAATTTGGCCAAAATTTACTGAAATTATTCTAAGTCAAAGAAGACCACAAACTATATTCCTTGACAGCAAGGCTAATAACTTTCATCAAACTGCATATTTCAGAACCAAACATGGCTGAGATGTTCATTACTTTGTGTTCTATCGAATGGTTATTTCGGATTTCCTCTATCTGTCATACTTTTTATTCTATTTTCACCCTTACAGAGAGTCGCATAGCCAATTTGGCCAAAAATCGCGGAAATTCTTCTAAGTCAAAGAAGACCACAGACTATATTCCTTGACAGCAAGGCTAATAACTTTCACCAAACTGCATATTTCAGAACCAAACATGGCTGAGATGTTCATTACTTTGTGTTCTATCGAATTTTTAGTACGGATTTCCTCTATCTGTCATACTTTTTATTCTATTATCACCCTTACAGAGAGTCGCATAGCCAATTTGGCCAAAAATCGCGGAAATTCTTCTAAGTCAAAGAAGACCACAGACTATATTCCTTGACAGCAAGGCTAATAACTTTCATCAAACTGCATATTTCAGAACCAAACATGGCTGAGATGTTCATTACTTTGTGTTCTATCGAATGGTTATTTCAGATTTCCTCTATCTGTCATACTTTTTATTCTATTTTCACTCTTACAGAGAGTCGCATAGCCAATTTGGCCAAACATCGCGGAAATTCTTCTAAGTCAAAGAAGACCACAAACTATATTCCTTGACAGCAAGGCTAATAACTTTCATTAAACTGCATATTTCAGAACCAAACATGGCTGAGATGTTCATTACTTTGTGTTCTATCGAATTTTTATTTCGGATTTCCTCTATCTGTCATACTTTTTGTTCTATTTTCACCCTTACAGAGAGTCGCATAGCCAATTTGGCAAAAAATCGCGGAAATTCTTCTAAGTCAAAGAAGACCACAGACTAGATTCCTTGACAGCAAGGCTAATAACTTTCTTCAAACTGCATATTTCAGAACCAAACGTGGCTGAGATGTTCATTACCTTGAGTTCTATCGAATGGTTATTTCGGATTTCCTCTATCTGTCATACTTTTTATTCTATTTTCACCCTTACAGAGAGTCGCATAGCCAATTTGGCCAAAAATCGCGGAAATTCTTCTAAGTCAAGGAAGACCACAAACTATATTCCTTGACAGCAAGGCTAATAACTTTCATCAAACTGCATATTTCAGAACCAAACTGGGCTGGGATATTCCTTACTTTGTGTTCTATCGAATGGTTATTTCGGATTTCCTCTATCTGTCATACTTTTTATTCTATTTTCACCCTTACAGAGAGTCGCATAGCCAATTTGGCCAAAAATCGCGGAAATTCTTCTAAGTCAAAGAAGACCACAAACTATATTCCTTGACAGCAAGGCTAATAACTTTCTTCAAACTGCATATTTCAGAACCAAACGTGGCTGAGATGTTCATTACTTTGTGTTCTATCGAATTATTATTTCGGATGTCCTCTATCTGTCATACTTTTTATTCTATTTTCACTCTTACAGAGAGTCGGATAGCCAATTTGGCCAAAACTCGCGGAAATTCTTCTAAGTCAAAGAAGACCACAAACTATATTCCTTGACAGCAAGGCTAATAACTTTCATCAAACTGCATATTTCAGAACCAAACATGGCTGAGATGTTCATTACTTTGTGTTCTATCGAATGGTTATTTCAGATTTCCTCTATCTGTCATACTTTTTATTCTATTTTCACTCTTACAGAGAGTCGCATAGCCAATTTGGCCAAACATCGCGGAAATTCTTCTAAGTCAAAGAAGACCACAAACTATATTCCTTGACAGCAAGGCTAATAACTTTCATTAAACTGCATATTTCAGAACCAAACATGGCTGAGATGTTCATTACTTTGTGTTCTATCGAATTTTTATTTCGGATTTCCTCTATCTGTCATACTTTTTGTTCTATTTTCACCCTTACAGAGAGTCGCATAGCCAATTTGGCAAAAAATCGCGGAAATTCTTCTAAGTCAAAGAAGACCACAGACTACATTCCTTGACAGCAAGGCTAATAACTTTCTTCAAACTGCATATTTCAGAACCAAACGTGGCTGAGATGTTCATTACCTTGAGTTCTATCGAATGGTTATTTCGGATTTCCTCTATCTGTGATACTTTTAATTCTATTTTCACTCTTACAGAGAGTCGCATAGCCAATTTGGCCAAAATTTACTGAAATTATTCTAAGTCAAAGAAGACCACAAACTATATTCCTTGACAGCAAGGCTAATAACTTTCATCAAACTGCATATTTCAGAACCAAACATGGCTGAGATGTTCATTACTTTGTGTTCTATCGAATGGTTATTTCGGATTTCCTCTATCTGTCATACTTTTTATTCTATTTTCACCCTTACAGAGAGTCGCATAGCCAATTTGGCCAAAAATCGCGGAAATTCTTCTAAGTCAAAGAAGACCACAGACTATATTCCTTGACAGCAAGGCTAATAACTTTCACCAAACTGCATATTTCAGAACCAAACATGGCTGAGATGTTCATTACTTTGTGTTCTATCGAATTTTTAGTACGGATTTCCTCTATCTGTCATACTTTTTATTCTATTATCACCCTTACAGAGAGTCGAATAGCCAATTTGGCCAAAAATCGCGGAAATTCTTCTAAGTCAAAGAAGACCACAAACTATATTCCTTGACAGCAAGGCTAATAACTTTCATCAAACTGCATATTTCAGAACCAAACATGGCTGAGATGTTCATTACTTTGTGTTCTATCGAATGGTTATTTCAGATTTCCTCTATCTGTCATACTTTTTATTCTATTTTCACTCTTACAGAGAGTCGCATAGCCAATTTGGCAAAAAATCGCGGAAATTCTTCTAAGTCAAAGAAGACCACAGACTACATTCCTTGACAGCAAGGCTAATAACTTTCTTCAAACTGCATATTTCAGAACCAAACGTGGCTGAGATGTTCATTACCTTGAGTTCTATCGAATGGTTATTTCGGATTTCCTCTATCTGTGATACTTTTAATTCTATTTTCACTCTTACAGAGAGTCGCATAGCCAATTTGGCCAAAATTTACTGAAATTATTCTAAGTCAAAGAAGACCACAAACTATATTCCTTGACAGCAAGGCTAATAACTTTCATCAAACTGCATATTTCAGAACCAAACATGGCTGAGATGTTCATTACTTTGTGTTCTATCGAATGGTTATTTCGGATTTCCTCTATCTGTCATACTTTTGATTCTATTTTCACCCTTACAGAGAGTCGCATAGCCAATTTGGCCAAAAATCGCGGAAATTCTTCTAAGTCAAAGAAGACCACAGACTACTTTCCTTGACAGCAAGGCTAATAACTTTCTTCAAACTGCATATTTCAGAACCAAACGTGGCTGAGATGTTCATTACTTTGTGTTCTATCGAATTTTTATTTCGGATTTCCTCTATCTGTCATACTTTTGATTCTATTTTCACCCTTACAGAGAGTCGCATAGCCAATTTGGCCAAAAATCGCGGAAATTCTTCTAAGTCAAAGAAGACCACAGACTACTTTCCTTGACAGCAAGGCTAATAACTTTCTTCAAACTGCATATTTCAGAACCAAACGTGGCTGAGATGTTCATTACCTTGAGTTCTATCGAATGGTTATTTCGGATTTCCTCTATCTGTGATACTTTTAATTCTATTTTCACTCTTACAGAGAGTCGCATAGCCAATTTGGCCAAAATTTACTGAAATTATTCTAAGTCAAAGAAGACCACAAACTATATTCCTTGACAGCAAGGCTAATAACTTTCATCAAACTGCATATTTCAGAACCAAACATGGCTGAGATGTTCATTACTTTGTGTTCTATCGAATGGTTATTTCGGATTTCCTCTATCTGTCATACTTTTTATTCTATTTTCACCCTTACAGAGAGTCGCATAGCCAATTTGGCCAAAAATCGCGGAAATTCTTCTAAGTCAAAGAAGACCACAGACTATATTCCTTGACAGCAAGGCTAATAACTTTCACCAAACTGCATATTTCAGAACCAAACATGGCTGAGATGTTCATTACTTTGTGTTCTATCGAATTTTTTGTACGGATTTCCTCTATCTGTCATACTTTTTATTCTATTATCACCCTTACAGAGAGTCGCATAGCCAATTTGGCCAAAAATCGCGGAAATTCTTCTAAGTCAAAGAAGACCACAGACTATATTCCTTGACAGCAAGGCTAATAACTTTCATCAAACTGCATATTTCAGAACCAAACATGGCTGAGATGTTCATTACTTTGTGTTCTATCGAATGGTTATTTCAGATTTCCTCTATCTGTCATACTTTTTATTCTATTTTCACTCTTACAGAGAGTCGCATAGCCAATTTGGCCAAACATCGCGGAAATTCTTCTAAGTCAAAGAAGACCACAAACTATATTCCTTGACAGCAAGGCTAATAACTTTCATTAAACTGCATATTTCAGAACCAAACATGGCTGAGATGTTCATTACTTTGTGTTCTATCGAATTTTTATTTCGGATTTCCTCTATCTGTCATACTTTTTGTTCTATTTTCACCCTTACAGAGAGTCGCATAGCCAATTTGGCAAAAAATCGCGGAAATTCTTCTAAGTCAAAGAAGACCACAGACTACATTCCTTGACAGCAAGGCTAATAACTTTCTTCAAACTGCATATTTCAGAACCAAACGTGGCTGAGATGTTCATTACCTTGAGTTCTATCGAATGGTTATTTCGGATTTCCTCTATCTGTGATACTTTTAATTCTATTTTCACTCTTACAGAGAGTCGCATAGCCAATTTGGCCAAAATTTACTGAAATTATTCTAAGTCAAAGAAGACCACAAACTATATTCCTTGACAGCAAGGCTAATAACTTTCATCAAACTGCATATTTCAGAACCAAACATGGCTGAGATGTTCATTACTTTGTGTTCTATCGAATGGTTATTTCGGATTTCCTCTATCTGTCATACTTTTTATTCTATTTTCACCCTTACAGAGAGTCGCATAGCCAATTTGGCCAAAAATCGCGGAAATTCTTCTAAGTCAAAGAAGACCACAGACTATATTCCTTGACAGCAAGGCTAATAACTTTCACCAAACTGCATATTTCAGAACCAAACATGGCTGAGATGTTCATTACTTTGTGTTCTATCGAATTTTTAGTACGGATTTCCTCTATCTGTCATACTTTTTATTCTATTATCACCCTTACAGAGAGTCGAATAGCCAATTTGGCCAAAAATCGCGGAAATTCTTCTAAGTCAAAGAAGACCACAAACTATATTCCTTGACAGCAAGGCTAATAACTTTCTTCAAACTGCATATTTCAGAACCAAACATGGCTGAGATGTTCATTACTTTGTGTTCTATCGAATGGTTATTTCAGATTTCCTCTATCTGTCATACTTTTTGTTCTATTTTCACCCTTACAGAGAGTCGCATAGCCAATTTGGCAAAAAATCGCGGAAATTCTTCTAAGTCAAAGAAGACCACAGACTAGATTCCTTGACAGCAAGGCTAATAACTTTCTTCAAACTGCATATTTCAGAACCAAACGTGGCTGAGATGTTCATTACCTTGAGTTCTATCGAATGGTTATTTCGGATTTCCTCTATCTGTCATACTTTTTATTCTATTTTCACCCTTACAGAGAGTCGCATAGCCAATTTGGCCAAAAATCGCGGAAATTCTTCTAAGTCAAAGAAGACCACAAACTATATTCCTTGACAGCAAGGCTAATAACTTTCATCAAACTGCATATTTCAGAACCAAACTGGGCTGAGATATTCCTTACTTTGTGTTCTATCGAATGGTTATTTCGGATTTCCTCTATCTGTCATACTTTTTATTCTATTTTCACCCTTACAGAGAGTCGCATAGCCAATTTGGCCAAAAATCGCGGAAATTCTTCTAAGTCAAAGAAGACCACAAACTATATTCCTTGACAGCAAGGCTAATAACTTTCTTCAAACTGCATATTTCAGAACCAAACGTGGCTGAGATGTTCATTACTTTGTGTTCTATCGAATTATTATTTCGGATGTCCTCTATCTGTCATACTTTTTATTCTATTTTCACTCTTACAGAGAGTCGGATAGCCAATTCGGCCAAAACTCGCGGAAATTCTTCTAAGTCAAAGAAGACCACAAACTATATTCCTTGACAGCAAGGCTAATAACTTTCATCAAACTGCATATTTCAGAACCAAACATGGCTGAGATGTTCATTACTTTGTGTTCTATCGAATGGTTATTTCAGATTTCCTCTATCTGTCATACTTTTTATTCTATTTTCACTCTTACAGAGAGTCGCATAGCCAATTTGGCCAAACATCGCGGAAATTCTTCTAAGTCAAAGAAGACCACAAACTATATTCCTTGACAGCAAGGCTAATAACTTTCATTAAACTGCATATTTCAGAACCAAACATGGCTGAGATGTTCATTACTTTGTGTTCTATCGAATTTTTATTTCGGATTTCCTCTATCTGTCATACTTTTTGTTCTATTTTCACCCTTACAGAGAGTCGCATAGCCAATTTGGCAAAAAATCGCGGAAATTCTTCTAAGTCAAAGAAGACCACAGACTACATTCCTTGACAGCAAGGCTAATAACTTTCTTCAAACTGCATATTTCAGAACCAAACGTGGCTGAGATGTTCATTACCTTGAGTTCTATCGAATGGTTATTTCGGATTTCCTCTATCTGTGATACTTTTAATTCTATTTTCACTCTTACAGAGAGTCGCATAGCCAATTTGGCCAAAATTTACTGAAATTATTCTAAGTCAAAGAAGACCACAAACTATATTCCTTGACAGCAAGGCTAATAACTTTCATCAAACTGCATATTTCAGAACCAAACATGGCTGAGATGTTCATTACTTTGTGTTCTATCGAATGGTTATTTCGGATTTCCTCTATCTGTCATACTTTTTATTCTATTTTCACCCTTACAGAGAGTCGCATAGCCAATTTGGCCAAAAATCGCGGAAATTCTTCTAAGTCAAAGAAGACCACAGACTATATTCCTTGACAGCAAGGCTAATAACTTTCACCAAACTGCATATTTCAGAACCAAACATGGCTGAGATGTTCATTACTTTGTGTTCTATCGAATTTTTAGTACGGATTTCCTCTATCTGTCATACTTTTTATTCTATTATCACCCTTACAGAGAGTCGAATAGCCAATTTGGCCAAAAATCGCGGAAATTCTTCTAAGTCAAAGAAGACCACAAACTATATTCCTTGACAGCAAGGCTAATAACTTTCTTCAAACTGCATATTTCAGAACCAAACATGGCTGAGATGTTCATTACTTTGTGTTCTATCGAATGGTTATTTCAGATTTCCTCTATCTGTCATACTTTTTGTTCTATTTTCACCCTTACAGAGAGTCGCATAGCCAATTTGGCAAAAAATCGCGGAAATTCTTCTAAGTCAAAGAAGACCACAGACTAGATTCCTTGACAGCAAGGCTAATAACTTTCTTCAAACTGCATATTTCAGAACCAAACGTGGCTGAGATGTTCATTACCTTGAGTTCTATCGAATGGTTATTTCGGATTTCCTCTATCTGTCATACTTTTTATTCTATTTTCACCCTTACAGAGAGTCGCATAGCCAATTTGGCCAAAAATCGCGGAAATTCTTCTAAGTCAAAGAAGACCACAAACTATATTCCTTGACAGCAAGGCTAATAACTTTCATCAAACTGCATATTTCAGAACCAAACTGGGCTGAGATATTCCTTACTTTGTGTTCTATCGAATGGTTATTTCGGATTTCCTCTATCTGTCATACTTTTTATTCTATTTTCACCCTTACAGAGAGTCGCATAGCCAATTTGGCCAAAAATCGCGGAAATTCTTCTAAGTCAAAGAAGACCACAAACTATATTCCTTGACAGCAAGGCTAATAACTTTCTTCAAACTGCATATTTCAGAACCAAACGTGGCTGAGATGTTCATTACTTTGTGTTCTATCGAATTATTATTTCGGATGTCCTCTATCTGTCATACTTTTTATTCTATTTTCACTCTTACAGAGAGTCGGATAGCCAATTTGGCCAAAACTCGCGGAAATTCTTCTAAGTCAAAGAAGACCACAAACTATATTCCTTGACAGCAAGGCTAATAACTTTCATCAAACTGCATATTTCAGAACCAAACATGGCTGAGATGTTCATTACTTTGTGTTCTATCGAATGGTTATTTCAGATTTCCTCTATCTGTCATACTTTTTATTCTATTTTCACTCTTACAGAGAGTCGCATAGCCAATTTGGCCAAACATCGCGGAAATTCTTCTAAGTCAAAGAAGACCACAAACTATATTCCTTGACAGCAAGGCTAATAACTTTCATTAAACTGCATATTTCAGAACCAAACATGGCTGAGATGTTCATTACTTTGTGTTCTATCGAATTTTTATTTCGGATTTCCTCTATCTGTCATACTTTTTGTTCTATTTTCACCCTTACAGAGAGTCGCATAGCCAATTTGGCAAAAAATCGCGGAAATTCTTCTAAGTCAAAGAAGACCACAGACTACATTCCTTGACAGCAAGGCTAATAACTTTCTTCAAACTGCATATTTCAGAACCAAACATGGCTGAGATGTTCATTACTTTGTGTTCTATCGAATGGTTATTTCGGATTTCCTCTATCTGTCATACTTTTTATTCTATTTTCACCCTTACAGAGAGTCGCATAGCCAATTTGGCCAAAAATCGCGGAAATTCTTCTAAGTCAAAGAAGACCACAGACTATATTCCTTGACAGCAAGGCTAATAACTTTCACCAAACTGCATATTTCAGAACCAAACATGGCTGAGATGTTCATTACTTTGTGTTCTATCGAATTTTTAGTACGGATTTCCTCTATCTGTCATACTTTTTATTCTATTATCACCCTTACAGAGAGTCGCATAGCCAATTTGGCCAAAAATCGCGGAAATTCTTCTAAGTCAAAGAAGACCACAAACTATATTCCTTGACAGCAAGGCTAATAACTTTCTTCAAACTGCATATTTCAGAACCAAACATGGCTGAGATGTTCATTACTTTGTGTTCTATCGAATGGTTATTTCAGATTTCCTCTATCTGTCATACTTTTTGTTCTATTTTCACCCTTACAGAGAGTCGCATAGCCAATTTGGCAAAAAATCGCGGAAATTCTTCTAAGTCAAAGAAGACCACAGACTAGATTCCTTGACAACAAGGCTAATAACTTTCTTCAAACTGCATATTTCAGAACCAAACGTGGCTGAGATGTTCATTACCTTGAGTTCTATCGAATGGTTATTTCGGATTTCCTCTATCTGTCATACTTTTTATTCTATTTTCACCCTTACAGAGAGTCGCATAGCCAATTTGGCCAAAAATCGCGGAAATTCTTCTAAGTCAAAGAAGACCACAAACTATATTCCTTGACAGCAAGGCTAATAACTTTCATCAAACTGCATATTTCAGAACCAAACTGGGCTGAGATATTCCTTACTTTGTGTTCTATCGAAAGGTTATTTCGGATTTCCTCTATCTGTCATACTTTTTATTCTATTTTCACCCTTACAGAGAGTCGCATAGCCAATTTGGCCAAAAATCGCGGAAATTCTTCTAAGTCAAAGAAGACCACAAACTATATTCCTTGACAGCAAGGCTATTAACTTTCACAAAACTGCATATTTCAGAACCGAACGTGGCTGAGATGTTCATTACCTTGAGTTCTATCGAATGGTTATTTCGGATTTCCTCTATCTGTGATACTTTTTATTCTATTTTCACTCTTACAGAGAGTCGCATAGCCAATTTGGCCAAAAATCGCGGAAATTCTTCTAAGTCAAAGAAGACCACAAACTATATTCCTTGACAGCAAGGCTATTAACTTTCACCAAACTGCATATTTCAGAACCGAACGTGGCTGAGATGTTCATTACCTTGAGTTCTATCGAATGGTTATTTCGGATTTCCTCTATCTGTGATACTTTTTATTCTATTTTCACTCTTACAGAGAGTCGCATAGCCAATTTGGCCAAAAATCGCGGAAATTCTTCTAAGTCAAAGAATACCACAAACTATATTCCTTGACAGCAAGCTGAATATTTTAGAACCAAACTGGGCTGAGATGTTCATTACTTTGTGTTCTATCGAATGGTTATTTCGGATTTCCTCTATCTGTCATACTTTTTATTCTATTTTCACTCTTACAGAGAGTCGCATAGCCAATTTGGCCAAAAATCGCGGAAATTCTTCTAAGTCAAAGAAGACCACAAACTATATTCCTTGACAGCAAGGCTAATAACTTTCTTCAAACTGCATATTTCAGAACCAAACTTGGCTGAAATGTTCATTACCTTGAGTTCTATCGAATTATTATTTCGGATGTCCTCTATCTGTCATACTTTTTATTCTATTTTCACTCTTACAGAGAGTCGCATAGCCAATTTGGCCAAAAATCGCGGAAATTCTTCTAAGTCAAAGAAGACAACAAACTATATTCCTTGACAGCAAGGCTAATAACTTTCATCAAACTGCATATTTCAGAACCAAACATGGCTGAGATGTTCATTACTTTGTGTTCTATCGAATTTTTATTTCGGATTTCCTCTATCTGTCATACTTTTTGTTCTATTTTCACACTTACAGAGAGTCGCATAGCCAATTTGGCCAAAAATCGCGGAAATTCTTCTAAGTCAAAGAAGACCACAGACTATATTCCTTGACAGCAAGGCTAATAACTTTCTTCAAACTGCATATTTCAGAACCAAACATGGCTGAGATGTTCATTACTTTGTGTTCTATCGAATGGTTATTTCGGATTTCCTCTATCTGTGATACTTTTTATTCTATTTTCACTCTTACAGAGAGTCGCATAGCCAATTTGGCCAAAAATCGCGGAAATTCTTCTAAGTCAAAGAATACCACAAACTATATTCCTTGACAGCAAGCTGAATATTTTAGAACCAAACTGGGCTGAGATGTTCATTACTTTGTGTTCTATCGAATGGTTATTTCGTAAATCCTCTATCTGTCATACTTTTTATTCTATTTTCACTCTTACAGAGAGTCGCATAGCCAATTTGGCCAAAAATCGCGGAAATTCTTCTAAGTCAAAGAAGACCACAAACTATATTCCTTGACAGCAAGGCTAATAACTTTCATCAAACTGCATATTTCAGAACCAAACATGGCTGAGATGTTCATTACTTTGTGTTCTATCGAATGGTTATTTCGGATTTCCTCTATCTGTCATACTTTTTATTCTATTTTCACCCTTACAGAGAGTCGCATGGTTATTTCGGATTTCCTCTATCTGTCATACTTTATATTCTATTTTCACCCTTACAGAGAGTCGCATAGTCAAAGAAGACCACAGACTATATTCCTTGACAGCAAGGCTAATAACTTTCATCAAACTGCATATTTCAGAACCAAACATGGCTGAGATGTTCATTACTTTGTGTTCTATCGAATGGTTATTTCGGATTTCCTCTATCTGGCATACCTTTTATTCTATTTTCACCCTTACAGGGAGTCGGATAGCCAATTTGGCCTAAAATCGCGGAAATTCTTCTAAGTCATAGAAGACAACAAACTATATTCCTTGACAGCAAGGCTAATAACTTTCATCAAACTGCATATTTCAGAACCAAACGTGGCTGAGATGTTCATTACCTTGAGTTCTATCGAATGGTTATTTCGGATTTCCTCTATCTGTCATACTTTTTATTCTATTTTCACTCTTACAGAGAGTCGCATAGCCAATTTGGCCAAAAATCGCGGAAATTCTTCTAAGTCAAAGAAGACCACAGACTATATTCCTTGACAGCAAGGCTAATAACTTTCATCAAACTGCATATTTCAGAACCAAACATGGCTGAGATGTTCATTACTTTGTGTTCTATCGAATGTTTATTTCGGATTTCCTCTATCTGTCATACTTTTTATTTTATTTTCACTCTTACAGAGAGTCGGATAGCCAATTTGGCCAAAAATCGCGGAAATTCTTCTAAGTCAAAGAAGACAACAAACTATATTCCTTGACAGCAAGGCTAATAACTTTCATCAAACTGCATATTTCAGAACCGAACGTGGCTGAGATGTTCATTACCTTGAGTTCTATCGAATGGTTATTTCGGATTTCCTCTATCTGTCATACTTTTTATTCTATTTTCACTCTTACAGAGAGTCGCATAGCCAATTTGGCCAAAAATCGCGGAAATTCTTCTAAGTCAAAGAATACCACAAACTATATTCCTTGACAGCAAGCTGAATATTTTAGAACCAAACTGGGCTGAGATGTTCATTACTTTGTGTTCTATCGAATGGTTATTTCGTAAATCCTCTATCTGTCATACTTTTTATTCTATTTTCACTCTTACAGAGAGTCGCATAGCCAATTTGGCCAAAAATCGCGGAAATTCTTCTAAGTCAAAGAAGACCACAAACTATATTCCTTGACAGCAAGGCTAATAACTTTCATCAAACTGCATATTTCAGAACCAAACATGGCTGAGATGTTCATTACTTTGTGTTCTATCGAATGGTTATTTCGGATTTCCTCTATCTGTCATACTTTTTATTCTATTTTCACCCTTACAGAGAGTCGCATAGCCAATTTGGCAAACAATCGCGGAAATTCTTCTAAGTCAAAGAAGACCACAAACTATATTCCTTGACAACAAGGCTAATAACTTTCTTCAAACTTCATGTTTCAGAACCAAACGTGGCTGAGATGTTCATTACTTTGTGTTCTATCGAATGGTTATTTCGGATTTCCTCTATCTGTCATACTTTTTGTTCTATTTTCACCCTTACAGAGAGTCGCATAGACAATTTGGCCAAAAATCGCGGAAATTCTTCTAAGTCAAAGAATACCACAAACTATATTCCTTGACAGCAAGCTGCATATTTTAGAACCAAACTGGGCTGAGATGTTCATTACTTTCTGTTCTATCGAATGGTTATTTCGGATTTCCTCTATCTGTGATACTTTTTATTCTATTTTCACTCTTACAGAGAGTCGCATAGCCAATTTGGCCAAAAATCGCGGAAATTCTTCTAAGTCAAAGAATACCACAAACTATATTCCTTGACAGCAAGCTGAATATTTTAGAACCAAACTGGGCTGAGATGTTCATTACTTTGTGTTCTATCGAATGGTTATTTCGTAAATCCTCTATCTGTCATACTTTTTATTCTATTTTCACTCTTACAGAGAGTCGCATAGCCAATTTGGCCAAAAATCGCGGAAATTATTCTAAGTCAAAGAAGACCACAGACTACATTCCTTAACAGCAAGGCTAATAACTTTCATCAAACTGCATATTTCAGAACCAAACAAGGCTGAGATGTTCATTACATTGTATTCTATCGAATGGTTATTTCGGATTTCCTCTATCTGTCATACTTGTTATTCTATTTTCACTCTTACAGAGAGTCGCATAGCCAATTTGGCCAAAAATCGCGGAAATTCTTCTAAGTCAAAGAAGACCACAGACTATATTCCTTGACAGCAAGGCTAATAACTTTCATCAAACTGCATATTTCAGAACCAAACATGGCTGAGATGTTCATTACTTTGTGTTCTATCGAATGGTTATTTCGGATTTCCTCTATCTGTCATACTTTTTATTCTATTTTCACTCTTACAGAGAGTCGCATAGCCAATTTGGCCAAAAATCGCGGAAATTCTTCTAAGTCAAAGAAGACCACAGACTGTATTCCTTGACAGCAAGGCTAATAACTTTCATCAAACTGCATATTTCAGAACCAAACATGGCTGAGATGTTCATTACTTTGTGTTCTATCGAATGGTTATTTCGGATTTCCTCTATCTGTCATACTTTTTATTCTATTTTCACCCTTACAGAGAGTCGCATAGCCAATTTGGCAAACAATCGCGGAAATTCTTCTAAGTCAAAGAAGACCACAAACTATATTCCTTGACAACAAGGCTAATAACTTTCTTCAAACTTCATGTTTCAGAACCAAACGTGGCTGAGATGTTCATTACTTTGTGTTCTATCGAATGGTTATTTCGGATTTCCTCTATCTGTCATACTTTTTGTTCTATTTTCACCCTTACAGAGAGTCGCATAGACAATTTGGCCAAAAATCGCGGAAATTCTTCTAAGTCAAAGAATACCACAAACTATATTCCTTGACAGCAAGCTGCATATTTTAGAACCAAACTGGGCTGTGATGTTCATTACTTTCTGTTCTATCGAATGGTTATTTCGGATTTCCTCTATCTGTGATACTTTTTATTCTATTTTCACTCTTACAGAGAGTCGCATAGCCAATTTGGCCAAAAATCGCGGAAATTCTTCTAAGTCAAAGAATACCACAAACTATATTCCTTGACAGCAAGCTGAATATTTTAGAACCAAACTGGGCTGAGATGTTCATTACTTTGTGTTCTATCGAATGGTTATTTCGTAAATCCTCTATCTGTCATACTTTTTATTCTATTTTCACTCTTACAGAGAGTCGCATAGCCAATTTGGCCAAAAATCGCGGAAATTCTTCTAAGTCAAAGAAGACCACAAACTATGTTCCTTGACAGCAAGGCTAATAACTTTCATCAAACTGCATATTTCAGAACCAAACATGGCTGAGATGTTCATTACTTTGTGTTCTATCGAATGGTTATTTCGGATTTCCTCTATCTGTCATACTTTTTATTCTATTTTCACTCTTACAGAGAGTCGCATAGCCAATTTGGCCAAAAATCGCGGAAATTCTTCTAAGTCAAAGAAGACCACAGACTGTATTCCTTGACAGCAAGGCTAATAACTTTCATCAAACTGCATATTTCAGAACCAAACATGGCTGAGATGTTCATTACTTTGTGTTCTATCGAATGGTTATTTCGGATTTCCTCTATCTGTCATACTTTTTATTCTATTTTCACCCTTACAGAGAGTCGCATAGCCAATTTGGCAAACAATCGCGGAAATTCTTCTAAGTCAAAGAAGACCACAAACTATATTCCTTGACAACAAGGCTAATAACTTTCTTCAAACTTCATGTTTCAGAACCAAACGTGGCTGAGATGTTCATTACTTTGTGTTCTATCGAATGGTTATTTCGGATTTCCTCTATCTGTCATACTTTTTGTTCTATTTTCACCCTTACAGAGAGTCGCATAGACAATTTGGCCAAAAATCGCGGAAATTCTTCTAAGTCAAAGAATACCACAAACTATATTCCTTGACAGCAAGCTGCATATTTTAGAACCAAACTGGGCTGAGATGTTCATTACTTTCTGTTCTATCGAATGGTTATTTCGGATTTCCTCTATCTGTGATACTTTTTATTCTATTTTCACTCTTACAGAGAGTCGCATAGCCAATTTGGCCAAAAATCGCGGAAATTCTTCTAAGTCAAAGAATACCACAAACTATATTCCTTGACAGCAAGCTGAATATTTTAGAACCTAACTGGGCTGAGATGTTCATTACTTTGTGTTCTATCGAATGGTTATTTCGGATTTCCTCTATCTGGCATACCTTTTATTCTATTTTCACTCTTACAGAGAGCCGCATAGCCAATTTGGCCAAATATCGCGGAAATTCTTCTAAGTCAAAGAAGACAACAAACTATATTCCTTGACAGCAAGGCTAATAACTTTCATCAAACTGCATATTTCAGAACCAAACATGGCTGAGATGTTCATTACTTTGTGTTCTATCGAATGGTTATTTCGGATTTCCTCTATCTGTGATACTTTTTATTCTATTTTCACCCTTACAGAGAGTCGCATAGCCAATTTGGCCAAAAATCGCGGAAATTATTCTAAGTCAAAGAAGACCACAGACTATATTCCTTGACAGCAAGGCTAATAACTTTCATCAAACTGCATATTTCAGAACCAAACGTGGCTGAGATGTTCATTACCTTGAGTTCTATCGAATGGTTATTTCGGATTTCCTCTATCTGTCATACTTTTTATTCTATTTTCACTCTTACAGAGAGTCGCATAGCCAATTTGGCCAAAAATCGCGGAAATTCTTCTAAGTCAAAGAAGACCACAGACTATATTCCTTGACAGCAAGGCTAATAACTTTCATCAAACTGCATATTTCAGAACCAAACATGGCTGAGATGTTCATTACTTTGTGTTCTATCGAATGGTTATTTCGGATTTCCTCTATCTGGCATACCTTTTATTCTATTTTCACCCTTACAGGGAGTCGGATAGCCAATTTGGCCAAAAATCGCGGAAATTCTTCTAAGTCAAAGAAGACAACAAACTATATTCCTTGACAGCAAGGCTAATAACTTTCATCAAACTGCATATTTCAGAACCAAACGTGGCTGAGATGTTCATTACCTTGAGTTCTATCGAATGGTTATTTCGGATTTCCTCTATCTGTCATACTTTTTATTCTATTTTCACTCTTACAGAGAGTCGCATAGCCAATTTGGCCAAAAATCGCGGAAATTCTTCTAAGTCAAAGAAGACCACAGACTATATTCCTTGACAGCAAGGCTAATAACTTTCATCAAACTGCATATTTCAGAACCAAACATGGCTGAGATGTTCATTACTTTGTGTTCTATCGAATGTTTATTTCGGATTTCCTCTATCTGTCATACTTTTTATTTTATTTTCACTCTTACAGAGAGTCGGATAGCCAATTTGGCCAAAAATCGCGGAAATTCTTCTAAGTCAAAGAAGACAACAAACTATATTCCTTGACAGCAAGGCTAATAACTTTCATCAAACTGCATATTTCAGAACCAAACATGGCTGAGATGTTCATTACTTTGTGTTCTATCGAATGGTTATTTCGGATTTCCTCTATCTGTGATACTTTTTATTCTATTTTCACTCTTACAGAGAGTCGCATAGCCAATTTGGCCAAAAATCGCGGAAATTCTTCTAAGTCAAAGAAGACCACAAACTATATTCCTTGACAGCAAGGCTATTAACTTTCACCAAACTGCATATTTCAGAACCAAACATGGCTGAGATGTTCATTACTTTGTGTTCTATCGAATGGTTATTTCGGATTTCCTCTATCTGTCATACTTTTTATTCTATTTTCACCCTTACAGAGAGTCGCATAGCCAATTTGGCCAAAAATCGTGGAAATTATTCTAAGTCAAAGAAGACCACAGACTATATTCCTTGACAGCAAGGCTAATAACTTTCATCAAACTGCATATTTCAGAACCAAACATGGCTGAGATGTTCATTACTTTGTGTTCTATCGAATGGTTATTTCGGATTTCCTCTATCTGGCATACCTTTTATTCTATTTTCACCCTTACAGGGAGTCGGATAGCCAATTTGGCCAAAAATCGCGGAAATTCTTCTAAGTCAAAGAAGACAACAAACTATATTCCTTGACAGCAAGGCTAATAACTTTCATCAAACTGCATATTTCAGAACCAAACGTGGCTGAGATGTTCATTACTTTGTGTTCTATCGAATGGTTATTTCGTAAATCCTCTATCTGTCATACTTTTTATTCTATTTTCACTCTTACAGAGAGTCGCATAGCCAATTTGGCCAAAAATCGCGGAAATTCTTCTAAGTCAAAGAAGACCACAAACTATATTCCTTGACAGCAAGGCTAATAACTTTCATCAAACTGCATATTTCAGAACCAAACATGGCTGAGATGTTCATTACTTTGTGTTCTATCGAATGGTTATTTCGGATTTCCTCTATCTGTCATACTTTTTATTCTATTTTCACTCTTACAGAGAGTCGCATAGCCAATTTGGCCAAAAATCGCGGAAATTCTTCTAAGTCAAAGAAGACCACATACTGTATTCCTTGACAACAAGGCTAATAACTTTCATCAAACTGCATATTTCAGAACCAAACATGGCTGAGATGTTCATTACTTTGTGTTCTATCGAATGGTTATTTCGGATTTCCTCTATCTGTCATACTTTTTATTCTATTTTCACCCTTACAGAGAGTCGCATAGCCAATTTGGCAAACAATCGCGGAAATTCTTCTAAGTCAAAGAAGACCACAAACTATATTCCTTGACAACAAGGCTAATAACTTTCTTCAAACTTCATGTTTCAGAACCAAACGTGGCTGAGATGTTCATTACTTTGTGTTCTATCGAATGGTTATTTCGGATTTCCTCTATCTGTCATACTTTTTGTTCTATTTTCACCCTTACAGAGAGTCGCATAGACAATTTGGCCAAAAATCGCGGAAATTCTTCTAAGTCAAAGAATACCACAAACTATATTCCTTGACAGCAAGCTGCATATTTTAGAACCAAACTGGGCTGAGATGTTCATTACTTTCTGTTCTATCGAATGGTTATTTCGGATTTCCTCTATCTGTGATACTTTTTATTCTATTTTCACTCTTACAGAGAGTCGCATAGCCAATTTGGCCAAAAATCGCGGAAATTCTTCTAAGTCAAAGAATACCACAAACTATATTCCTTGACAGCAAGCTGAATATTTTAGAACCAAACTGGGCTGAGATGTTCATTACTTTGTGTTCTATCGAATGGTTATTTCGTAAATCCTCTATCTGTCATACTTTTTATTCTATTTTCACTCTTACAGAGAGTCGCATAGCCAATTTGGCCAAAAATCGCGGAAATTCTTCTAAGTCAAAGAAGACCACAAACTATATTCCTTGACAGCAAGGCTAATAACTTTCATCAAACTGCATATTTCAGAACCAAACATGGCTGAGATGTTCATTACTTTGTGTTCTATCGAATGGTTATTTCGGATTTCCTCTATCTGTCATACTTTTTATTCTATTTTCACTCTTACAGAGAGTCGCATAGCCAATTTGGCCAAAAATCGCGGAAATTCTTCTAAGTCAAAGAAGACCACAGACTGTATTCCTTGACAGCAAGGCTAATAACTTTCATCAAACTGCATATTTCAGAACCAAACATGGCTGAGATGTTCATTACTTTGTGTTCTATCGAATGGTTATTTCGGATTTCCTCTATCTGTCATACTTTTTATTCTATTTTCACCCTTACAGAGAGTCGCATAGCCAATTTGGCAAACAATCGCGGAAATTCTTCTAAGTCAAAGAAGACCACAAACTATATTCCTTGACAACAAGGCTAATAACTTTCTTCAAACTTCATGTTTCAGAACCAAACGTGGCTGAGATGTTCATTACTTTGTGTTCTATCGAATGGTTATTTCGGATTTCCTCTATCTGTCATACTTTTTGTTCTATTTTCACCCTTACAGAGAGTCGCATAGACAATTTGGCCAAAAATCGCGGAAATTCTTCTAAGTCAAAGAATACCACAAACTATATTCCTTGACAGCAAGCTGCATATTTTAGAACCAAACTGGGCTGAGATGTTCATTACTTTCTGTTCTATCGAATGGTTATTTCGGATTTCCTCTATCTGTGATACTTTTTATTCTATTTTCACTCTTACAGAGACTCGCATAGCCAATTTGGCCAAAAATCGCGGAAATTCTTCTAAGTCAAAGAATACCACAAACTATATTCCTTGACAGCAAGCTGAATATTTTAGAACCTAACTGGGCTGAGATGTTCATTACTTTGTGTTCTATCGAATGGTTATTTCGGATTTCCTCTATCTGGCATACCTTTTATTCTATTTTCACTCTTACAGAGAGTCGCATAGCCAATTTGGCCAAAAATCGCGGAAATTCTTCTAAGTCAAAGAAGACAACAAACTATATTCCTTGACAGCAAGGCTAATAACTTTCATCAAACTGCATATTTCAGAACCAAACATGGCTGAGATGTTCATTACTTTGTGTTCTATCGAATGGTTATTTCGGATTTCCTCTATCTGTCATACTTTTTATTCTATTTTCACCCTTACAGAGAGTCGCATAGCCAATTTGGCCAAAAATCGCGGAAATTATTCTAAGTCAAAGAAGACCACAGACTATATTCCTTGACAGCAAGGCTAATAACTTTCATCAAACTGCATATTTCAGAACCAAACATGGCTGAGATGTTCATTACTTTGTGTTCTATCGAATGGTTATTTCGGATTTCCTCTATCTGGCATACCTTTTATTCTATTTTCACCCTTACAGGGAGTCGGATAGCCAATTTGGCCAAAAATCGCGGAAATTCTTCTAAGTCAAAGAAGACAACAAACTATATTCCTTGACAGCAAGGCTAATAACTTTCATCAAACTGCATATTTCAGAACCAAACGTGGCTGAGATGTTCATTACCTTGAGTTCTATCGAATGGTTATTTCGGATTTCCTCTATCTGTCATACTTTTTATTCTATTTTCACTCTTACAGAGAGTCGCATAGCCAATTTGGCCAAAAATCGCGGAAATTCTCTTAAGTCAAAGAAGACCACAGACTATATTCCTTGACAGCAAGGCTAATAACTTTCATCAAACTGCATATTTCAGAACCAAACATGGCTGAGATGTTCATTACTTTGTGTTCTATCGAATGTTTATTTCGGAGTTCCTCTATCTGTCATACTTTTTATTTTATTTTCACTCTTACAGAGAGTCGGATAGCCAATTTGGCCAAAAATCGCGGAAATTCTTCTAAGTCAAAGAAGACAACAAACTATATTCCTTGACAGCAAGGCTAATAACTTTCATCAAACTGCATATTTCAGAACCAAACATGGCTGAGATGTTCATTACTTTGTGTTCTATCGAATGGTTATTTCGGATTTCCTCTATCTGTGATACTTTTTATTCTATTTTCACTCTTACAGAGAGTCGCATAGCCAATTTGGCCAAAAATCGCGGAAATTCTTCTAAGTCAAAGAAGACCACAAACTATATTCCTTGACAGCAAGGCTATTAACTTTCACCAAACTGCATATTTCAGAACCAAACATGGCTGAGATGTTCATTACTTTGTGTTCTATCGAATGGTTATTTCGGATTTCCTCTATCTGTCATACTTTTTATTCTATTTTCACCCTTACAGAGAGTCGCATAGCCAATTTGGCCAAAAATCGCGGAAATTATTCTAAGTCAAAGAAGACCACAAACTATATTCCTTGACAGCAAGGCTATTAACTTTCACCAAACTGCATATTTCAGAACCGAACGTGGCTGAGATGTTCATTACCTTGAGTTCTATCGAATGGTTATTTCGGATTTCCTCTATCTGTGATACTTTTTATTCTATTTTCACTCTTACAGAGAGTCGCATAGCCAATTTGGCCAAAAATCGCGGAAATTCTTCTAAGTCAAAGAATACCACAAACTATATTCCTTGACAGCAAGCTGAATATTTTAGAACCAAACTGGGCTGAGATGTTCATTACTTTGTGTTCTATCGAATGGTTATTTCGTAAATCCTCTATCTGTCATACTTTTTATTCTATTTTCACTCTTACAGAGAGTCGCATAGCCAATTTGGCCAAAAATCGCGGAAATTCTTCTAAGTCAAAGAAGACCACAAACTATATTCCTTGACAGCAAGGCTAATAACTTTCATCAAACTGCATATTTCAGAACCAAACGTGGCTGAGATGTTCATTACTTTGTCTTCTATCGAATTATTATTTCGGATGTCCTCTATCTGTCATACTTTTTATTCTATTTTCACCCTTACAGAGAGTCGCATAGCCAATTTGGCCAAAAATCGCGGAAATTCTTCTAAGTCAAAGAAGACCACAGACTATATTCCTTGACAGCAAGGCTAATAACTTTCTTCAAACTGCATATTTCAGAACCAAACGTGGCTGAGATGTTCATTACTTTGTCTTCTATCGAATTATTATTTCGGATGTCCTCTATCTGTCATACTTTTTATTCTATTTTCACTCTTACAGAGAGTCGGATAGCCAATTTGGCCAAAAATCGCGGAAATTCTTCTAAGTCAAAGAAGACAACAAACTATATTCCTTGACAGCAAGGCTAATAACTTTCATCAAACTGCATATTTCAGAACCAAACATGGCTGAGATGTTCATTACTTTGTGTTCTATCGAATGGTTATTTCGGATTTCCTCTATCTGGCATACCTTTTATTCTATTTTCACCCTTACAGGGAGTCGGATAGCCAATTTGGCCAAAAATCGCGGAAATTCTTCTAAGTCAAAGAAGACAACAAACTATATTCCTTGACAGCAAGGCTAATAACTTTCATCAAACTGCATATTTCAGAACCAAACGTGGCTGAGATGTTTATTACCTTGAGTTCTATCGAATGGTTATTTCGGATTTCCTCTATCTGTCATACTTTTTATTCTATTTTCACTCTTACAGAGAGTCGCATAGCCAATTTGGCCAAAAATCGCGGAAATTCTTCTAAGTCAAAGAATACCACAAACTATATTCCTTGACAGCAAGCTGAATATTTTAGAACCAAACTGGGCTGAGATGTTCATTACTTTGTGTTCTATCGAATGGTTATTTCGGATTTCCTCTATCTGGCATACCTTTTATTCTATTTTCACCCTTACAGGGAGTCGGATAGCCAATTTGGCCAAAAATCGCGGAAATTCTTCTAAGTCAAAGAAGACAAAAAACTATATTCCTTGACAGCAAGGCTAATAACTTTCATCAAACTGCATATTTCAGAACCAAACGTGGCTGAGATGTTCATTACTTTGTGTTCTATCGAATGTTTATTTCGGATTTCCTCTATCTGTCATACCTTTTATTTCATTTTCACTCTTACAGAGAGTCGGATAGCCAATTTGGCCAAAAATCGCGGAAATTCTTCTAAGTCAAAGAAGACAACAAACTATATTCCTTGACAGCAAGGCTAATAACTTTCATCAAACTGCATATTTCAGAACCGAACGTGGCTGAGATGTTCATTACCTTGAGTTCTATCGAATGGTTATTTCGGATTTCCTCTATCTGTGATACTTTTTATTCTATTTTCACTCTTACAGAGAGTCGCATAGCCAATTTGGCCAAAAATCGCGGAAATTCTTCTAAGTCAAAGAATACCACAAACTATATTCCTTGACAGCAAGCTGAATATTTTAGAACCAAACTGGGCTGAGATGTTCATTACTTTGTGTTCTATCGAATGGTTATTTCGTAAATCCTCTATCTGTCATACTTTTTATTCTATTTTCACTCTTACAGAGAGTCGCATAGCCAATTTGGCCAAAAATCGCGGAAATTCTTCTAAGTCAAAGAAGACCACAAACTATATTCCTTGACAGCAAGGCTAATAACTTTCATCAAACTGCATATTTCAGAACCAAACATGGCTGAGATGTTCGTTACTTTGTGTTCTATCGAATGGTTATTTCGGATTTCCTCTATCTGTCATACTTTTTATTCTATTTTCACTCTTACAGAGAGTCGCATAGCCAATTTGGCCAAAAATCGCGGAAATTCTTCTAAGTCAAAGAAGACCACAGACTGTATTCCTTGACAGCAAGGCTAATAACTTTCATCAAACTGCATATTTCAGAACCAAACATGGCTGAGATGTTCATTACTTTGTGTTCTATCGAATGGTTATTTCGGATTTCCTCTATCTGTCATACTTTTTATTCTATTTTCACCCTTACAGAGAGTCGCATAGCCAATTTGGCAAACAATCGCGGAAATTCTTCTAAGTCAAAGAAGACAACAAACTATATTCCTTGACAGCAAGGCTAATAACTTTCATCAAACTGCATATTTCAGAACCGAACGTGGCTGAGATGTTCATTACCTTGAGTTCTATCGAATGGTTATTTCGGATTTCCTCTATCTGTGATACTTTTTATTCTATTTTCACTCTTACAGAGAGTCGCATAGCCAATTTGGCCAAAAATCGCGGAAATTATTCTAAGTCAAAGAATACCACAAACTATATTCCTTGACAGCAAGCTGAATATTTTAGAACCAAACTGGGCTGAGATGTTCATTACTTTGTGTTCTATCGAATGGTTATTTCGTAAATCCTCTATCTGTCATACTTTTTATTCTATTTTCACTCTTACAGAGAGTCGCATAGCCAATTTGGCCAAAAATCGCGGAAATTCTTCTAAGTCAAAGAATACCACAAACTATATTCCTTGACAGCAAGCTGACTATTTTAGAACCAAACTGGGCTGAGATGTTCATTACTTTGTGTTCTATCGAATGGTTTTTTCGGATTTCCTCTATCTGTCATACTTTTTATTCTATTTTCACTCTTACAGAGAGTCGCATAGCCAATTTTTCCAAAAATCGCGGAAATTCTTCTAAGTCAAAGAAGACCACAAACTATATTCCTTGACAGCAAGGCTATTAACTTTCACCAAACTGCATATTTCAGAACCGAACGTGGCTGAGATGTTCATTACTTTGTGTTCTATCGAATGGTTATTTCGGATTTCCTCTATCTGTCATACTTTTTATTCTATTTTCACCTTTACAGAGAGTCGCATAGCCAATTTGGCCAAAAATCGCGGAAATTCTTCTAAGTCAAAGAAGACCACAAACTATATTCCTTGACAGCAAGGCTATTAACTTTCACCAAACTGCATATTTCAGAACCGAACGTGGCTGAGATGTTCATTACTTTGTGTTCTATCGAATGGTTATTTCGGATTTCCTCTATCTGTCATACTTTTTATTCTATTTTCACCTTTACAGAGAGTCGCATAGCCAATTTGGCCAAAAATCGCGGAAATTCTTCTAAGTCAAAGAAGACCACAAACTATATTCCTTGACAGCAAGGCTATTAACTTTCACCAAACTGCATATTTCAGAACCGAACGTGGCTGAGATGTTCATTACCTTGAGTTCTATCGAATGGTTATTTCGGATTTCCTCTATCTGTGATACTTTTTATTCTATTTTCACTCTTACAGAGAGTCGCATAGCCAATTTGGCCAAAAATCGCGGAAATTCTTCTAAGTCAAAGAATACCACAAACTATATTCCTTGACAGCAAGCTGCATATTTTAGAACCAAACTGGGCAAAGATGTTCATTACTTTGTGTTCTATCGAATGGTTATTTCGGATTTCCTCTATCTGTCATACTTTTTATTCTATTTTCACCCTTACAGAGAGTCGCATAGCCAATTTTTCCAAAAATCGCGGAAATTCTTCTAAGTCAAAGAAGACCACAAACTATATTCCTTGACAACAAGGCTAATAACTTTCATCAAACTGCATATTTCAGAACCAAACTGGGCTGAGATGTTCATTACCTTGAGTTCTATCGAATGGTTATTTCGGATTTCCTCTATCTGTGATACTTTTTATTCTATTTTCACTCTTACAGAGAGTCGCATAGCCAATTTGGCCAAAAATCGCGGAAATTCTTCTAAGTCAAAGAATACCACAAACTATATTCCTTGACAGCAAGCTGAATATTTTAGAACCAAACTGGGCTGAGATGTTCATTACTTTGTGTTCTATCGAATGGTTATTTCGGATTTCCTCTATCTGTCATACTTTTTATTCTATTTTCACCCTTACAGAGAGTCGCATAGCCAATTTGGCAAAAAATCGCGGAAATTCTTCTAGTCAAAGAAGACCACAAACTATATTCCTTGACAACAAGGCTAATAACTTTCTTCAAACTGCATGTTTCAGAACCAAACGTGGCTGAAATGTTCATTACTTTGTGTTCTATCGAATGGTTATTTCGGATTTCCTCTATCTGGCATACTTTTTATTCTATTTTTCACCCTTACAGAGAGTCGGATAGCCAATTTGGCCAAAAATCGCGAAAATTCTTCTAAGTCAAAGAAGACCACAGACTATATTCCTTGACAGCAAGGCTAATAACTTTCATCAAACTGCATATTTCAGAACCAAACATGGCTGAGATGTTCATTACTTTGTGTTCTATCGAATGGTTATTTCGGATTTCCTCTATCTGTCATACTTTTTATTCTATTTTCACCCTTACAGAGAGTCGCATAGACAATTTGGCCAAAAATCGCGGAAATTCTTCAAAGTCAAAGAATACCACAAACTATATTCCTTGACAGCAAGCTGCATATTTTAGAACCAAACTGGGCTGAGATGTTCATTACTTTGTGTTCTATCGAATGGTTATTTCGGATTTCCTCTATCTGTGATACTTTTTATTCTATTATCACTCTTACAGAGAGTCGCATAGCCAATTTGGCCAAAAATCGCGGAAATTCTTCTAAGTCAAAGAAGACAACAGACTATATTCCTTGACAGCAAGGCTAATAACTTTCATCAAACTGCATATTTCAGAACCAAACATGGCTGAGATGTTCATTACTTTGTGTTCTATCGAATGGTTATTTCGGATTTCCTCTATCTGTCATACTTTTTATTCTATTTTCACCCTTACAGAGAGTCGCATAGCCAATTTGTCCAAAAATCGCGGAAATTCTTCTAAGTCAAAGAAGACCACAAACTATATTCCTTGACAGCAAGGCTATTAACTTTCACCAAACTGCATATTTCAGAACCGAACGTGGCTGAGATGTTCATTACCTTGAGTTCTATCGAATGGTTATTTCGGATTTCCTCTATCTGTGATACTTTTTATTCTATTTTCACTCTTACAGAGAGTCGCATAGCCAATTTGGCAAAAAATCGCGGAAATTCTTCTAAGTCAAAGAATACCACAAACTATATTCCTTGACAGCAAGCTGAATATTTTAGAACCAAACTGGACTGAGATGTTCATTACTTTGTGTTCTATCGAATGGTTATTTCGGATTTCCTCTATCTGTCATACTTTTTATTCTATTTTCACCCTTACAGAGAGTCGCATAGCCAATTTTTCCAAAAATCGCGGAAATTCTTCTAAGTCAAAGAAGACCACAAACTATATTCCTTGACAACAAGGCTAATAACTTTCTTCAAACTCCATATTTCAGAACCAAACATGGCTGAGATGTTCATTACTTTGTGTTCTATCGAATGGTTATTTCGGATTTCCTCTATCTGTCATACTTTTTATTCTATTTACACCCTTACAGAGAGTCGCATAGACAATTTGGCCAAAAATCGCGGAAATTCTTCAAAGTCAAAGAATACCACAAACTATATTCCTTGACAGCAAGCTGCATATTTTAGAACCAAACTGGGCTGAGATGTTCATTACTTTGTGTTCTATCGAATGGTTATTTCGGATTTCCTCTATCTGTGATACTTTTTATTCTATTATCACTCTTACAGAGAGTCGCATAGCCAATTTGGCCAAAAATCGCGGAAATTCTTCTAAGTCAAAGAAGACAACAGACTATATTCCTTGACAGCAAGGCTAATAACTTTCATCAAACTGCATATTTCAGAACCAAACATGACTGAGATGTTCATTACTTTGTGTTCTATCGAATGGTTATTTCGGATTTCCTCTATCTGTCATACTTTTTATTCTATTTTCACCCTTACAGAGAGTCGCATAGCCAATTTGTCCAAAAATCGCGGAAATTCTTCTAAGTCAAAGAAGACCACAAACTATATTCCTTGACAGCAAGGCTATTAACTTTCACCAAACTGCATATTTCAGAACCGAACGTGGCTGAGATGTTCATTACCTTGAGTTCTATCGAATGGTTATTTCGGATTTCCTCTATCTGTGATACTTTTTATTCTATTTTCACTCTTACAGAGAGTCGCATAGCCAATTTGGCCAAAAATCGCGGAAATTCTTCTAAGTCAAAGAATACCACAAACTATATTCCTTGACAGCAAGCTGCATATTTTAGAACCAAACTGGGCAAAGATGTTCATTACTTTGTGTTCTATCGAATGGTTATTTCGGATTTCCTCTATCTGTCATACTTTTTATTCTATTTTCACCCTTACAGAGAGTCGCATAGCCAATTTGGCAAAAAATCGCGGAAATTCTTCTAGTCAAAGAAGACCACAAACTATATTCCTTGACAACAAGGCTAATAACTTTCTTCAAACTGCATGTTTCAGAACCAAACGTGGCTGAAATGTTCATTACTTTGTGTTCTATCGAATGGTTATTTCGGATTTCCTCTATCTGGCATACTTTTTATTCTATTTTTCACCCTTACAGAGAGTCGGATAGCCAATTTGGCCAAAAATCGCGAAAATTCTTCTAAGTCAAAGAAGACCACAGACTATATTCCTTGACAGCAAGGCTAATAACTTTCATCAAACTGCATATTTCAGAACCAAACATGGCTGAGATGTTCATTACTTTGTGTTCTATCGAATGGTTATTTCGGATTTCCTCTATCTGTCATACTTTTTATTCTATTTTCACCCTTACAGAGAGTCGCATAGACAATTTGGCCAAAAATCGCGGAAATTCTTCAAAGTCAAAGAATACCACAAACTATATTCCTTGACAGCAAGCTGCATATTTTAGAACCAAACTGGGCTGAGATGTTCATTACTTTGTGTTCTATCGAATGGTTATTTCGGATTTCCTCTATCTGTGATACTTTTTATTCTATTATCACTCTTACAGAGAGTCGCATAGCCAATTTGGCCAAAAATCGCGGAAATTCTTCTAAGTCAAAGAAGACAACAGACTATATTCCTTGACAGCAAGGCTAATAACTTTCATCAAACTGCATATTTCAGAACCAAACATGGCTGAGATGTTCATTACTTTGTGTTCTATCGAATGGTTATTTCGGATTTCCTCTATCTGTCATACTTTTTATTCTATTTTCACCCTTACAGAGAGTCGCATAGCCAATTTGTCCAAAAATCGCGGAAATTCTTCTAAGTCAAAGAAGACCACAAACTATATTCCTTGACAGCAAGGCTATTAACTTTCACCAAACTGCATATTTCAGAACCGAACGTGGCTGAGATGTTCATTACCTTGAGTTCTATCGAATGGTTATTTCGGATTTCCTCTATCTGTGATACTTTTTATTCTATTTTCACTCTTACAGAGAGTCGCATAGCCAATTTGGCAAAAAATCGCGGAAATTCTTCTAAGTCAAAGAATACCACAAACTATATTCCTTGACAGCAAGCTGAATATTTTAGAACCAAACTGGACTGAGATGTTCATTACTTTGTGTTCTATCGAATGGTTATTTCGGATTTCCTCTATCTGTCATACTTTTTATTCTATTTTCACCCTTACAGAGAGTCGCATAGCCAATTTTTCCAAAAATCGCGGAAATTCTTCTAAGTCAAAGAAGACCACAAACTATATTCCTTGACAACAAGGCTAATAACTTTCTTCAAACTTCATATTTCAGAACCAAACATGGCTGAGATGTTCATTACTTTGTGTTCTATCGAATGGTTATTTCGGATTTCCTCTATCTGTCATACTTTTTATTCTATTTTCACCCTTACAGAGAGTCGCATAGACAATTTGGCCAAAAATCGCGGAAATTCTTCAAAGTCAAAGAATACCACAAACTATATTCCTTGACAGCAAGCTGCATATTTTAGAACCAAACTGGGCTGAGATGTTCATTACTTTGTGTTCTATCGAATGGTTATTTCGGATTTCCTCTATCTGTGATACTTTTTATTCTATTATCACTCTTACAGAGAGTCGCATAGCCAATTTGGCCAAAAATCGCGGAAATTCTTCTAAGTCAAAGAAGACAACAGACTATATTCCTTGACAGCAAGGCTAATAACTTTCATCAAACTGCATATTTCAGAACCAAACATGACTGAGATGTTCATTACTTTGTGTTCTATCGAATGGTTATTTCGGATTTCCTCTATCTGTCATACTTTTTATTCTATTTTCACCCTTACAGAGAGTCGCATAGCCAATTTGTCCAAAAATCGCGGAAATTCTTCTAAGTCAAAGAAGACCACAAACTATATTCCTTGACAGCAAGGCTATTAACTTTCACCAAACTGCATATTTCAGAACCGAACGTGGCTGAGATGTTCATTACCTTGAGTTCTATCGAATGGTTATTTCGGATTTCCTCTATCTGTGATACTTTTTATTCTATTTTCACTCTTACAGAGAGTCGCATAGCCAATTTGGCCAAAAATCGCGGAAATTCTTCTAAGTCAAAGAATACCACAAACTATATTCCTTGACAGCAAGCTGAATATTTTAGAACCAAACTGGACTGAGATGTTCATTACTTTGTGTTCTATCGAATGGTTATTTCGGATTTCCTCTATCTGTCATACTTTTTATTCTATTTTCACCCTTACAGAGAGTCGCATAGCCAATTTTTCCAAAAATCGCGGAAATTCTTCTAAGTCAAAGAAGACCACAAACTATATTCCTTGACAACAAGGCTAATAACTTTCTTCAAACTTCATATTTCAGAACCAAACGTGGCTGAGATGTTCATTACTTTGTGTTCTATCGAATGGTTATTTCGGATTTCCTCTATCTGTCATACTTTTTATTCTATTTTCACCCTTACAGAGAGTCGGATAGCCAATTTGGCCAAAAATCGCGGAAATTCTTCTAAGTCAAGGAAGACAACAAACTATATTCCTTGACAGCAAGGCTAATAACTTTCATCAAACTGCATATTTCAGAACCAAACATGGCTGTGATGTTCATTACTTTGTGTTCTATCGAATGGTTATTTCGGATTTCCTCTATCTGTCATACTTTTTATTCTATTTTCACCCTTACAGAGAGTCGCATAGACAATTTTGCCAAAAATCGCGGAAATTCTTCTAAGTCAAAGAATACCACAAACTATATTCCTTGACAGCAAGCTGCATATTTTAGAACCAAACTGGGCTGAGATGTTCATTTCTTTGTGTTCTATCGAATGGTTATTTCGGATTTCCTCTATCTGTGATACTTTTTATTCTATTTTCACTCTTACAGAGAGTCGCATAGCCAATTTGGCCAAAAATCGCGGAAATTCTTCTAAGTCAAAGAATACCACAAACTATATTCCTTGACAGCAAGCTGAATATTTTAGAACCTAACTGGGCTGAGATGTTCATTACTTTGTGTTCTATCGAATGGTTATTTCGGATTTCCTCTATCTGGCATACTTTTTATTCTATTTTCACCCTTACAGAGAGTCGGACAGCCAATTTTTCCAAAAATCGCGGAAATTCTTCTAAGTCAAAGAAGACCACAAACTATATTCCTTGACAACAAGGCTAATAACTTTCATCAAACTGCATATTTCAGAACCAAACTGGGCTGAGATGTTCATTACTTTGTGTTCTATCGAATGGTTATTTCGGATTTCCTCTATCTGTCATACTTTTTATTCTATTTTCACCCTTACAGAGAGTCGCATAGCCAATTTGGCAAAAAATCGCGGAAATTCTTCTAGTCAAAGAAGACCACAAACTATATTCCTTGACAACAAGGCTAATAACTTTCTTCAAAATGCATGTTTCAGAACCAAACGTGGCTGAAATGTTCATTACTTTGTGTTCTATCGAATGGTTATTTCGGATTTCCTCTATCTGGCATACTTTTTATTCTATTTTTCACCCTTACAGAGAGTCGGATAGCCAATTTGGCCAAAAATCGCGGAAATTCTTCAAAGTCAAAGAATACCACAAACTATATTCCTTGACAGCAAGCTGCATATTTTAGAACCAAACTGGGCTGAGATGTTCATTACTTTGTGTTCTATCGAATGGTTATTTCGGATTTCCTCTATCTGTGATACTTTTTATTCTATTATCACTCTTACAGAGAGTCGCATAGCCAATTTGGCCAAAAATCGCGGAAATTCTTCTAAGTCAAAGAAGACAACAGACTATATTCCTTGACAGCAAGGCTAATAACTTTCATCAAACTGCATATTTCAGAACCAAACATGGCTGAGATGTTCATTACTTTGTGTTCTATCGAATGGTTATTTCGGATTTCCTCTATCTGTCATACTTTTTATTCTATTTTCACTCTTACAGAGAGTCGCATAGCCAATTTGGCCAAAAATCGCGGAAATTCTTCTAAGTCAAAGAATACCACAAACTATATTCCTTGACAGCAAGCTGCATATTTTAGAACCAAACTGGGCTGAGATGTTCATTTCTTTGTGTTCTATCGAATGGTTATTTCGGATTTCCTCTATCTGTGATACTTTTTATTCTATTTTCACTCTTACAGAGAGTCGCATAGCCAATTTGGCCAAAAATCGCGGAAATTCTTCTAAGTCAAAGAATACCACAAACTATATTCCTTGACAGCAAGCTGAATATTTTAGAACCTAACTGGGCTGAGATGTTCATTACTTTGTGTTCTATCGAATGGTTATTTCGGATTTCCTCTATCTGGCATACTTTTTATTCTATTTTCACCCTTACAGAGAGTCGGACAGCCAATTTGGCCAAAAATCGCGGAAATTCTTCTAAGTCAAAGAAGACAACAAACTATATTCCTTGACAGCAAGGCTAATAACTTTAATCAAACTGCATATTTCAGAACCAAACATGGCTGAGATGTTCATTACTTTGTGTTCTATCGAATGGTTATTTCGGATTTCCTCTATCTGTCATACTTTTTATTCTATTTTCACCCTTACAGAGAGTCGCATAGACAATTTGGCCAAAAATCGCGGAAATTCTTCTAAGTCAAAGAATACCACAAACTATATTCCTTGACAGCAAGCTGCATATTTTAGAACCAAACTGGGCTGAGATGTTCATTACTTTGTGTTCTATCGAATGGTTATTTCGGATTTCCTCTATCTGTGATACTTTTTATTCTATTATCACTCTTACAGAGAGTCGCATAGCCAATTTGGCCAAAAATCGCGGAAATTCTTCTAAGTCAAAGAATACCACAAACTATATTCCTTGACAGCAAACTGCATATTTTAGAACCAAACTGGGCAAAGATGTTCATTACTTTGTGTTCTATCGAATGGTTATTTCGGATTTCCTCTATCTGTCATACTTTTTATTCTATTTTCACCCTTACAGAGAGTCGCATAGCCAATTTTTCCAAAAATCGCGGAAATTCTTCTAAGTCAAAGAAGACCACAAACTATATTCCTTGACAACAAGGCTAATAACTTTCATCAAACTGCATATTTCAGAACCAAACTGGGCTGAGATGTTCATTACTTTGTGTTCTATCGAATGGTTATTTCGGATTTCCTCTATCTGTCATACTTTTTATTCTATTTTCACCCTTACAGAGAGTCGCATAGCCAATTTGGCAAAAAATCGCGGAAATTCTTCTAGTCAAAGAAGACCACAAACTATATTCCTTGACAACAAGGCTAATAACTTTCTTCAAACTGCATGTTTCAGAACCAAACGTGGCTGAAATGTTCATTACTTTATGTTCTATCGAATGGTTATTTCGGATTTCCTCTATCTGGCATACTTTTTATTCTATTTTTCACCCTTACAGAGAGTCGGATAGCCAATTTGGCCAAAAATCGCGAAAATTCTTCTAAGTCAAAGAAGACCACAGACTATATTCCTTGACAGCAAGGCTAATAACTTTCATCAAACTGCATATTTCAGAACCAAACATGGCTGAGATGTTCATTACTTTGTGTTCTATCGAATGGTTATTTCGGATTTCCTCTATCTGTCATACTTTTTATTCTATTTTCACCCTTACAGAGAGTCGCATAGACAATTTGGCCAAAAATCGCGGAAATTCTTCAAAGTCAAAGAATACCACAAACTATATTCCTTGACAGCAAGCTGCATATTTTAGAACCAAACTGGGCTGAGATGTTCATTACTTTGTGTTCTATCGAATGGTTATTTCGGATTTCCTCTATCTGTGATACTTTTTATTCTATTATCACTCTTACAGAGAGTCGCATAGCCAATTTGGCCAAAAATCGCGGAAATTCTTCTAAGTCAAAGAAGACAACAGACTATATTCCTTGACAGCAAGGCTAATAACTTTCATCAAACTGCATATTTCAGAACCAAACATGGCTGAGATGTTCATTACTTTGTGTTCTATCGAATGGTTATTTCGGATTTCCTCTATCTGTCATACTTTTTATTCTATTTTCACCCTTACAGAGAGTCGCATAGCCAATTTGTCCAAAAATCGCGGAAATTCTTCTAAGTCAAAGAAGACCACAAACTATATTCCTTGACAGCAAGGCTATTAACTTTCACCAAACTGCATATTTCAGAACCGAACGTGGCTGAGATGTTCATTACCTTGAGTTCTATCGAATGGTTATTTCGGATTTCCTCTATCTGTGATACTTTTTATTCTATTTTCACTCTTACAGAGAGTCGCATAGCCAATTTGGCCAAAAATCGCGGAAATTCTTCTAAGTCAAAGAAGACCACAGACTATATTCCTTGACAGCAAGGCTAATAACTTTCATCAAACTGCATATTTCAGAACCAAACATGGCTGAGATGTTCATTACTTTGTGTTCTATCGAATGGTTATTTCGGATTTCCTCTATCTGTCATACTTTTTATTCTATTTTCACCCTTACAGAGAGTCGCATAGCCAATTTGGCCAAAAATCGCGGAAATTCTTCTAAGTCAAAGAAGACCACAGACTATATTCCTTGACAGCAAGGCTAATAACTTTCATCAAACTGCATATTTCAGAACCAAACATGGCTGAGATGTTCATTACTTTGTGTTCTATCGAATGGTTATTTCGGATTTCCTCTATCTGGCATACTTTTTATTCTATTTTCACCCTTACAGAGAGTAGCATAGCCAATTTGGCAAAAAAATCGCGGAAATTCTTCTAAGTCAAAGAAGACCACAAACTATATTCCTTGACAACAAGGCTAATAACTTTCTTCAAACTGCATATTTCAGAACCAAACGTGGCTGAAATGTTCATTACTTTGTGTTCTATCGAATGGTTATTTCGGATTTCCTCTATCTGTCATACTTTTTATTCTAATTTCACTCTTACAGAGAGTCGCATAGCCAATTTGGCCAAAAATCGCGGAAATTCTTCTAAGTCAAAGAAGACCACAGACTATATTCCTTGACAGCAAGGCTAATAATTTTCATCAAACTGCATATTTCAGAACCAAACATGGCTGAGATGTTCATTACTTTGTGTTCTATCGAATGGTTATTTCGGATTTCCTCTATCTGGCATACCTTTTATTCTATTTTCACCCTTACAGAGAGTCGGATAGCCAATTTGGCCAAAAATCGCGGAAATTCTTCTAAGTCAAAGAAGACCACAGACTATATTCCTTGACAGCAAGCTGCATATTTTAGAACCAAACTGGGCTGAGATGTTCATTACTTTGTGTTCTATCGAATGGTTATTTCGGATTTCCTCTATCTGTCATACTTTTTATTCTATTTTCACCCTTACAGAGAGTCGCATAGCCAATTTGGCCAAAAATCGCGGAAATTCTTCTAAGTCAAAGAATACCACAGACTATATTCCTTGACAGCAAGGCTAATAACTTTCTTCAAACTGCATATTTCAGAACCAAACGTGGCTGAGATGTTCATTACCTTGAGTTCTATCGAATGGTTATTTCGGATTTCCTCTATCTGTCATACTTTTTATTCTATTTACACCCTTAGAGAGAGTCGCATAGCCAATTTGGCCAAAAATCGCGGAAATTCTTCTAAGTCAAAGAAGACCATAGACTAGTTTCCTTGACAGCAAGGCTAATAACTTTCTTCAAACTGCATATTTCAGAACAAAACGTGGCTGAGATGTTCATTACCTTGAGTTCTATCGAATGGTTATTTCGGATTTCCTCTATCTGTCATACTTTTTATTCTATTTTCACCCTTAGAGAGAGTCGCATAGCCAATTTGGCCAAAAATCGCGGAAATTCTTCTAAGTCAAAGAAGACCATAGACTAGTTTCCTTGACAGCAAGGCTAATAACTTTCTTCAAACTGCATATTTCAGAACCAAACGTGGCTGAGATGTTCATTACTTTGTGTTCTATCGAATGGTTATTTCGGATTTCCTCTATCTGTCATACTTTTTATTCTATTTTCACCCTTACAGAGAGTCGCATAGCCATTTTGGCCAAAAATCGCGGAAATTCTTCTAAGTCAAAGAAGACCATAGACTAGTTTCCTTGACAGCAAGGCTAATAAATTTCTTCAAACTGCATATTTCAGAACCAAACGTGGCTGAGATGTTCATTACTTTGTGTTCTATCGAATGGTTATTTCGGATTTCCTCTATCTGTCATACTTTTTATTCTATTTTCACCCTTACAGAGAGTCGCATAGCCAATTTGGCAAAAAATCGCGGAAATTCTTCTAAGTCAAAGAAGACCACAGACTATATTCCTTGACAGCAAGGCTAATAACTTTCTTCAAACTGCATATTTCAGAACCAAACGTGGCTGAGATGTTCATTACTTTGTGTTCTATCGAATGGTTATTTCGGATTTCCTCTATCTGTCATACTTTTTATTCTATTTTTCACCCTTACAGAGAGTCGGATAGCCAATTTGGCCAAAAATCGCGAAAATTCTTCTAAGTCAAAGAAGACCACAGACTATATTCCTTGACAGCAAGGCTAATAACTTTCATCAAACTGCATATTTCAGAACCAAACATGGCTGAGATGTTCATTACTTTGTGTTCTATCGAATGGTTATTTCGGATTTCCTCTATCTGTCATACTTTTTATTCTATTTTCACCCTTACAGAGAGTCGCATAGACAATTTGGCCAAAAATCGCGGAAATTCTTCAAAGTCAAAGAATACCACAAACTATATTCCTTGACAACAAGCTGCATATTTTAGAACCAAACTGGGCTGAGATGTTCATTACTTTGTGTTCTATCGAATGGTTATTTCGGATTTCCTCTATCTGTGATACTTTTTATTCTATTATCACTCTTACAGAGAGTCGCATAGCCAATTTGGCCAAAAATCGCGGAAATTCTTCTAAGTCAAAGAAGACAACAGACTATATTCCTTGACAGCAAGGCTAATAACTTTCATCAAACTGCATATTTCAGAACCAAACATGGCTGAGATGTTCATTACTTTGTGTTCTATCGAATGGTTATTTCGGATTTCCTCTATCTGTCATACTTTTTATTCTATTTTCACCCTTACAGAGAGTCGCATAGCCAATTTGTCCAAAAATCGCGGAAATTCTTCTAAGTCAAAGAAGACCACAAACTATATTCCTTGACAGCAAGGCTATTAACTTTCACCAAACTGCATATTTCAGAACCGAACGTGGCTGAGATGTTCATTACCTTGAGTTCTATCGAATGGTTATTTCGGATTTCCTCTATCTGTGATACTTTTTATTCTATTTTCACTCTTACAGAGAGTCGCATAGCCAATTTGGCCAAAAATCGCGGAAATTCTTCTAAGTCAAAGAATACCACAAACTATATTCCTTGACAGCAAGCTGAATATTTTAGAACCAAACTGGACTGAGATGTTCATTACTTTGTGTTCTATCGAATGGTTATTTCGGATTTCCTCTATCTGTCATACTTTTTATTCTATTTTCACCCTTACAGAGAGTCGCATAGCCAATTTTTCCAAAAATCGCGGAAATTCTTCTAAGTCAAAGAAGACCACAAACTATATTCCTTGACAGCAAGGCTAATAACTTTCATCAAACTGCATATTTCAGAACCAAACTGGGCTGAGATGTTCATTACTTTGTGTTCTATCGAATGGTTATTTCGGATTTCCTCTATCTGTCATACTTTTTATTCTATTTTCACTCTTACAGAGAGTCGCATAGCCAATTTGGCCAAAAATCGCGGAAATTCTTCTAAGTCAAAGAAGACCACAGACTATATTCCTTGACAGCAAGGCTAATAACTTTCATCAAACTGCATATTTCAGAACCAAACATGGCTGAGATGTCCATTACTTTGTGTTCTATCGAATGGTTATTTCGGATTTCCTCTATCTGTCATACTTTTTATTCTATTTTCACCCTTACAGAGAGTCGCATAGCCAATTTGGCCAAAAATCGCGGAAATTCTTCTAAGTCAAAGAAGACCATAGACTAGTTTCCTTGACAGCAAGGCTAATAAATTTCTTCAAACTGCATATTTCAGAACCAAACGTGGCTGAGATGTTCATTACTTTGTGTTCTATCGAATGGTTATTTCGGATTTCCTCTATCTGTCATACTTTTTATTCTATTTTCACCCTTACAGAGAGTCGCATAGCCAATTTGGCAAAAAATCGCGGAAATTCTTCTAAGTCAAAGAAGACCACAGACTATATTCCTTGACAGCAAGGCTAATAACTTTCTTCAAACTGCATATTTCAGAACCAAACGTGGCTGAGATGTTCATTACTTTGTGTTCTATCGAATGGTTATTTCGGATTTCCTCTATCTGTCATACTTTTTATTCTATTTTTCACCCTTACAGAGAGTCGGATAGCCAATTTGGCCAAAAATCGCGAAAATTCTTCTAAGTCAAAGAAGACCACAGACTATATTCCTTGACAGCAAGGCTAATAACTTTCATCAAACTGCATATTTCAGAACCAAACATGGCTGAGATGTTCATTACTTTGTGTTCTATCGAATGGTTATTTCGGATTTCCTCTATCTGTCATACTTTTTATTCTATTTTCACCCTTACAGAGAGTCGCATAGACAATTTGGCCAAAAATCGCGGAAATTCTTCAAAGTCAAAGAATACCACAAACTATATTCCTTGACAACAAGCTGCATATTTTAGAACCAAACTGGGCTGAGATGTTCATTACTTTGTGTTCTATCGAATGGTTATTTCGGATTTCCTCTATCTGTGATACTTTTTATTCTATTATCACTCTTACAGAGAGTCGCATAGCCAATTTGGCCAAAAATCGCGGAAATTCTTCTAAGTCAAAGAAGACAACAGACTATATTCCTTGACAGCAAGGCTAATAACTTTCATCAAACTGCATATTTCAGAACCAAACATGGCTGAGATGTTCATTACTTTGTGTTCTATCGAATGGTTATTTCGGATTTCCTCTATCTGTCATACTTTTTATTCTATTTTCACCCTTACAGAGAGTCGCATAGCCAATTTGTCCAAAAATCGCGGAAATTCTTCTAAGTCAAAGAAGACCACAAACTATATTCCTTGACAGCAAGGCTATTAACTTTCACCAAACTGCATATTTCAGAACCGAACGTGGCTGAGATGTTCATTACCTTGAGTTCTATCGAATGGTTATTTCGGATTTCCTCTATCTGTGATACTTTTTATTCTATTTTCACTCTTACAGAGAGTCGCATAGCCAATTTGGCCAAAAATCGCGGAAATTCTTCTAAGTCAAAGAATACCACAAACTATATTCCTTGACAGCAAGCTGAATATTTTAGAACCAAACTGGACTAAGATGTTCATTACTTTGTGTTCTATCGAATGGTTATTTCGGATTTCCTCTATCTGTCATACTTTTTATTCTATTTTCACCCTTACAGAGAGTCGCATAGCCAATTTTTCCAAAAATCGCGGAAATTCTTCTAAGTCAAAGAAGACCACAAACTATATTCCTTGACAGCAAGGCTAATAACTTTCATCAAACTGCATATTTCAGAACCAAACTGGGCTGAGATGTTCATTACTTTGTGTTCTATCGAATGGTTATTTCGGATTTCCTCTATCTGTCATACTTTTTATTCTATTTTCACTCTTACAGAGAGTCGCATAGCCAATTTGGCCAAAAATCGCGGAAATTCTTCTAAGTCAAAGAAGACCACAGACTATATTCCTTGACAGCAAGGCTAATAACTTTCATCAAACTGCATATTTCAGAACCAAACATGGCTGAGATGTCCATTACTTTGTGTTCTATCGAATGGTTATTTCGGATTTCCTCTATCTGTCATACTTTTTATTCTATTTTCACCCTTACAGAGAGTCGCATAGCCAATTTGGCCAAAAATCGCGGAAATTCTTCTAAGTCAAAGAAGACCACAGACTATATTCCTTGACAGCAAGGCTAATAACTTTCATCAAACTGCATATTTCAGAACCAAACATGGCTGAGATGTTCATTACTTTGTGTTCTATCGAATGGTTATTTCGGATTTCCTCTATCTGTCATACTTTTTATTCTATTTTCACCCTTACAGAGAGTAGCATAGCCAATTTGGCAAAAAAATCGCGGAAATTCTTCTAAGTCAAAGAAGACCACAAACTATATTCCTTGACAACAAGGCTAATAACTTTCTTCAAACTGCATATTTCAGAACCAAACGTGGCTGAAATGTTCATTACTTTGTGTTCTATCGAATGGTTATTTCGGATTTCCTCTATCTGTCATACTTTTTATTCTATTTTCACTCTTACAGAGAGTCGCATAGCCAATTTGGCCAAAAATCGCGGAAATTCTTCTAAGTTAAAGAAGACCACAGACTATATTCCTTGACAGCAAGACTAATAATTTTCATCAAACTGCATATTTCAGAACCAAACATGGCTGAGATGTTCATTACTTTGTGTTCTATCGAATGGTTATTTCGGATTTCCTCTATCTGGCATACCTTTTATTCTATTTTCACCCTTACAGAGAGTCGGATAGCCAATTTGGCCAAAAATCGCGGAAATTCTTCTAAGTCAAAGAATACCACAAACTATATTCCTTGACAGCAAGCTGCATATTTTAGAACCAAACTGGGCTGAGATGTTCATTACTTTGTGTTCTATCGAATGGTTATTTCGGATTTCCTCTATCTGTCATACTTTTTATTCTAGTTTCACTCTTACAGAGTGTCGCATAGCCAATTTGGCCAAAAATCGCGGAATTTCTTCTAAGTCAAAGAATACCACAAACTATATTCCTTGACAGCAAGCTGAATATTTTAGAACCAAACTGGGCTGAGATGTTCATTACTTTGTGTTCTATCGAATGGTTATTTCGGATTTCCTCTATCTGTCATACTTTTTATTCTAGTTTCACTCTTACAGAGTGTCGCATAGCCAATTTGGCCAAAAATCGCGGAATTTCTTCTAAGTCAAAGAAGACCACAAACTATATTCCTTGACAGCAAGGCTAATAACTTTCTTCAAACTGCATATTTCAGAACCAAACGTGGCTGAGATGTTCATTACTTTGTGTTCTATCGAATGGTTATTTCGGATTTCCTCTATCTGTCATACTTTTTATTCAATTTTCACCCTTACAGAGAGTCGCAGAGCCAATTTGGCAAAAAATCGCGGAAATTCTTCTAAGTCAAAGAAGACCACAGACTATATTCCTTGACAGCAAGGCTAATAACTTTCTTCAAACTGTATATTTCAGAACCAAACGTGGCTGAGATGTTCATTACTTTGTGTTCTATCGAATGGTTATTTCGGATTTCCTCTATCTGTCATACTTTTTATTCTATTTTCACCCTTACAGAGAGTCGCATAGCCATTTTGGCCAAAAATCGCGGAAATTCTTCTAAGTCAAAGAAGACCATAGACTAGTTTCCTTGACAGCAAGGCTAATAACTTTCTTCAAACTGCATATTTCAGAACCAAACGTGGCTGAGATGTTCATTACTTTGTGTTCTATCGAATGGTTATTTCGGATTTCCTCTATCTGTCATACTTTTTATTCTATTTTCACCCTTACAGAGAGTCGCATAGCCAATTTGGCCAAAAATCGCGGAAATTCTTCTAAGTCAAAGAAGACCACAGACTATATTCCTTGACAGCAAGGCTAATAACTTTCTTCAAACTGCATATTTCAGGACCAAACGTGGCTGAGATGTTCATTACCTTGAGTTCTATCGAATGATTATTTCGGATTTCCTCTATCTGTCATACTTTTGATTCTATTTTCACCCTAAGAGAGAGTCGCATAGCCAATTTGGCCAAAAATCGCGGAAATTCTTCTAAGTCAAAGAAGACCATAGACTAGTTTACTTGACAGCAAGGCTAATAACTTTCTTCAAACTGCATATTTCAGAACAAAACGTGGCTGAGATGTTCATTACTTTGTGTTCTATCGAATGGTTATTTCGGATTTCCTCTATCTGTCATACTTTTTATTCTATTTTCACCCTTACAGAGAGTCGCATAGCCATTTTGGCCAAAAATCGCGGAAATTCTTCTAAGTAAAAGAAGACCATAGACTAGTTTCCTTGACAGCAAGGCTAATAACTTTCTTCAAACTGCATATTTCAGAACCAAACGTGGCTGAGATGTTCATTACTTTGTGTTCTATCGAATGGTTATTTCGGATTTCCTCTATCTGTCATACTTTTTATTCTATTTTCACCCTTACAGAGAGTCGCATAGCCAATTTGGCCAAAAATCGCGGAAATTCTTCTAAGTCAAAGAAGACCACAGACTATATTCCTTGACAGCAAGGCTAATAACTTTCATCAAACTGCATATTTCAGAACCAAACATGGCTGAGATGTTCATTACTTTGTGTTCTATCGAATGGTTATTTCGGATTTCCTCTATCTGTCATACTTTTTATTCTATTTTCACCCTTACAGAGAGTCGCATAGCCAATTTGGCCAAAAATCGCGGAAATTCTTCTAAGTCAAAGAAGACCACAGACTATATTCCTTGACAGCAAGGCTAATAACTTTCATCAAACTGCATATTTCAGAACCAAACATGGCTGAGATGTTCATTACTTTGTGTTCTATCGAATGGTTATTTCGGATTTCCTCTATCTGTCATACTTTTTATTCTATTTTCACCCTTACAGAGAGTAGCATAGCCAATTTGGCAAAAAAATCGCGGAAATTCTTCTAAGTCAAAGAAGACCACAAACTATATTCCTTGACAACAAGGCTAATAACTTTCTTCAAACTGCATATTTCAGAACCAAACGTGGCTGAAATGTTCATTACTTTGTGTTCTATCGAATGGTTATTTCGGATTTCCTCTATCTGTCATACTTTTTATTCTATTTTCACTCTTACAGAGAGTCGCATAGCCAATTTGGCCAAAAATCGCGGAAATTCTTCTAATTTAAAGAAGACCACAGACTATATTCCTTGACAGCAAGACTAATAATTTTCATCAAACTGCATATTTCAGAACCAAACATGGCTGAGATGTTCATTACTTTGTGTTCTATCGAATGGTTATTTCGGATTTCCTCTATCTGGCATACCTTTTATTCTATTTTCACCCTTACAGAGAGTCGGATAGCCAATTTGGCCAAAAATCGCGGAAATTCTTCTAAGTCAAAGAATACCACAAACTATATTCCTTGACAGCAAGCTGCATATTTTAGAACCAAACTGGGCTGAGATGTTCATTACTTTGTGTTCTATCGAATGGTTATTTCGGATTTCCTCTATCTGTCATACTTTTTATTCTAGTTTCACTCTTACAGAGTGTCGCAAAGCCAATTTGGCCAAAAATCGCGGAATTTCTTCTAAGTCAAAGAATACCACAAACTATATTCCTTGACAGCAAGCTGAATATTTTAGAACCAAACTGGGCTGAGATGTTCATTACTTTGTGTTCTATCGAATGGTTATTTCGGATTTCCTCTATCTGTCATACTTTTTATTCTAGTTTCACTCTTACAGAGTGTCGCATAGCCAATTTGGCCAAAAATCGCGGAATTTCTTCTAAGTCAAAGAAGACCACAAACTATATTCCTTGACAGCAAGGCTAATAACTTTCTTCAAACTGCATATTTCAGAACCAAACGTGGCTGAGATGTTCATTACTTTGTGTTCTATCGAATGGTTATTTCGGATTTCCTCTATCTGTCATACTTTTTATTCAATTTTCACCCTTACAGAGAGTCGCAGAGCCAATTTGGCAAAAAATCGCGGAAATTCTTCTAAGTCAAAGAAGACCACAGACTATATTCCTTGACAGCAAGGCTAATAACTTTCTTCAAACTGCATATTTCAGAACCAAACGTGGCTGAGATGTTCATTACTTTGTGTTCTATCGAATGGTTATTTCGGATTTCCTCTATCTGTCATACTTTTTATTCTATTTTCACCCTTACAGAGAGTCGCATAGCCATTTTGGCCAAATATCGCGGAAATTCTTCTAAGTCAAAGAAGACCATAGACTAGTTTCCTTGACAGCAAGGCTAATAACTTTCTTCAAACTGCATATTTCAGAACCAAACGTGGCTGAGATGTTCATTACTTTGTGTTCTATCGAATGGTTATTTCGGATTTCCTCTATCTGTCATACTTTTTATTCTATTTTCACCCTTACAGAGAGTCGCATAGCCAATTTGGCCAAAAATCGCGGAAATTCTTCTAAGTCAAAGAAGACCACAGACTATATTCCTTGACAGCAAGGCTAATAACTTTCTTCAAACTGCATATTTCAGGACCAAACGTGGCTGAGATGTTCATTACCTTGAGTTCTATCGAATGATTATTTCGGATTTCCTCTATCTGTCATACTTTTGATTCTATTTTCACCCTAAGAGAGAGTCGCATAGCCAATTTGGCCAACAATCGCGGAAATTCTTCTAAGTCAAAGAAGACCATAGACTAGTTTACTTGACAGCAAGGCTAATAACTTTCTTCAAACTGCATATTTCAGAACAAAACGTGGCTGAGATGTTCATTACCTTGAGTTCTATCGAATGGTTATTTCGGATTTCCTCTATCTGTCATACTTTTTATTCTATTTTCACCCTTAGAGAGAGTCGCATAGCCAATTTGGCCAAAAATCGCGGAAATTCTTCTAAGTCAAAGAAGACCATAGACTAGTTTCCTTGACAGCAAGGCTAATAACTTTCTTCAAACTGCATATTTCAGAACCAAACGTGGCTGAGATGTTCATTACTTTGTGTTCTATCGAATGGTTATTTCGGATTTCCTCTATCTGTCATACTTTTTATTCTATTTTCACCCTTACAGAGAGTCGCATAGCCATTTTGGTCAAAAATCGCGGAAATTCTTCTAAGTCAAAGAAGACCATGGACTAATTTCCTTGACAGCAAGGCTAATAAATTTCTTCAAACTGCATATTTCAGAACCAAACGTGGCTGAGATGTTCATTACTTTGTGTTCTGTCGAATGGTTATTTCGGATTTCCTCTATCTGTCATACTTTTTATTCTATTTTCACCCTTACAGAGAGTCGCATAGCCAATTTGGCCAAAAATCGCGGAAATTCTTCTAAGTCAAAGAATACCACAAACTATATTCCTTGACAGCAAGCTGCATATTTCAGAACCAAACTGGGCTGCGATGTTCATTACTTTGTGTTCTATCGAATGGTTATTTCGGATTTCCTCTATCTGTCATACTTTTTATTCTATTATCACTCTTACAGAGAGTCGGATAGCCAATTTGGCCAAAAATCGCGGAAATTCTTCTAAGTCAAAGAAGACCACAGACTATATTCCTTGACAGCAAGGCTAATAACTTTCATCAAACTGCATATTTCAGAACCAAACATGGCTGAGATGTTCATTACTTTGTGTTCTATCGAATGGTTATTTCGGATTTCCTCTATCTGTCATACTTTTGATTCTATTTTCACCCTTACAGAGAGTCGCATAGCCAATTTGGCCAAAAATCGCGGAAATTCTTCTAAGTCAAAGAAGACCACAGACTACTTTCCTTGACAGCAAGGCTAATAACTTTCTTCAAACTGCATATTTCAGAACCAAACGTGGCTGAGATGTTCATTACTTTGTGTTCTATCGAATGGTTATTTCGGATTTCCTCTATCTGTCATACTTTTGATTCTATTTTCACCCTTACAGAGAGTCGCATAGCCAATTTGGCCAAAAATCGCGGAAATTCTTCTAAGTCAAAGAAGACCATAGACTAGTTTCCTTGACAGCAAGGCTAATAACTTTCTTCAAACTGCATATTTCAGAACCAAACGTGGCTGAGATGTTCATTACTTTGTGTTCTATCGAATGGTTATTTCGGATTTCCTCTATCTGTCATACTTTTTATTCTATTTTCACCCTTACAGAGAGTCGCATAGCCATTTTGGTCAAAAATCGCGGAAATTCTTCTAAGTCAAAGAAGACCATAGACTAGTTTCCTTGACAGCAAGGCTAATAAATTTCTTCAAACTGCATATTTCAGAACCAAACGTGGCTGAGATGTTCATTACTTTGTGTTCTATCGAATGGTTATTTCGGATTTCCTCTATCTGTCATACTTTTTATTCTATTTTCACCCTTACAGAGAGTCGCATAGCCATTTTGGTCAAAAATCGCGGAAATTCTTCTAAGTCAAAGAAGACCATGGACTAATTTCCTTGACAGCAAGGCTAATAAATTTCTTCAAACTGCATATTTCAGAACCAAACGTGGCTGAGATGTTCATTACTTTGTGTTCTGTCGAATGGTTATTTCGGATTTCCTCTATCTGTCATACTTTTTATTCTATTTTCACCCTTACAGAGAGTCGCATAGCCAATTTGGCCAAAAATCGCGGAAATTCTTCTAAGTCAAAGAATACCACAAACTATATTCCTTGACAGCAAGCTGCATATTTCAGAACCAAACTGGGCTGCGATGTTCATTACTTTGTGTTCTATCGAATGGTTATTTCGGATTTCCTCTATCTGTCATACTTTTTATTCTATTATCACTCTTACAGAGAGTCGGATAGCCAATTTGGCCAAAAATCGCGGAAATTCTTCTAAGTCAAAGAAGACCACAGACTATATTCCTTGACAGCAAGGCTAATAACTTTCATCAAACTGCATATTTCAGAACCAAACATGGCTGAGATGTTCATTACTTTGTGTTCTATCGAATGGTTATTTCGGATTTCCTCTATCTGTCATACTTTTGATTCTATTTTCACCCTTACAGAGAGTCGCATAGCCAATTTGGCCAAAAATCGCGGAAATTCTTCTAAGTCAAAGAAGACCACAGACTACTTTCCTTGACAGCAAGGCTAATAACTTTCTTCAAACTGCATATTTCAGAACCAAACGTGGCTGAGATGTTCATTACTTTGTGTTCTATCGAATGGTTATTTCGGATTTCCTCTATCTGTCATACTTTTGATTCTATTTTCACCCTTACAGAGAGTCGCATAGCCAATTTGGCCAAAAATCGCGGAAATTCTTCTAAGTCAAAGAAGACCATAGACTAGTTTCCTTGACAGCAAGGCTAATAACTTTCTTCAAACTGCATATTTCAGAACCAAACGTGGCTGAGATGTTCATTACTTTGTGTTCTATCGAATGGTTATTTCGGATTTCCTCTATCTGTCATACTTTTTATTCTATTTTCACCCTTACAGAGAGTCGCATAGCCATTTTGGTCAAAAATCGCGGAAATTCTTCTAAGTCAAAGAAGACCATAGACTAGTTTCCTTGACAGCAAGGCTAATAAATTTCTTCAAACTGCATATTTCAGAACCAAACGTGGCTGAGATGTTCATTACTTTGTGTTCTATCGAATGGTTATTTCGGATTTCCTCTATCTGTCATACTTTTTATTCTATTTTCACCCTTACAGAGAGTCGCATAGCCAATTTGGCCAAAAATCGCGGAAATTCTTCTAAGTCAAAGAATACCACAAACTATATTCCTTGACAGCAAGCTGCATATTTCAGAACCAAACTGGGCTGCGATGTTCATTACTTTGTGTTCTATCGAATGGTTATTTCGGATTTCCTCTATCTGTCATACTTTTGATTCTATTTTCACCCTTACAGAGAGTCGCATAGCCAATTTGGCCAAAAATCGCGGAAATTCTTCTAAGTCAAAGAAGACCACAGACTACTTTCCTTGACAGCAAGGCTAATAACTTTCTTCAAACTGCATATTTCAGAACCAAACGTGGCTGAGATGTTCATTACTTTGTGTTCTATCGAATGGTTATTTCGGATTTCCTCTATCTGTCATACTTTTGATTCTATTTTCACCCTTACAGAGAGTCGCATAGCCAATTTGGCCAAAAATCGCGGAAATTCTTCTAAGTCAAAGAAGACCATAGACTAGTTTCCTTGACAGCAAGGCTAATAACTTTCTTCAAACTGCATATTTCAGAACCAAACGTGGCTGAGATGTTCATTACTTTGTGTTCTATCGAATGGTTATTTCGGATTTCCTCTATCTGTCATACTTTTTATTCTATTTTCACCCTTACAGAGAGTCGCATAGCCATTTTGGTCAAAAATCGCGGAAATTCTTCTAAGTCAAAGAAGACCATAGACTAGTTTCCTTGACAGCAAGGCTAATAAATTTCTTCAAACTGCATATTTCAGAACCAAACGTGGCTGAGATGTTCATTACTTTGTGTTCTATCGAATGGTTATTTCGGATTTCCTCTATCTGTCATACTTTTTATTCTATTTTCACCCTTACAGAGAGTCGCATAGCCAATTTGGCCAAAAATCGCGGAAATTCTTCTAAGTCAAAGAATACCACAAACTATATTCCTTGACAGCAAGCTGCATATTTCAGAACCAAACTGGGCTGCGATGTTCATTACTTTGTGTTCTATCGAATGGTTATTTCGGATTTCCTCTATCTGTCATACTTTTTATTCTATTATCACTCTTACAGAGAGTCGCATAGCCAATTTGGCCAAAAATCGCGGAAATTCTTCTAAGTCAAAGAAGACCACAGACTATATTCCTTGACAGCAAGGCTAATAACTTTTATCAAACTGCATATTTCAGAACCAAACATGGCTGAGATGTTCATTACTTTGTGTTCTATCGAATGGTTATTTCGGATTTCCTCTATCTGTCATACTTTTGATTCTATTTTCACCCTTACAGAGAGTCGCATAGCCAATTTGGCCAAAAATCGCGGAAATTCTTCTAAGTCAAAGAAGACCACAGACTACTTTCCTTGACAGCAAGGCTAATAACTTTCTTCAAACTGCATATTTCAGAACCAAACGTGGCTGAGATGTTCATTACTTTGTGTTCTATCGAATGGTTATTTCGGATTTCCTCTATCTGTCATACTTTTTATTCTATTTTCACTCTTACAGAGAGTCGCATAACCAATTTGGCCAAAAATCGCGGAAATTCTTTTAAGTCAAAGAAGACCACAGACTATATTCCTTGACAGCAAGGCTAATAACTTTCTTCAAACTGCATATTTCAGAACAAAACGTGGCTGAGATGTTCATTACCTTGAGTTCTATCGAATGGTTATTTCGGATTTCCTCTATCTGTCATACTTTTTATTCTATTTTCACCCTTAGAGAGAGTCGCATAGCCAATTTGGCCAAAAATCGCGGAAATTCTTCTAAGTCAAAGAAGACCACAGACTATATTCCTTGACAGCAAGGCTAATAACTTTCATCAAACTGCATATTTCAGAACCAAACATGGCTGAGATGTTCATTACTTTGTGTTCTATCGAATGGTTATTTCGGATTTCCTCTATCTGTCATACTTTTATTCTATTTTCACCCTTACAGAGAGTCGCATAGCCAATTTGGCCAAAAATCGCGGAAATTCTTCTAAGTCAAAGAAGACAACAAACTATATTCCTTGACAGCAAGGCTAATAACTTTCATCAAACTGCATATTTCAGAACCAAACGTGGCTGAGATGTTCATTACCTTGAGTTCTATCGAATGGTTATTTCGGATTTCCTCTATCTGTCATACTTTTTATTCTATTTTCACCCTTACAGAGAGTCGCATAGCCAATTTGGCCAAAAATCGTGGAAATTCTTCTAAGTCAAAGAAGACCACAGACTACTTTCCTTGACAGCAAGGCTTATAACTTTCATCAAACTGCATATTTCAGAACCAAACATGGCTGAGATGTTCATTACTTTGTGTTCTATCGAATGGTTATTTCGGATTTCCTCTATCTGTCATACTTTTGATTCTATTTTCACTCTTACAGAGAGTCGCATAGCCAATTTGGCCAAATATCGCGGAAATTCTTCTAAGTCAAAGAAGACCGAAGACTATATTCCTTGACAGCAAGGCTAATAACTTTCTTCAAACTGCATATTTCAGAACCAAACGTGGCTGAGATGTTCATTACTTTGTGTTCTATCGAATTATTATTTCGGATGTCCTCTATCTGTCATACTTTTTATTCTATTTTCACCCTTACAGAGAGTCGCATAGCCAATTTGGCCAAAAATCGCGGAAATTCTTCTCAGTCAAAGAAGACCACAGACTATATTCCTTGACAGCAAGGCTAATAACTTTCTTCAAACTGCATATTTCAGAACCAAACGTGGCTGAGATGTTCATTACCTTGAGTTCTATCGAATGGTTATTTCGGATTTCCTCTATCTGTCATACTTTTTATTCTATTTTCACCCTTAGAGAGAGTCGCATAGCCAATTTGGCCAAAAATCGCGGAAATTCTTCTAAGTCAAAGAAGACCACAGACTACTTTCCTTGACAGCAAGGCTAATAACTTTCTTCAAACTGCATATTTCAGAACCAAACGTGGCTGAGATGTTCATTACTTTGTGTTCTATCGAATGGTTAGTTCGGATTTCCTCTATCTGTCATACTTTTTATTCTATTTTCACTCTTACAGAGAGTCGCATAACCAATTTGGCCAAAAATCGCGGAAATTCTTCTAAGTCAAAGAAGACCACAGACTATATTCCTTGACAGCAAGGCTAATAACTTTCATCAAACTGCATATTTCAGAACCAAACATGGCTGAGATGTTCATTACTTTGTGTTCTATCGAATGGTTATTTCGGATTTCCTCTATCTGTCATACTTTTGATTCTATTTTCACCCTTACAGAGAGTCGCATAGCCAATTTGGCCAAAAATCGCGGAAATTCTTCTAAGTCAAAGAAGACCACAGACTATATTCCTTGACAGCAAGGCTAATAACTTTCTTCAAACTGCATATTTCAGAACCAAACGTGGCTGAGATGTTCATTACCTTGAGTTCTATCGAATGGTTATTTCGGATTTCCTCTATCTGTCATACTTTTTATTCTATTTTCACCCTTACAGAGAGTCGCATAGCCAATTTGGCCAAAAATCGTGGAAATTCTTCTAAGTCAAAGAAGACCACAGACTACTTTCCTTGACAGCAAGGCTTATAACTTTCATCAAACTGCATATTTCAGAACCAAACATGGCTGAGATGTTCATTACTTTGTGTTCTATCGAATGGTTATTTCGGATTTCCTCTATCTGTCATACTTTTGATTCTATTTTCACTCTTACAGAGAATCGCATAGCCAATTTGGCCAAATATCGCGGAAATTCTTCTAAGTCAAAGAAGACCGAAGACTATATTCCTTGACAGCAAGGCTAATAACTTTCTTCAAACTGCATATTTCAGAACCAAACGTGGCTGAGATGTTCATTACTTTGTGTTCTATCGAATTATTATTTCGGATGTCCTCTATCTGTCATACTTTTTATTCTATTTTCACCCTTACAGAGAGTCGCATAGCCAATTTGGCCAAAAATCGCGGAAATTCTTCTCAGTCAAAGAAGACCACAGACTATATTCCTTGACAGCAAGGCTAATAACTTTCTTCAAACTGCATATTTCAGAACCAAACGTGGCTGAGATGTTCATTACCTTGAGTTCTATCGAATGGTTATTTCGGATTTCCTCTATCTGTCATACTTTTTATTCTATTTTCACCCTTACAGAGAGTCGCATAGCCAATTTGGCCAAAAATCGCGGAAATTCTTCTAAGTCAAAGAAGACCACAGACTACTTTCCTTGACAGCAAGGCTTATAACTTTCTTCAAACTGCATATTTCAGAACCAAACGTGGCTGAGATGTTCATTACTTTGTGTTCTATCGAATGGTTATTTCGGATTTCCTCTATCTGTCATACTTTTTATTCTATTTTCACTCTTACAGAGAGTCGGATAGCCAATTTGACCAAAAATCGCGGAAATTCTTCTAAGTCAAAGAAGACCACAGACTATATTCCTTGACAGCAAGGCTTATAACTTTCATCAAACTGCATATTTCAGAACCAAACATGGCTGAGATGTTCATTACTTTGTGTTCTATCGAATGGTTATTTCGGATTTCCTCTATCTGTCATACTTTTGATTCTATTTTCACCCTTACAGAGAGTCGCATAGCCAATTTGGCCAAAAATCGCGGAAATTCTTCTAAGTCAAAGAAGACCACAGACTATATTCCTTGACAGCAAGGCTAATAACTTTCTTCAAACTGCATATTTCAGAACCAAACGTGGCTGAGATGTTCATTACTTTGAGTTCTATCAAATGGTTATTTCGGATTTCCTCTATCTGTCATACTTTTTATTCTATTTTCACCCTTACAGAGAGTCGCATAGCCAATTTGGTCAAAAATCGCGGAAATTCTTGTAAGTCAAAGAAGACCGAAGACTATATTCCTTGACAGCAAGGCTAATAACTTTCTTCAAACTGCATATTTCAGAACCAAACGTGGCTGAGATGTTCATTACTTTGTGTTCTATCGAATTATTATGTCGGATGTCCTCTATCTGTCATACTTTTTATTCTATTTTCACTCTTACAGAGAGTCGGATAGCCAATTTGGCCAAAAATCGCGGAAATTCTTCTAAGTCAAAGAAGACCACAAACTATATTCCTTGACAGCAAGGCTAATAACTTTCTTCAAACTGCATATTTCAGAACCAAACGTGGCTGAGATGTTCATTACTTTGTGTTCTATCGAATTATTATTTCGGATGTCCTCTATCTGTCATACTTTTTATTCTATTTTCACCCTTACAGAGAGTCGCATAGCCAATTTGGCCAAAAATCGCGGAAATTCTTCTCAGTCAAAGAAGACCACAGACTATATTCCTTGACAGCAAGGCTAATAACTTTCTTCAAACTGCATATTTCAGAACCAAACGTGGCTGAGATGTTCATTACTTTGTGTTCTATCGAATGGTTATTTCGGATGTCCTCTATCTGTCATACTTTTTATTCTATTTTCACTCTTACAGAGAGTCGGATAGCCAATTTGGCCAAAAATCGCGGAAATTCTTCTAAGTCAAAGAAGACCACAAACTATATTCCTTGACAGCAAGGCTAATAACTTTCTTCAAACTGCATATTTCAGAACCAAACGTGGCTGAGATGTTCATTACTTTGTGTTCTATCGAATGGTTATTTCGGATTTCCTCTATCTGTCATACTATTTATTCTATTTTCACTCTTACAGAGAGTTGCATAGCCAATTTTGCCAAAAATCGCGGAAATTCTTCTCAGTCAAAGAATACCACAAACTATATTCCTTGACAGCAAGCTGCATATTTCAGAACCAAACTGGGCTGAGATGTTCATTACTTTGTGTTCTATCGAATGGTTATTTCGGATTTCCTCTATCTGTCATACTTTTTATTCTATTTTCACTCTTACAGAGAGTCGGATAGCCAATTTGACCAAAAATCGCGGAAATTCTTCTAAGTCAAAGAAGACCACAAACTATATTCCTTGACAGCAAGGCTAATAACTTTCTTCAAACTGCATATTTCAGAACCAAACGTGGCTGAGATGTTCATTACTTTGTGTTCTATCGAATGGTTATTTCGGATTTCCTCTATCTGTCATACTTTTGATTCTATTTTCACTCTTACAGAGAGTCGCATAGCCAATTTGGCCAAAAATCGCGGAAATTCTTCTAAGTCAAAGAAGACCACAGACTATATTCCTTGACAGCAAGGCTAATAACTTTCTCCAAACTGCATATTTCAGAACCAAACGTGGCTGAGATGTTCATTACTTTGTCTTCTATCGAATTATTATTTCGGATGTCCTCTATCTGTCATACTTTTTATTCTATTTTCACTCTTACAGAGAGTCGGATAGCCAATTTGGCCAAAAATCGCGGAAATTCTTCTAAGTCAAAGAAGACCACAAACTATATTCCTTGACAGCAAGGCTAATAACTTTCTTCAAACTGCATATTTCAGAACCAAACGTGGCTGAGATGTTCATTACTTTGTGTTCTATCGAATGGTTATTTCGGATTTCCTCTATCTGTCATACTATTTATTCTATTTTCACTCTTACAGAGAGTTGCATAGCCAATTTTGCCAAAAATCGCGGAAATTCTTCTCAGTCAAAGAATACCACAAACTATATTCCTTGACAGCAAGCTGCATATTTCAGAACCAAACTGGGCTGAGATGTTCATTACTTTGTGTTCTATCGAATGGTTATTTCGGATTTCCTCTATCTGTCATACTTTTTATTCTATTTTCACTCTTACAGAGAGTCGGATAGCCAATTTGACCAAAAATCGCGGAAATTCTTCTAAGTCAAAGAAGACCACAGACTATATTCCTTGACAGCAAGGCTAATAACTTTCTTCAAACTGCATATTTCAGAACCAAACGTGGCTGAGATGTTCATTACTTTGTCTTCTATCGAATTATTATTTCGGATGTCCTCTATCTGTCATACTTTTTATTCTATTTTCACTCTTACAGAGAGTCGGATAGCCAATTTGGCCAAAAATCGCGGAAATTCTTCTAAGTCAAAGAAGACCACAAACTATATTCCTTGACAGCAAGGCTAATAACTTTCTTCAAACTGCATATTTCAGAACCAAACGTGGCTGAGATGTTCATTACTTTGTGTTCTATCGAATGGTTATTTCGGATTTCCTCTATCTGTCATACTATTTATTCTATTTTCACTCTTACAGAGAGTTGCATAGCCAATTTTGCCAAAAATCGCGGAAATTCTTCTCAGTCAAAGAATACCACAAACTATATTCCTTGACAGCAAGCTGCATATTTCAGAACCAAACTGGGCTGAGATGTTCATTACTTTGTGTTCTATCGAATGGTTATTTCGGATTTCCTCTATCTGTCATACTTTTGATTCTATTTTCACTCTTACAGAGAGTCGCATAGCCAATTTGGCCAAAAATCGCGGAAATTATTCTTAGTCAAAGAAGACCACAGACTACATTCCTTGACAGCAAGGCTAATAACTTTCTTCAAACTGCATATTTCAAAACCAAACATGGCTGACATGTTCATTACCTTGAGTTCTATCGAATTATTATTTCGGATTTCCTCTATCTGTCATACTTTTTATTCTATTTTCACCCATAGAGAGAGTCGCATAGCCAATTTGGCCAAAAATCGCGGAAATTCTTCTAAGTCAAAGAAGACCACAGACTACTTTCCTTGACAGCAAGGCTAATAACTTTCTTCAAACTGCATATTTCAGAACCAAACGTGGCTGAGATGTTCATTACTTTGTGTTCTATCGAATGGTTATTTCGGATTTCCTCTATCTGTCATACGTTTTATTCTATTTTCACTCTTACAGAGAGTCGCATAACCAATTTGGCCAAAAATCGCGGAAATTCTTCTCAGTCAAAAAAGACCACAGACTATATTCCTTGACAGCAAGGCTAATAACTTTCATCAAACTGCATATTTCAGAACCAAACATGGCTGAGATGTTCATTACTTTGTGTTCTATCGAATGGTTATTTCGGATTTCCTCTATCTGTCATACGTTTTATTCTATTTTCACTCTTACAGAGAGTCGCATAACCAATTTGGCCAAAAATCGCGGAAATTCTTCTAAGTCAAAAAAGACCACAGACTATATTCCTTGACAGCAAGGCTAATAACTTTCATCAAACTGGATATTTCAGAACCAAACATGGCTGAGATGTTCATTACTTTGTGTTCTATCGAATTATTATTTCGGATTTCCTCTATCTGTCATACTTTTTATTCTATTTTCACCCTTACAGAGAGTCGGATAGCCAATTTGGCCAAAAATCGCGGAAATTCTTCTAAGTCAAAGAAGACCACAGACTATATTCCTTGACAGCAAGGCTAATAACTTTCATCAAACTGCATATTTCAGAACCAAACGTGGCTGAGATGTTCATTACTTTGAGTTCTATCAAATTATTATTTCGGATGTCCTCTATCTGTCATACTTTTTATTCTATTTTCACTCTTACAGAGAGTCGGATAGCCAATTTGGCCAAAAATCGCGGAAATTCTTCTAAGTCAAAGAAGACCACAGACTATATTCCTTGACAGCAAGGCTAATAACTTTCTTCAAACTGCATATTTCAGAACCAAACGTGGCTGAGATGTTCATTACGTTGTGTTCTATCGAATGGTTATTTCGGATTTCCTCTATCTGTCATACTATTTATTCTATTTTCACTCTTACAGAGAGTCGCATAGCCAATTTGGCCAAAAATCGCGGAAATTCTTCTAAGTCAAAGAAGACCACAGACTATATTCCTTGACAGCAAGGCTAATAACTTTCTTCAAACTGCATATTTCAGAACCAAAACGTGGCTGAGATGTTCATTACCTTGAGTTCTATCGAATGGTTATTTCCTCTATCTGTCATACTTTTTATTCTATTTTCACTCTTACAGAGAGTCGCATAGCCAATTTGGCCAAAAATCGCGGAAATTCTTCTAAGTCAAAGAAGACCACAGACTATATTCCTTGACAGCAAGGCTAATAACTTTCATCAAACTGCATATTTCAGAACCAAACATGGCTGAGATGTTCATTACTTTGTGTTCTATCGAATGGTTATTTCGGATTTCCTCTATCTGTCATACTTTTTATTCTATATTCACTCTTACAGAGAGTCGCATAACCAATTTGGCCAAAAATCGCGGTAATTCTTCTAAGTCAAAGAAGACCACAGACTATATTCCTTGACAGCAAGGCTAATAACTTTCTTCAAACTGCATATTTCAGAACCAAACGTGGCTGAGATGTTCATTACGTTGTGTTCTATCGAATGGTTATTTCGGATTTCCTCTATCTGTCATACTATTTATTCTATTTTCACTCTTACAGAGAGTCGCATAGCCAATTTGGCCAAAAATCGCGGAAATTCTTCTAAGTCAAAGAAGACCACAGACTATATTCCTTGACAGCAAGGCTAATAACTTTCTTCAAACTGCATATTTCAGAACCAAAACGTGGCTGAGATGTTCATTACCTTGAGTTCTATCGAATGGTTATTTCCTCTATCTGTCATACTTTTTATTCTATTTTCACTCTTACAGAGAGTCGCATAGCCAATTTGGCCAAAAATCGCGGAAATTCTTCTAAGTCAAAGAAGACCACAGACTATATTCCTTGACAGCAAGGCTAATAACTTTCATCAAACTGCATATTTCAGAACCAAACATGGCTGAGATGTTCATTACTTTGTGTTCTATCGAATAGTTATTTCGGATTTCCTCTATCTGTCATACTTCTGATTCTATTTTCACCCTTACAGAGAGTCGCATAGCCAATTTGGCCAAAAATCGCGGAAATTCTTCTAAGTCAAAGAAGACCACAGACTACTTTCCTTGACAGCAAGGCTAATAACTTTCTTCAAACTGCATATTTCAGAACCAAACGTGGCTGAGATGTTCATTACTTTGTGTTCTATCGAATAGTTATTTCGGATTTCCTCTATCTGTCATACTTTTGATTCTATTTTCACTCTTACAGAGAGTCGCATAGCCAATTTGGCCAAAAATCGCGGAAATTCTTCTAAGTCAAAGAAGACCACAAACTATATTCCTTGACAGCAAGCCTAATAACTTTCATCAAACTGCATATTTCAGAATCAAACTGGGCTGAAATGTTCATTACTTTGTATTCTATCAAATGGTTATTTCGGATTTCCTCTATCTGTCATACTTGTTTTTCTATGTTCACCCTTACAGAGAGTCGGATAGCCAATTTGGCCAAAAATCGCGGAAATTCTTCTAAGTCAAAGAAGACCACAAACTATATTCCTTGACAGCAAGGCTAATAACTTTCTTCAAACTGCATATTTCAGAACCAAACGTGGCTGAGATGTTCATTACTTTGTGTTCTATCGAATGGTTATTTCGGATTTCCTCTATCTGTCATACTATTTATTCTATTTTCACTCTTACAGAGATTCGCATAGCCAATTTGGCCAAAAATCGCGAAAATTCTTCTAAGTCAAAGAAGACCACAGACTATATTCCTTGACAGCAAGGCTAATAACTTTCATCAAACTGGATATTTCAGAACCAAACATGGCTGAGATGTTCATTACTTTGTGTTCTATCGAATTATTATTTCGGATTTCCTCTATCTGTCATACTTTTTATTCTATTTTCACCCTTACAGAGAGTCGGATAGCCAATTTGACCAAAAATCGCGGAAATTCTTCTAAGTCAAAGAAGACCACAGACTATATTCCTTGACAGCAAGGCTAATAACTTTCTTCAAACTGCATATTTCAGAACCAAACGTGGCTGAGATGTTCATTACTTTGTGTTCTATCGAATGGTTATTTCGGATTTCCTCTATCTGTCATACTTCTGATTCTAGTTTCTTTCTTACAGAGAGTCGGATAGCCAATTTGGCCAAAAATCGCGGAAATTCTTCTAAGTCAAAGAAGACCACAGACTATATTCCTTGACAGCAAGGCTAATAACTTTCTTCAAACTGCATATTTCAGAACCAAAACGTGGCTGAGATGTTCATTACCTTGAGTTCTATCGAATGGTTATTTCCTCTATCTGTCATACTTTTTATTCTATTTTCACCCTTACAGAGAGTCGCATAGCCAATTTGGCCAAAAATCGCGGAAATTCTTCTAAGTCAAAGAAGACCACAGACTATATTCCTTGACAGCAAGGCTAATAACTTTCTTCAAACTGCATATTTCAGAACCAAAACGTGGCTGAGATGTTCATTACCTTGAGTTCTATCGAATGGTTATTTCCTCTATCTGTCATACTTTTTATTCTATTTTCACCCTTACAGAGAGTCGGATAGCCAATTTGGCCAAAAATCGCGGAAATTCTTCTAAGTCAAAGAAGACCACAGACTATATTCCTTGACAGCAAGGCTAATAACTTTCTTCAAACTGCATATTTCAGAACCAAACGTGGCTGAGATGTTCAATACCTTGAGTTCTATCGAATGGTTATTTCGGATTTCCTCTATCTGTCATACTTTTTATTCTATTTTCACCCTTACAGAGAGTCGCATAGCCAATTTGGCCAAAAATCGCGGAAATTCTTCTAAGTCAAAGAAGACCACAGACTATATTCCTTGACAGCAAGGCTAATAACTTTCTTCAAACTGCATATTTCAGAACCAAACGTGGCTTAGATGTTCATTACTTTGTGTTCTATCGAATTATTATTTCGGATTTCCTCTATCTGTCATACTTTTTATTCTATTTTCACCCTTACAGAGAGTCGGATAGCCAATTTGGCCAAAAATCGCGGAAATTCTTCTAAGTCAAAGAAGACCACAGACTATATTCCTTGACAGCAAGGCTAATAACTTTCTTCAAACTGCATATTTCAGAACCAAACGTGGCTGAGATGTTCATTACTTTGTGTTCTATCGAATGGTTATTTCGGATTTCCTCTATCTGTCATACTTCTGATTCTATTTTCTTTCTTACAGAGAGTCGGATAGCCAATTTGGCCAAAAATCGCGGAAATTCTTCTAAGTCAAAGAAGACCACAGACTATATTCCTTGACAGCAAGGCTAATAACTTTCTTCAAACTGCATATTTCAGAACCAAAACGTGGCTGAGATGTTCATTACCTTGAGTTCTATCGAATGGTTATTTCCTCTATCTGTCATACTTTTTATTCTATTTTCACCCTTACAGAGAGTCGGATAGCCAATTTGGCAAAAAATCGCGGAAATTCTTCTAAGTCAAAGAAGACCACAGACTATATTCCTTGACAGCAAGGCTAATAACTTTCTTCAAACTGCATATTTCAGAACCAAACGTGGCTGAGATGTTCATTACTTTGTGTTCTATCGAATGGTTATTTCGGATTTCCTCTATCTGTCATACTTCTGATTCTATTTTCTTTCTTACAGAGAGTCGGATAGCCAATTCGGCCAAAAATCGCGGAAATTCTTCTAAGTCAAAGAAGACCACAGACTATATTCCTTGACAGCAAGGCTAATAACTTTCTTCAAACTGCATATTTCAGAACCAAAACGTGGCTGAGATGTTCATTACCTTGAGTTCTATCGAATGGTTATTTCCTCTATCTGTCATACTTTTTATTCTATTTTCACCCTTACAGAGAGTCGCATAGCCAATTTGGCCAAAAATCGCGGAAATTCTTCTAAGTCAAAGAAGACCACAGACTATATTCCTTGACAGCAAGGCTAATAACTTTCTTCAAACTGCATATTTCAGAACCAAACGTGGCTGAGATGTTCATTACTTTGTGTTCTATCGAATGGTTATTTCGGATTTCCTCTATCTGTCATACTTTTTATTCTATTTTCACTCTTACAGAGAGTCGCATAGCCAATTTGGCCAAAAATCGCGGAAATTCTTCTAAGTCAAAGAAGACCACAGACTATATTCCTTGACAGCAAGGCTAATAACTTTCATCAAACTGCATATTTCAGAACCAAACATGGCTGAGATGTTCATTACTTTGTGTTCTATCGAATGGTTATTTCGGATTTCCTCTATCTGTCATACTTTTGATTCTATTTTCACTCTTACAGAGAGTCGCATAGCCAATTTGGCCAAAAATCGCGGAAATTCTTCTAAGTCAAAGAAGACCACAGACTATATTCCTTGACAGCAAGGCTAATAACTTTCTTCAAACTGCATATTTCAGAACCAAACGTGGCTGAGATGTTCATTACCTTGAGTTCTATCGAATGGTTATTTCGGATTTCCTCTATCTGTCATACTTTTTATTCTATTTTCACCCTTACAGAGAGTCGCATAGCCAATTTGGCCAAAAATCGCGGAAATTCTTCTAAGTCAAAGAAGACCACAGACTACTTTCCTTGACAGCAAGGCTAATAACTTTCTTCAAACTGCATATTTCAGAACCAAACGTGGCTGAGATGTTCATTACTTTGTGTTCTATCGAATGGTTATTTCGGATTTCCTCTATCTGTCATACTTTTTATTCTATTTTCACTCTTACAGAGAGTCGCATAGCCAATTTGTCCAAAAATCGCGGAAATTCTTCTAAGTCAAAGAAGACCACATACTATATTCCTTGACAGCAAGGCTAATAACTTTCATCAAACTGCATATTTCAGAACCAAACATGGCTGAGATGTTCATTACTTTGTGTTCTATCGAATGGTTATTTCGGATTTCCTCTATCTGTCATACTTTTTATTCTATTTTCACCCTTACAGAGAGTCGCATAGCCAATTTGGCCAAAAATCGCGGAAATTCTTCTAAGTCAAAGAAGACCACAGACTATATTCCTTGACAGCAAGGCTAATAACTTTCTTCAAACTGCATATTTCAGAACCAAACGTGGCTGAGATGTTCATTACTTTGTCTTCTATCAAATTATTATTTCGGATGTCCTCTATCTGTCATACTTTTTATTCTATTTTCACTCTTACAGAGAGTCGGATAGCCAATTTGGCCAAAAATCGCGGAAATTCTTCTAAGTCAAAGAAGACCACAGACTATATTCCTTGACAGCAAGGCTAATAACTTTCATCAAACTGCATATTTCAGAACCAAACGTGGCTGAGATGTTCATTACTTTGTCTTCTATCGAATTATTATTTCGGATGTCCTCTATCTGTCATACTTTTTATTCTATTTTCACTCTTACAGAGAGTCGGATAGCCAATTTGGCCAAAAATCGCGGAAATTCTTCTAAGTCAAAGAAGACCACAGACTATATTCCTTGACAGCAAGGCTAATAACTTTCTTCAAACTGCATATTTCAGAACCAAACATGGCTGACATGTTCATTACCTTGAGTTCTATCGAATTATTATTTCGGATGTCTTCTATCTGTCATTCTTTTTATTCTATTTTCACTCTTACAGAGAGTCGCATAGCCAATTTGGCCAAAAATCGCGGAAATTCTTCTAAGTCAAAGAAGACCACAAACTATATTCCTTGACAGCAAGGCTAATAACTTTCTTCAAACTGCATATTTCAGAACCAAACGTGGCTGAGATGTTCATTACTTTGTGTTCTATCGAATAGTTATTTCGGATTTCCTCTATCTGTCATACTTTTGATTCTATTTTCACTCTTACAGAGAGTCGCATAGCCAATTTGGCCAAAAATCGCGGAAATTCTTCTAAGTCAAAGAAGACCACAGACTATATTCCTTGACAGCAAGGCTAATAACTTTCTTCAAACTGCATATTTCAGAACCAAACGTGGCTGAGATGTTCATTACTTTGTGTTCTATCGAATGGTTATTTCGGATTTCCTCTATCTATCATACTTTTTATTTTATTTTCACTCTTACAGAGAGTCGCATAGCCAATTTGGCCAAAAATCGCGGAAATTCTTCTAAGTCAAAGAAGACCACAAACTATATTCCTTGACAGCAAGGCTAATAACTTTCTTCAAACTGCATATTTCAGAACCAAACGTGGCTGAGATGTTCATTACTTTGTGTTCTATCGAATGGTTATTTCGGATTTCCTCTATCTGTCATACTATTTATTCTATTTTCACTCTTACAGAGAGTCGCATAGCCAATTTGGCCAAAAATCGCGAAAATTATTCTAAGTCAAAGAAGACCACAGACTATATTCCTTGACAGCAAGGCTAATAACTTTCTTCAAACTGGATATTTCAGAACCAAACGTGGCTGAGATGTTCATTACCTTGAGTTCTATCGAATGGTTATTTCCTCTATCTGTCATACTTTTTATTCTATTTTCACCCTTACAGAGAGTCGCATAGCCAATTTGGCCAAAAATCGCGGAAATTCTTCTAAGTCAAAGAAGACCACAGACTACTTTCCTTGACAGCAAGGCTAATAACTTTCTTCAAACTGCATATTTCAGAACCAAACGTGGCTGAGATGTTCATTACTTTGTGTTCTATCGAATAGTTATTTCGGATTTCCTCTATCTGTCATACTTTTGATTCTATTTTCACTCTTACAGAGAGTCGCATAGCCAATTTGGCCAAAAATCGCGGAAATTCTTCTAAGTCAAAGAAGACCACAGACTATATTCCTTGACAGCAAGGCTAATAACTTTCATCAAACTGCATATTTCAGAACCAAACTGGGCTGAGATGTTCATTACTTTGGATTCTATCGAATGTTTTTTTCGGATTTCCTCTATCTGTCATACTTTTTATTCTATTTTCACTCTTACAGAGAGTCGGATAGCCAATTTGGCCAAAAATCGCGGAAATTCTTCTAAGTCAAAGAAGACCACAAACTATATTCCTTGACAGCAAGGCTAATAACTTTCTTCAAACTGGATATTTCAGAACCAAACATGGCTGAGATGTTCATTACTTTGTGTTCTATCGAATGGTTATTTCGGATTTCCTCTATCTGTCATACTTTTGATTCTATTTTCACTCTTACAGAGAGTCGGATAGCCAATTTGGCCAAAAATCGCGGAAATTATTCTTAGTCAAAGAAGACCACAGACTACATTCCTTGACAGCAAGGCTAATAACTTTCTTCAAACTGCATATTTCAGAACCAAACATGGCTGACATGTTCATTACCTTGAGTTCTATCGAATTATTATTTCGGATGTCTTCTATCTGTCATGCTTTTTATTCTATTTTCACTCTTACAGAGAGTCGCATAGCCAATTTAGCCAAAAATCGCGGAAATTCTTCTAAGTCAAAGAAGACCACAAACTATATTCCTTGACAGCAAGGCTAATAACTTTCTTCAAACTGCATATTTCAGAACCAAACATGGCTGAGATGTTCATTACTTTGTGTTCTATCGAATTTTTATTTCGGATTTCCTCTATCTGTCATACTTCTGATTCTATTTTCACTCTTACAGAGAGTCGGATAGCCAATTTGGCCAAAAATCGCGGAAATTCTTCTAAGTCAAAGAAGACCACAAACTATATTCCTTGACAGCAAGGCTAATAACTTTCTTCAAACTGCATATTTCAGAACCAAACGTGGCTGAGATGTTCATTACTTTGTGTTCTATCGAATAGTTATTTCGGATTTCCTCTATCTGTCATACTTTCGATTCTATTTTCACTCTTACAGAGAGTCGCATAGCCAATTTGGCCAAAAATCGCGGAAATTCTTCTAAGTCAAAGAAGACCACAGACTATATTCCTTGACAGCAAGGCTAATAACTTTATTCAAACTGCATATTTCAGAACCAAACGTGGCTGAGATGTTCATTACTTTGTGTTCTATCGAATTTTTATTTCGGATTTCCTCTATCTGTCATACTTCTGATTCTATTTTCACTCTTACAGAGAGTCGGATAGCCAATTTGGCCAAAAATCGCGGAAATTCTTCTAAGTCAAAGAAGACCACAAACTATATTCCTTGACAGCAAGGCTAATAACTTTCTTCAAACTGCATATTTCAGAACCAAACGTGGCTGAGATGTTCATTACTTTGTGTTCTATCGAATAGTTATTTCGGATTTCCTCTATCTGTCATACTTTCGATTCTATTTTCACTCTTACAGAGAGTCGCATAGCCAATTTGGCCAAAAATCGCGGAAATTCTTCTAAGTCAAAGAAGACCACAGACTATATTCCTTGACAGCAAGGCTAATAACTTTCTTCAAACTGCATATTTCAGAACCAAACGTGGCTGAGATGTTCATTACTTTGTGTTCTATCGAATGGTTATTTCGGATTTCCTCTATCTATCATACTTTTTATTTTATTTTCACTCTTACAGAGAGTCGCATAGCCAATTTGGCCAAAAATCGCGGAAATTCTTCTAAGTCAAAGAAGACCACAGACTATATTCCTTGACAGCAAGGCTAATAACTTTCTTCAAACTGCATATTTCAGAACCAAACGTGGCTTAGATGTTCATTACTTTGTGTTCTATCGAATTATTATTTCGGATGTCCTCTATCTGTCATACTTTTTATTCTATTTTCACTCTTACAGAGAGTCGCATAGCCAATTTGGCCAAAAATCGCGGAAATTCTTCTAAGTCAAAGAAGACCACAGACTACTTTCCTTGACAGCAAGGCTAATAACTTTCTTCAAACTGCATATTTCAGAACCAAACGTGGCTGAGATGTTCATTACTTTGTGTTCTATCGAATAGTTATTTCGGATTTCCTCTATCTGTCATACTTTTGATTCTATTTTCACTCTTACAGAGAGTCGCATAGCCAATTTGGCCAAAAATCGCGGAAATTCTTCTAAGTCAAAGAAGACCACAGACTATATTCCTTGACAGCAAGGCTAATAACTTTCATCAAACTGCATATTTCAGAACCAAACTGGGCTGAGATGTTCATTACTTTGGATTCTATCGAATGGTTTTTTCGGATTTCCTCTATCTGTCATACTTTTTATTCTATTTTCACTCTTACAGAGAGTCGGATAGCCAATTTGGCCAAAAATCGCGGAAATTCTTCTAAGTCAAAGAAGACCACAAACTATATTCCTTGACAGCAAGGCTAATAACTTTCTTCAAACTGGATATTTCAGAACCAAACATGGCTGAGATGTTCACTACTTTGTGTTCTATCGAATGGTTATTTCGGATTTCCTCTATCTGTCATACTTTTGATTCTATTTTCACTCTTACAGAGAGTCGGATAGCCAATTTGGCCAAAAATCGCGGAAATTATTCTTAGTCAAAGAAGACCACAGACTACATTCCTTGACAGCAAGGCTAATAACTTTCTTCAAACTGCATATTTCAGAACCAAACATGGCTGACATGTTCATTACCTTGAGTTCTATCGAATTATTATTTCGGATGTCTTCTATCTGTCATGCTTTTTATTCTATTTTCACTCTTACAGAGAGTCGCATAGCCAATTTGGCCAAAAATCGCGGAAATTCTTCTAAGTCAAAGAAGACCACAAACTATATTCCTTGACAGCAAGGCTAATAACTTTCTTCAAACTGCATATTTCAGAACCAAACATGGCTGAGATGTTCATTACTTTGTGTTCTATCGAATTTTTATTTCGGATTTCCTCTATCTGTCATACTTCTGATTCTATTTTCACTCTTACAGAGAGTCGGATAGCCAATTTGGCCAAAAATCGCGGAAATTCTTCTAAGTCAAAGAAGACCACAAACTATATTCCTTGACAGCAAGGCTAATAACTTTCTTCAAACTGCATATTTCAGAACCAAACGTGGCTGAGATGTTCATTACTTTGTGTTCTATCGAATAGTTATTTCGGATTTCCTCTATCTGTCATACTTTTGATTCTATTTTCACTCTTACAGAGAGTCGCATAGCCAATTTGGCCAAAAATCGCGGAAATTCTTCTAAGTCAAAGAAGACCACAGACTATATTCCTTGACAGCAAGGCTAATAACTTTCTTCAAACTGCATATTTCAGAACCAAACGTCGCTGAGATGTTCATTACTTTGTGTTCTATCGAATGGTTATTTCGGATTTCCTCTATCTATCATACTTTCTATTTTATTTTCACTCTTACAGAGAGTCGCATAGCCAATTTGGCCAAAAATCGCGGAAATTCTTCTAAGTCAAAGAAGACCACAGACTATATTCCTTGACAGCAAGGCTAATAACTTTCTTCAAACTGCATATTTCAGAACCAAACGTGGCTTAGATGTTCATTACTTTGTGTTCTATCGAATTATTATTTCGGATGTCCTCTATCTGTCATACTTTTTATTCTATTTTCACTCTTACAGAGAGTCGGATAGCCAATTTGGCCAAAACTCGCGGAAATTCTTCTAAGTCAAAGAAGACCACAAACTATATTCCTTGACAGCAAGGCTAATAACTTTCTTCAAACTGCATATTTCAGAACCAAACGTGGCTGAGATGTTCATTACTTTGTGTTCTATCGAATGGTTATTTCGGATTTCCTCTATCTGTCATACTATTTATTCTATTTTCACTCTTACAGAGAGTCGCATAGCCAATTTGGCCAAAAATCGCGGAAATTCTTCTAAGTCAAAGAAGACCACAGACTATATTCCTTGACAGCAAGGCTAATAACTTTCTTCAAACTGGATATTTCAGAACCAAACGTGGCTGAGATGTTCATTACCTTGAGTTCTATCGAATGGTTATTTCCTCTATCTGTCATACTTTTTATTCTATTTTCACCCTTACAGAGAGTCGCATATCCAATTTGGCCAAAAATCGCGGAAATTCTTCTAAGTCAAAGAAGACCACAGACTATATTCCTTGACAGCAAGGCTAATAACTTTCATCAAACTGCATATTTCAGAACCAAACATGGCTGAGATGTTCATTACTTTGGATTCTATCGAATGTTTTTTTCGGATTTCCTCTATCTGTCATACTTTTTATTCTATTTTCACTCTTACAGAGAGTCGCATAGCCAATTTGGCCAAAAATCGCGGAATTTCTTCTAAGTCAAAGAAGACCACAGACTATATTCCTTGACAGCAAGGCTAATAACTTTCTTCAAACTGCATATTTCAGAACCAAACGTGGCTTAGATGTTCATTACTTTGTGTTCTATCGAATTATTATTTCGGATGTCCTCTATCTGTCATACTTTTTATTCTATTTTCACTCTTACAGAGAGTCGGATAGCCAATTTGGCCAAAACTCGCGGAAATTCTTCTAAGTCAAAGAAGACCACAAACTATATTCCTTGACAGCAAGGCTAATAACTTTCTTCAAACTGCATATTTCAGAACCAAACGTGGCTGAGATGTTCATTACTTTGTGTTCTATCGAATGGTTATTTCGGATTTCCTCTATCTGTCATACTATTTATTCTATTTTCACTCTTACAGAGAGTCGCATAGCCAATTTGGCCAAAAATCGCGGAAATTCTTCTAAGTCAAAGAAGACCACAGACTATATTCCTTGACAGCAAGGCTAATAACTTTCTTCAAACTGGATATTTCAGAACCAAACGTGGCTGAGATGTTCATTACCTTGAGTTCTATCGAATGGTTATTTCCTCTATCTGTCATACTTTTTATTCTATTGTCACCCTTACAGAGAGTCGCATATCCAATTTGGCCAAAAATCGCGGAAATTCTTCTAAGTCAAAGAAGACCACAGACTATATTCCTTGACAGCAAGGCTAATAACTTTCATCAAACTGCATATTTCAGAACCAAACATGGCTGAGATGTTCATTACTTTGGATTCTATCGAATGTTTTTTTCGGATTTCCTCTATCTGTCATACTTTTTATTCTATTTTCACTCTTACAGAGAGTCGGATAGCCAATTTGGCCAAAAATCGCGGAAATTCTTCTAAGTCAAAGAAGACCACAAACTATATTCCTTGACAGCAAGGCTAATAACTTTCTTCAAACTGGATATTTCAGAACCAAACATGGCTGAGATGTTCATTACTTTGTGTTCTATCGAATGGTTATTTCGGATTTCCTCTATCTGTCATACTTTTGATTCTATTTTCACTCTTACAGAGAGTCGGATAGCCAATTTGGCCAAAAATCGCGGAAATTATTCTTAGTCAAAGAAGACCACAGACTACATTCCTTGACAGCAAGGCTAATAACTTTCTTCAAACTGCATATTTCAGAACCAAACATGGCTGAGATGTTCATTACTTTGGATTCTATCGAATGTTTTTTTCGGATTTCCTCTATCTGTCATACTTTTTATTCTATTTTCACTCTTACAGAGAGTCGGATAGCCAATTTGGCCAAAAATCGCGGAAATTCTTCTAAGTCAAAGAAGACCACAAACTATATTCCTTGACAGCAAGGCTAATAACTTTCTTCAAACTGGATATTTCAGAACCAAACATGGCTGAGATGTTCATTACTTTGTGTTCTATCGAATGGTTATTTCGGATTTCCTCTATCTGTCATACTTTTTATTCTATTTTCACTCTTACAGAGAGTCGGATAGCCAATTTGGCCAAAAATCGCGGAAATTCTTCTAAGTCAAAGAAGACCACAAACTATATTCCTTGACAGCAAGGCTAATAACTTTCTTCAAACTGGATATTTCAGAACCAAACATGGCTGAGATGTTCATTACTTTGTGTTCAATCGAATGGTTATTTCGGATTTCCTCTATCTGTCATACTTTTGATTCTATTTTCACTCTTACAGAGAGTCGGATAGCCAATTTGGCCAAAAATCGCGGAAATTATTCTTAGTCAAAGAAGACCACAGACTACATTCCTTGACAGCAAGGCTAATAACTTTCTTCAAACTGCATATTTCAGAACCAAACATGGCTGACATGTTCATTACCTTGAGTTCTATCGAATTATTATTTCGGATGTCTTCTATCTGTCATGCTTTTTATTCTATTTTCACTCTTACAGAGAGTCGCATAGCCAATTTGGCCAAAAATCGCGGAAATTCTTCTAAGTCAAAGAAGACCACAAACTATATTCCTTGACAGCAAGGCTAATAACTTTCTTCAAACTGCATATTTCAGAACCAAACATGGCTGAGATGTTCATTACTTTGTGTTCTATCGAATTTTTATTTCGGATTTCCTCTATCTGTCATACTTCTGATTCTATTTTCACTCTTACAGAGAGTCGGATAGCCAATTTGGCCAAAAATCGCGGAAATTCTTCTAAGTCAAAGAAGACCACAAACTATATTCCTTGACAGCAAGGCTAATAACTTTCTTCAAACTGCATATTTCAGAACCAAACGTGGCTGAGATGTTCATTACCTTGAGTTCTATCGAATGGTTATTTCCTCTATCTGTCATACTTTGTATTCTATTTTCACCCTTACAGAGAGTCGCATAGCCAATTTGGCCAAAAATCGCGGAAATTCTTCTAAGTCAAAGAAGACCACAGACTACTTTCCTTGACAGCAAGGCTAATAACTTTCTTCAAACTGCATATTTCAGAACCAAACGTGGCTGAGATGTTCAATACTGTGTGTTCTATCGAATAATTATTTCGGATTTCCTCTATCTGTCATACTTTTGATTCTATTTTCACTCTTACAGAGAGTCGCATAGCCAATTTGGCCAAAAATCGCGGAAATTCTTCTAAGTCAAAGAAGACCACAGACTATATTCCTTGACAGCAAGGCTAATAACTTTCATCAAACTGCATATTTCAGAACCAAACTGGGCTGAGATGTTCATTACTTTGTATTCTATCAAATGGTTATTTCGGATTTCCTCTATCTGTCATACTTTTTATTCTATTTTCACCCTTACAGAGAGTCGGATAGCCAATTTGGCCAAAAATCGCGGAAATTCTTCTAAGTCAAAGAAGACTACAAACTATATTCCTTGACAGCAAGGCTAATAACTTTCTTCAAACTGCATATTTCAGAACCAAACGTGGCTGAGATGTTCATTACTTTGTGTCTGATCGAATGGTTATTTCGGATTTCCTCTATCTGTCATACTATTTATTCTATTTTCACTCTTACAGAGAGTCGCATAGCCAATTTGGCCAAAAATCGCGGAAATTCTTCTAAGTCAAAGAAGACCACAAACTGTATTCCTTGACAGCAAGGCTAAAAACTTTCTTCAAACTGCATATTTCAGAACCAAAGGTGGCTGAGATGTTCATTACTTTGTGTCTGATCGAATGGTTATTTCGGATTTCTTCTATCTGTCATACTTTTTATTCTATTTTCACTCTTACAGAGAGTCGCATAGCCAATTTGGCCAAAAATCGCGGAAATTCTTCTAAGTCAAAGAAGACCACAAACTATATTCCTTGACAGCAAGGCTAATAACTTTCATCAAACTGCATATTTCAGAACCAAACATGGCTGAAATGTTCATTACTTTGTATTCTATCAAATGGTTATTTCGGATTTCCTCTATCTGTCATACTTTTTATTCTATGTTCACCCTTACAGAGAGTCGGATAGCCAATTTGGCCAAAAATCGCGGAAATTCTTCTAAGTCAAAGAAGACCACAAACTGTATTCCTTGACAGCAAGGCTAAAAACTTTCTTCAAACTGCATATTTCAGAACCAAACGTGGCTGAGATGTTCATTACTTTGTGTCTGATCGAATGGTTATTTCGGATTTCCTCTATCTGTCATACTATTTATTCTATTTTCACTCTTACAGAGAGTCGCATAGCCAATTTGGCCAAAAATCGCGAAAATTCTTCTAAGTCAAAGAAGACCACAGACTATATTCCTTGACAGCAAGGCTAATAAATTTCTTCAAACTGCATATTTCAGAACCAAACATGGCTGAGATGTTCATTACTTTGTGTTCTATCGAATGGTTATTTCGGATTTCCTCTATCTGTAAAACTTTTGATTCTATTTTCACTCTTACAGAGAGTCGGATAGCCAATTTGGCCAAAAATCGCGGAAATTATTCTTAGTCAAAGAAGACCACAGACTACATTCCTTGACAGCAAGGCTAATAACTTTCTTCAAACTGCATATTTCAGAATCAAACATGGCTGAAATGTTCATTACCTTGAGTTCTATCGAATTATTATTTCGGATGTCCTCTATCTGTCATACTTTTTATTCTATTTTCACTCTTACAGAGAGTCGCATAGCCAATTTGGCAAAAAATCACTAAAATTATTCTAAGTCAAAGACGAGCAGAGACTACATTTCTTGACAGCGAGGCTAATAACTTTCTTCAAACTGCGTATTTCAGGACCAAACTTGGCTGAGATGTGTATTACCTTGTCTTCTATCGAATGGTTTTTTCGGATTTCCTCTATCTGTCTTAAATTTTAATCTATATTCACTCTTACAGAGAGTCGGATAGCCAATTTGGCCAAAAATCGCGGAAATTCTTCTCAGTCAAAGAAGACCACAAACTATATTCCTTGACAGCAAGGCTAATAACTTTCATCAAACTGCATATTTCAGAACCAAACTGGGCTGAGATGTTCATTACTTTGTGTTTTATCAAATGGTTATTTCGGATTTCCTCTATCTGTCATACTTTTTAATCTATATTCACTCTTACAGAGAGTCACATAGCCAATTTGGCCAAAAATCGCGGAAATTATTCTAAATCAAAGAAGACCACAGACTTTATTCGTGACAGCAAGTCTAATAACTATCTTCAAACTGCATATTTCAGGACCAAACTTGGCTGAGATGTTCATTACTTTGTGTTCTATCGAATGGTTATTTCGTATTTCCTTTATCTGTCATACTTTTTATTCTATTTTCACCCTTACAGAGAGTCGGATAGCCAATTTGGCCAAAAATCGCGGAAATTCTTCTAAGTCAAAGAAGACCGTAAACTATATTCCTTGACAGCAAGGCTAATCACTTTCTTCAAACTGCATATTTCAGAACCAAACTTGGCTGAGATGTTTATTACCTTCTGTTCTATTGAATGGTTATTTCGGATTTCTTCTATCTGTCATACTTTTTATTCTATTTTCAATCTTACAGAGAGTCGCATAGCTAATTTGGCCAAAAATCACGGAAATTCCTCTAAGTCAAAGAAGACCACAGACTACATTCCTTGACAGCAAGGCTAATCACTTTCTTCAAACTGCATATTTCAGGCCCAAACTTGGCTGAGATGTGTATTACCTTGTGTTCTATCGAATGGTTATTTCGGGTTTCCTCTATCTGTCTAAATTTTTAATCTATATTCACTCTTACAGAGAGTCTCATAGCCAATTTGGCCAAAAATCACTGAAATTATTCTAAGTCAAAGACGGGCACAGACTACATTTCTTGAGAGCGAGGCTAATAACTTTCTTCAAACTGCATTTTTCAGAACAAAACTAAGCTTAGATGTGTACTACCTTGTCTTCTTTCTAATGGTTATTTCGGATTTCCTCTATCTGTCATAAGTTTTATTCTATTTTCACTCTTACAGAGAGTCGCATAGCTAATTTGGCCAAAAATCACGGAAATTTTTTTAAGTCAAAGACGAGCACAAACTACATTTCTTGACAGGGAGGCTAATAACTTTCTTCAAACTGCATATTTCAGGACCACACATGGCTGAGATGTGTATTACCTTGTCTCCTGTCGAATGGTTATTTCGGATTTCCTCTATCTGTCTTACTTGTTAATCTATATTCACTCTTACAGAGAGTCGTATAGCCAATTTTGCCAAAAATCACTGAAATTATTCTAAGTCAAAGAAAACCATAGACTACATTTCTTGACAGCAAGGCTAATAACTTTCTTCAAACTGCATATTTCAGAACAAAACTTGGCTGAGATGTTCATTACCTTGTGTTCTATCGAATGGTTGTTTCGTATTTCCTCTATCTGTCTTACTTTCAATCTGTATTCACTCTTACATATAGTCGTATAGCCAATTTGGCCAAAAATCACGGACATTATTCTAAGTCAAAGAAGACCACAGACTAAATTTCTTGACAGCGAGGCTAATAACTTTTTTCAAACTGCATATTTCAGGACCAAACTGGGCTGAGATGTTCATTACTTTGTGTTTTATCAAATGGTTATTTCGGATTTCCTCTATCTGTCATACTTTTTAATCTATATTCACTCTTACAGAGAGTCACATAGCCAATTTGGCCAAAAATCGCGGAAATTATTCTAAATCAAAGAAGACCACAGACTTTATTCGTGACAGCAAGGCTAATAACTATCTTCAAACTGCATATTTCAGGACCAAACTTGGCTGAGATGTTCATTACTTTGTGTTCTATCGAATGGTTATTTCGGATTTCCTTTATCTGTCATACTTTTTATTCTATTTTCACCCTTACAGAGAGTCGCATAGCCAATTTGGCCAAAAATCGCGGAAATTCTTCTAAGTCAAAGAAGACCGTAAACTATATTCCTTGACAGCAAGGCTAATAACTTTCACCAAACTGCATATTTCAGAACCAAACATGGCTGAGATGTTCATTACTTTGTGTTCTATCGAATGGTTATTTCGGATTTCCTCTATCTGTCATACTTTTTAATCTATATTCACTCTTACAGAGATTCGTATAGCCAATTTGGCCAAAAATCACTGAAATTATTCTAAGTCAAAGAAGACCACAGACTACATTTCTTGACAGCGAGGCTAATAACATTCTTCAAACTGCATATTTCAGGACCACACTTGGCTGAGATGTTCATTACCTTGTGTTCTATCGAAAGGTTGTTTCGGATTTCCTCTATTCACTCATACAGAGAGTCGTATAGCCAATTTGGCCAAAAATCGCGGAAATTCTTTTAAGTCAAAGAAGACCACAGACTATATTCCTTGACAGCAAGGCTAATCACTTTCTTCAAACTGCATATTTCAGAACCAAACTGGGCTGAGATGTTTATTACCTTCTGTTCTATTGAATGGTTATTTCGGATTTCTTCTATCTGTCATACTTTTTATTCTATTTTCAATCTTACAGAGAGTCGCATAGCTAATTTGGCCAAAAATCGCGGAAATTCTTTTAAGTCAAAGAAGACCACAGACTACATTCCTTGACAGCAAGGCTAATCACTTTCTTCAAACTGCATATTTCAGGCCCAAACTTGGGTGAGATGTGTATTACCTTGTGTTCTATCGAATGGTTATTTCGGGTTTCCTCTATCTGTCTAAATTTTTAATCTATTTTCAATCTTACAGAGAGTCGCATAGCTAATTTGGCCAAAAATCACGGAAATTCCTCTAAGTCAAAGACGGGCACAGACTACATTTCTTGAGAGCGAGGCTAATAACTTTCTTCAAACTGCATTTTTCAGAACAAAACTTAGCTGAGATGTGTACTACCTTGTCTTCTTTCGAATGGTTATTTCGGATTTCCTCTATCTGTCATAAGTTTTATTCTATTTTCACTCTTACAGAGAGTCGCATAGCTAATTTGGCCAAAAATCACGGAAATTATTTTAAGTCAAAGACGAGCACAAACTACATTTCTTGACAGGGAGGCTAATAACTTTCTTCAAACTGCATATTTCAGGACCACACTTGGCTGAGATGTGTATTACCTTGTCTCCTGTCGAATGGTTATTTCGGATTTCCTCTATCTGTCTTACTTGTTAATCTATATTCACTCTTACAGAGAGTCGTATAGCCAATTTTGCCAAAAATCACTGAAATTATTCTTAGTCAAAGAAAACCATAGACTACATTTCTTGACAGCAAGGCTAATAACTTTCTTCAAACTGCATATTTCAGAACAAAACTTGGCTGAGATGTTCATTACCTTGTGTTCTATCGAATGGTTGTTTCGTATTTCCTCTATCTGTCTTACTTTCAATCTGTATTCACTCTTACATATAGTCGTATAGCCAATTTGGCCAAAAATCAACGGAAATTATTTTAAGTCAAAGGCGAGCACAAACTACATTTCTTGACAGCGAGGCTAATAACTTTATGCAAACTGCGTGTTTCAGGACCAAAGTTGCCTGAGATGTGTATTACATTGTGTTCTATCGAATGGTTATTTCGGATTTCCTCTACCTGTCTTACTTGTTAATCTATATTCACTCTTACAGAGAGTCGTATAGCCAATTTTGCCAAAAATCACGGACATTATTCTAAGTCAAAGAAGACCACAGACTACATTCCTTGACACCGAGGCTAATAACTTTCTTCAAACTGCATATTTCAGGACCACACTTGACTGAGATGTTCATTACCTTTTGTTCTATCGAAAAGTTGTTTCGGATTTCCTCTATTCACTCTTACAGAGAGTCGTATAGCCATTTTTTGCCAAAAATCAACGGAAATTATTCTAAGTCAAAGACAAGCATAAACTACATTTCTTGACAGCGAGGCTAATAACTTTATGCAAACTGCGTGTTTCAGGACTAAAGTTGCCTGAGATGTGTATAACATTGTGTTCAATCGAATGGTTATTTCGGATTTCCTCAACCTGTCTTACTTGTTAATCTATATTCACTCTTACAGAGAGTCGTATAGCCAATTTGGCCAAAAATCACGGACATTATTCTAAGTCAAAGAAGACCACAGACTACATTCCTTGACAGCGAGGCTAATAACTTTCACCAAACTGCATATTTCAGAACCAAACGTGGCTGAGATGTTCATTACCTTGAGTTCTATCGAATGGTTATTTCGGATTTCGTCTATCTGTGATACTTTTTATTCTATGTTCACTCTTACAGAGAGTCGGATAGCCAATTTGGCCAAAAATCGCGGAAATTCTTCTAAGTCAAAGAAGACCACAGACTATATTCCTTGACAGCAAGGCTAATAACTTTCTTCAAACTGCATATTTCAGATCAATACGTGGCTGAGATGTTCATTACTTTGTGTTCTATCGAATGGTTATTTCGGATTTCCTCTATCTGTCATACTTTTGATTCTATTTTCGAATTTGGCCAAAAATCGCGGAAATTCTTCTAAGTCAAAGGCGAGCACAAACTACATTTTTTGACCGGAAGGCTAATAACTTTCTTCAAACTGCATATTTCAGGACCACACTTGACTGAGATGTTCATTACCTTGTGTTCTATCGAAAGGTTGTTTCGGATTTCCTATATTCACTCTTACAGAGAGTCGTATAGCCAGTTTGGCCAAAAATCAACGGAAATTATTTTAAGTCAAAGACGAGCACAAACTACATTTCTTGACAGCGAGGCTAATAACTTTATGCAAACTGCGTGTTTCAGGACCAAAGTTGCCTGAGATGTGTATAACATTGTGTTCAATCGAATGGTTATTTCGGATTTCCTCTACCTGTCTTACTTGTTAATCTATATTCACTCTTACAGAGAGTCGTATAGCCAATTTTGCCAAAAATCACGGACATTATTTTAAGTCAAAGAAGACCACAGACTACATTCCTTGACAGCGAGGCTAATAACTTTCTTCAAACTGCATATTTCAGAACCAAACGTGGCTGAGATGTTCATTACCTTGAGTTCTATCGAATGGTTATTTCGGATTTCCTCTATCTGTGATACTTTTAATTCTATTTTCACTCTTACAGAGAGTCGCATAGCCAATTTGGCCAAAATTTGCTGAAATTATTCTAAGTCAAAGAAGACCACAGACTACATTCCTTGACAGCGAGGCTAATAACTTTCACCAAACTGCATATTTCAGAACCAAACGTGGCTGAGATGTTCATTACCTTGAGTTCTATCGAATGGTTATTTCGGATTTCGTCTATCTGTGATACTTTTTATTCTATGTTCACTCTTACAGAGAGTCGGATAGCCAATTTGGCCAAAAATCGCGGAAATTCTTCTAAGTCAAAGAAGACCACAGACTATATTCCTTGACAGCAAGGCTAATAACTTTCTTCAAACTGCATATTTCAGATCAATACGTGGCTGAGATGTTCATTACTTTGTGTTCTATCGAATGGTTATTTCGGATTTCCTCTATCTGTCATACTTTTGATTCTATTTTCGAATTTGGCCAAAAATCGCGGAAATTCTTCTAAGTCAAAGGCGAGCACAAACTACATTTTTTGACCGGAAGGCTAATAACTTTCTTCAAACTGCATATTTCAGGACCACACTTGACTGAGATGTTCATTACCTTGTGTTCTATCGAAAGGTTGTTTCGGATTTCCTATATTCACTCTTACAGAGAGTCGTATAGCCAGTTTGGCCAAAAATCAACGGAAATTATTTTAATTCAAAGACGAGCACAAACTACATTTCTTGACAGCGAGGCTAATAACTTTATGCAAACTGCGTGTTTCAGGACCAAAGTTGCCTGAGATGTGTATAACATTGTGTTCAATCGAATGGTTATTTCGGATTTCCTCTACCTGTCTTACTTGTTAATCTATATTCACTCTTACAGAGAGTCGTATAGCCAATTTTGCCAAAAATCACGGACATTATTTTAAGTCAAAGAAGACCACAGACTACATTCCTTGACAGCGAGGCTAATAACTTTCTTCAAACTGCATATTTCAGAACCAAACGTGGCTGAGATGTTCATTACCTTGAGTTCTATCGAATGGTTATTTCGGATTTCCTCTATCTGTGATACTTTTAATTCTATTTTCACTCTTACAGAGAGTCGCATAGCCAATTTGGCCAAAATTTGCTGAAATTATTCTAAGTCAAAGAAGACCACAGACTACATTCCTTGACAGCGAGGCTAATAACTTTCTTCAAACTGCATATTTCAGAACCAAACATGGCTGAGATGTTCATTACTTTGTGTTCTATCGAATGGTTATTTCGAATTTCCTCTATCTGTCATACTTTTGATTCTATTTTCACTCTTACAGAGAGTCGCATAGCCAATTTGGCCAAAAATCGCGGAAATTCTTCTAAGTCAAAGAAGACCACAAACTATATTCCTTGACAGCAAGGCTAATAACTTTCACCAAACTGCATATTTCAGAACCAAACGTGGCTGAGATGTTCATTACCTTGAGTTCTATCGAATGGTTATTTCGGATTTCCTCTATCTGTGATACTTTTTATTCTATTGTCACTCTTACAGGGAGTCGCATAGCCAATTTGGCCAAAATTTGCTGAAATTCTTCTAAGTCAAAGAAGACCACAAACTACATTCCTTGACAGCGAGGCTAATAACTTTCTTCAAACTGCATATTTCAGAACCAAACATGGCTGAGATGTTCATTACTTTGTGTTCTATCGAATGGTTATTTCGAATTTCCTCTATCTGTCATACTTTTGATTCTATTTTCACTCTTACAGAGAGTCGCATAGCCAATTTGGCCAAAAATCGCGGAAATTCTTCTAAGTCAAAGAAGACCACAAACTATATTCCTTGACAGCAAGGCTAATAACTTTCACCAAACTGCATATTTCAGAACCAAACGTGGCTGAGATGTTCATTACCTTGAGTTCTATCGAATGGTTATTTCGGATTTCCTCTATCTGTGATACTTTTAATTCTATTTTCACTCTTACAGAGAGTCGCATAGCCAATTTGGCCAAAATTTGCTGAAATTATTCTAAGTCAAAGAAGACCACAGACTACATTCCTTGACAGCGAGGCTAATAACTTTCTTCAAACTGCATATTTCAGAACCAAACATGGCTGAGATGTTCATTACTTTGTGTTCTATCGAATGGTTATTTCGAATTTCCTCTATCTGTCATACTTTTGATTCTATTTTCACTCTTACAGAGAGTTGCATAGCCAATTTGGCCAAAAATCGCGGAAATTCTTCTAAGTCAAAGAAGACCACAAACTATATTCCTTGACAGCAAGGCTAATAACTTTCACCAAACTGCATATTTCAGAACCAAACGTGGCTGAGATGTTCATTACCTTGAGTTCTATCGAATGGTTATTTCGGATTTCCTCTATCTGTGATACTTTTTATTCTATTGTCACTCTTACAGGGAGTCGCATAGCCAATTTGGCCAAAATTTGCTGTAATTCTTCTAAGTCAAAGAAGACCACAAACTATATTCCTTGACAGCAAGGCTAATAACTTTCACCAAACTGCATATTTCAGAACCAAACATGGCTGAGATGTTCATTACTTTGTGTTCTATCGAATGGTTATTTCGGATTTCCTCTATCTGTCATACTTTTGATTCTATTTTCGAATTTGGCCAAAAATCGCGGAAATTCTTCTAAGTCAAAGGTGAGCACAAACTACATTTTTTGACCGGAAGGCTAATAACTTTCTTCAAACTGCATATTTCAGGACCACACTTGACTGAGATGTTCATTACCTTGTGTTCTATCGAAAGGTTGTTTCGGATTTCCTATATTCACTCTTACAGAGAGTCGTATAGCCAGTTTGGCCAAAAATCAAAGGAAATTATTTTAAGTCAAAGACGAGCACAAACTACATTTCTTGACAGCGAGGCTAATAACTTTATGCAAACTGCGTGTTTCAGGACCAAAGTTGCCTGAGATGTGTATAACATTGTGTTCAATCGAATGGTTATTTCGGATTTCCTCTACCTGTCTTACTTGTTAATCTATATTCACTCTTACAGAGAGTCGTATAGCCAATTTTGCCAAAAATCACGGACATTATTTTAAGTCAAAGAAGACCACAGACTACATTCCTTGACAGCGAGGCTAATAACTTTCTTCAAACTGCATATTTCAGAACCAAACGTGGCTGAGATGTTCATTACCTTGAGTTCTATCGAATGGTTATTTCGGATTTCCTCTATCTGTGATACTTTTAATTCTATTTTCACTCTTACAGAGAGTCGTATAGCCAATTTGGCCAAAATTTGCTGAAATTATTCTAAGTCAAAGAAGACCACAGACTACATTCCTTGACAGCGAGGCTAATAACTTTCTTCAAACTGCATATTTCAGAACCAAACATGGCTGAGATGTTCATTACTTTGTGTTCTATCGAATGGTTATTTCGAATTTCCTCTATCTGTCATACTTTTGATTCTATTTTCACTCTTACAGAGAGTCGCATAGCCAATTTGGCCAAAAATCGCGGAAATTCTTCTAAGTCAAAGAAGACCACAAACTATATTCCTTGACAGCAAGGCTAATAACTTTCACCAAACTGCATATTTCAGAACCAAACGTGGCTGAGATGTTCATTACCTTGAGTTCTATCGAATGGTTATTTCGGATTTCCTCTATCTGTGATACTTTTTATTCTATTGTCACTCTTACAGAGAGTCGCATAGCCAATTTGGCCAAAATTTGCTTAAATTCTTCTAAGTCAAAGAAGACCACAAACTATATTCCTTGACAGCAAGGCTAATAACTTTCACCAAACTGCATATTTCAGAACCAAACATGGCTGAGATGTTCATTACTTTGTGTTCTATCGAATGGTTATTTCGGATTTCCTCTATCTGTCATACTTTTGATTCTATTTTCGAATTTGGCCAAAAATCGCGGAAATTCTTCTAAGTCAAAGGCGAGCACAAACTACATTTTTTGACCGGAAGGCTAATAACTTTCTTCAAACTGCATATTTCAGGACCACACTTGACTGAGATGTTCATTACCTTGTGTTCTATCGAAAGGTTGTTTCGTATTTCCTATATTCACTCTTACAGAGAGTCGTATAGCCAGTTTGGCCAAAAATCAACGGAAATTATTTTAAGTCAAAGACGAGCACAAACTACATTTCTTGACAGCGAGGCTAATAACTTTATGCAAACTGCGTGTTTCAGGACCAAAGTTGCCTGAGATGTGTATAACATTGTGTTCAATCGAATGGTTATTTCGGATTTCCTCTACCTGTCTTACTTGTTAATCTATATTCACTCTTACAGAGAGTCGTATAGCCAATTTTGCCAAAAATCACGGACATTATTTTAAGTCAAAGAAGACCACAGACTACATTCCTTGACAAGCGAGGCTAATAACTTTCTTCAAACTGCATATTTCAGGACCAAAGTTTAATGACATGTTCATTACCTTGTTTTCTATCGAATGGTTATTTCGGATTTCCTCTATCTGTCTTAGTTATTAATCTATATTCACTCTTACAGAGAGTCGCATAGACAATTTGGTAAAAAATCACTGACATTATTCTAAGTCAAAGAAGACCACAGACTACATTTCTTGACAGCGAGGCTAATAACTTTCTTCAAACTGCGTATTTCAGGACCAAACTTGGCTGATATGTTCATTACCTTGTGGTCTATCGAATGGTTATTTCGGATTTCCTCTATCTGTCTTACTTGTTAATCTATATTCACTCTTACAGAGAGTCGTATAACCAATTTGGCCAAAAATCACTGAAATTATTCTAAGTCAAAGATGAGCACAAACTACATTTCTTGACAGCGAGGCTAATAAATTTCTTCAAACTGCATATTTCAGGACGAAACTTGGCTGAGATGTTCATTACCTTGTGTTCAATCGAATGATTATTTCGGATGTTCTCTATCTGTCTAACTTTATAATCTGTATTCACTCTTACAGAGAGTCGTATAGCTAATTTGGCAAAAAATCACGGAAATTCTTCTAAGTCAAAGAAGACCACAGACTACTTTCCTTGACAGCAAGGCTAATAACTTTCTTCAAACTGCGTATTTCAGGACCAAACTTGGCTGAGATGTGTATTACCTTGTTTGTCTTCTATCGAATGATTATTTCGGATTTCCTCTATCTATCTGTCTGACTTTTCAATCTATATTCACCCTTACAGAGAGTCGCATAGCCAATTTGGCCAAAAATCGCGGAAATTCTTCTAAGTCAAACTGCGTACTTCAGGATCAAACTTGGCTGACATGTGCATTACCTTTGTTATTTCGGTCGTGTTTATCGCTCGTGGATTCAAACATACAAAGTGGATTGAGCAAGTGCAAGTTTTTGCACCAGCAAAAGTTGTCTGATAAGAAAGACGACAATATGTCAGTAAAAGTAATCTATGGTATTACAGACTCATAATCTAGCAGTTTAAGAAATAAAAATGCTTTCAGGTAATGTTTTAATTCTTTCCGATATTTGTATTTATAAATTTGTTGATATTTTGGTCTCCAAAAAAATGTTGCCTTATACTAAGAAATGAATGGCGATATTGCTTGTTGTAATATGAGTAATTCCATCCTTCATAAAAAAAATTGTAAAAAATTTTTTTTTTAAATATTCCATTCTTTCATGTCAACTAGTCAAACTTTAGTATATGCCTTTGAGTCAAAAGTCACTAGTTAAAGCATTATGAACATCCAACGTCAAACATGACAATTTCAATAAAAGTAGCCTACTGAAGAAATTTGGTGTTAAATGCAAGGACCCCCTAAAACATATCGTTTCATGGACGTATTCACTGGAAAGAATCCAAAATGCATTACAAATCGTATGATTATAGCCTTTTTGGCAGTAGTTGTCAATGATTGTTGAAAACAAAAGATGACATTTCACCAAACAGTTACTTCCTTACTTTGCAAGTTAAAAGATTCCAAGATGTGTGAAAGTCAACCTGGTATCAAAAATGTTGTTTTGATATCAGAAACCTAAAGTTTGCCATGTAGTTAAGACACAAGGGCAATAGTTATTTTCGGTAAAAACAAATCAGTAGCGTACTATTTCTTGAAGAAATCTGTCACAAAATCAACCTTTCTTATGTCGAGGGTGATTTATTCAATCAAATTATCTTCACGTTTCCACAGCATCACAGTTTAGTTTTCATTTGGGGGGTGCTTTACTTTTTTCCTTATGTTTAAGAAATAGAAGACGAGTTGGCGTGTTTTATCGTTGAATAAAACATAGAAGGGAGCATAAAACACGAAGGGCGCAGTCCTGAGTGTTTTATGCTCTCTGCTATATTTTATTCTACGATAAAGCACAACAACGAGTCTTCTATTTCTTATATGAGATGCCCTTTAACAGTTATTAGCCTTTATATAAAAGCCGTGCAGATATTATGTTGTTTGTATATATTATTTTTTGAAAATATTAAGCCTCCCGTCGTAGAGCACGTTCACTAGCATTGAACAATCAAAGTGACGTAAAATGTGACGTCATTTGCTAAGCGACGCTCAAACTGACGTCTAAAATCACGAGCATGTTTTATTGTCTCATAAAGCATGCTGTCGGTCCTATTGACCGCCTGTGTTTTATTGCCGTGGTTATCTAATATTATAAATTAAATGTATTTTGTATGGTATCGTTTAGTTTGCCCTTGGTCGTAGCTCTTGCTATATGTGTCCATCGTTATGCAGGAGTTGTCAGTAGTCCCATCGTATGGAGTCAGCATGAAGAGATATAAGTTCAAGAGTGATATGTTTACATTCTAAATTGCAAAAGTAAAGAAAAACCTCAAAAACTTACCAGACCGGAACAAAGGCATCGGGCTGTGGGACTGACCTTAATCATACATTGGCATTCGTCATGGCTGTACGTGTTAGAAATCAAACCAGGAAATACTTCATACCTCCATGCTGTATATTATGTCTTCTTGTTTATACACGACTCATCTTCCCTTGTGAGGTGAAAACGTATCGAGACTATCAGTATCCGTTTTTAACGGAGAGAGATGAGTTGGAAATCTGTCTGTTACGCCCGTGACGTGAAGATGTCCATGACCTTATGTTGTGTTCGATTTGTTTATATACCTCAGGACCTATTTAACAATCTTTGAACTTAGTCTTTTTTTCCGGGAGGACATCACTGAGAAAGGGAGCAGGGCTTTACAAATCCAATCGAGAGGGCCTTACACTTGATATTAACCCGCTGGGAGGGCCTTGTACAGTATATTACACCCCTTGGGAAGTTATTTCTTTTGTTTGAGTTGCAGGTTATATGCCATAACCACCATCTGCGCAGGTTGGTTATCTCATAATCACCATGGTCGGTTATGAGATATTCAACCTACGGAAACAAATGGACTTGTAAAATTTGGAAATTGTGTCAAACAAGATATGAAATTTGTTTAAGTAACGAAAGTGGGATTCGAACCCTGGACCTCTATATCGCCGAGCAGCGCCTTTACCAATGTTGCTACCGAGGATCCATACCGATGACTGTTTGTTCTTTTGTGTCATGGATGTATTGATATTTTTTTCGAGTATTATATATACATATGTATATGTATAGGTACCAATTTATGTCTAATTTGTGTATCGAATGCAGGTTAAGTTTGAAACCTTCCTTTCGAGTCAGTAATGAGTGTATTGGGAATATTTCACCGATATATTTTGATCATGTCGTATAAATCAACAAAATACCCCTTTAAAATGCATATATACAATTATTTTATAGATAGAGTGTTCCGCGGGAGTGTAAGGCAAACAATGACCCGATTGCCTCGCGTTATGGCAATAAACTCTGCTCGGGCTGACGCCCTCGCGAGTTTATATGCCATAACCGCTCGGCACCGGGTCATTATTTACAACTTGAACTTAGTCTTTTTTCCGGGAGGACATCACTGAGAAAGGGAGCAGGGCTTTACAAATCCAATCGAGAGGGCCTTACACTTGATATTACCCCGCTGGGAGGGCCTTGTACAGTATATTACACCTCTTGGGAAGTTCTTTCTTTTGTTCGAGTTACAGGTTAAATGCCATAACCTGTATCTGCGCTGGTTGGTTATCTCATAATCACCATGATCGGTTTACGATATTCAACCATCGGAAACAAATGGACTTGGAAAATTTAGAAAATTTTGTGAGTGACGAAAGTGGGATTCGAACCATGGACCTCTATATTGACGAACAGCACCTTTACCAATGGAGCTACAGAGGATCCATACCGATGAGTGTTCAATCTGTTGTGTCATGGCTGTATTTATATTTGTTTCTAGTATTATATATACATATGTATGTAAAGGTACCAATTTATGTCTGCTTTGTGTAAGGAATGAAGGATTAAGTTTGAAACCTACCTTTCCTGTCAGTCATGCGTCTATTGGGAGTATTTAACTGACATATTTTGGTCATGTCGTATAAATCAACAAAATACCCCTTTAAAAGGCATCTTTAAAAGTATGTTATGAATAGAGTGTTCCGCGGGAGTGTAAGGCAAATAATGACCCGATTGCCTCGCTAACGCACTCGCGAGTTTATATGCCATAACCCCTCGGCACCGGGTCATTATTTACTACTTAAACTTATTACTCTTTTTTCCGGGAGGACATCCCTGAGAAAGGGTTTCACAAATCCAATCGAGAGAGCCTTACATTTGATATTACCCCCCTGAGAGGGCCTTGTACAATATAATGCCTTTCCAACGGTGTATTATACAGTATAAGGCCTTCTAAATAGAATTCTTTGCACCCAATAAATTCTATGTTCCATAGAGTAAGATGATCTGTCTACAAAATTGCCAAGTTTAAAATTTTCAAAGCAGACAATGCGGGAATAAACCCGCAACCCTTCGCTTCCTAGCCCAAGACCTTATCATTAGACCACAGGGGATTGGTGACTATGAAGAGCTGGTTTTTAACTAGTATTCTGCTGTGCGAGAATTTCGATGATATTGTATGTGCGCTTTATTTTACCTCATTCCCCTGTACTGTCGTTAACACATTTAAACAATTCACAGTCTTATTTTCGGTACATGAAATAGATAACACCCTCGTATTCAGGTGTTATCCATTAATTATGCCAATGAGAATTTTACAGTCCTGAGACGGACGACCAAACGCCCCTGAAATGCTCTAACTGATTGTTTATAATTCGTTTACAATAAGAAGGGGCTTTCTAATTAGAGTTCTTATTTTCCATGTAATAAGTTCAAATTTAAAGCACGTTAAGCGGTGCGAATCACGATTTCCCGAAATAGATTTCCCCAAGACAGGTAGAACACGCATGCATGTTTACTAGTGCCGTGTATTATATATTGTAACATGACTTCGGAATATTCTTGATTCTGTGGGTTGATTTCCCTATGTTGAATGACAATGAATACCCGCAAAAAATCCCTTGGACGAATCACCGAGGATAGTACATGAGTGTCTATGTTAATTTCGAAAACAAAGTTTTACATAGACACGAATATATTATTCTGATTATTACCGTGAAGTCGTGAAATTAATGAAAACACTTTAAAAGCAGGGTTCTATCGGGGTATTTTTTGTGGAAACGAAATTCCAGAGGATATTCCCGTTTACACATATATGCTATTAATATATTATCAAAACATCGTCAAACTGAAATATATTAATGAAGTTAATACTTTGATGACTTTACATTTCACAACTTGATAAAGACAAGCGCACATTTATTGAAAAATAAAAACAATGAGAATTGAAGCCATTCATCGGCACTGCGAGTGGGGAAAACTTCGCTACGGTCTAACAGCATAGTGTTTATCAGTTTTATGATACGTCATTTGTTACTATGTGAATGTTCTATCAGTGTATATGTTTTATTATTACAAAAAAATAAAAATTGGGTAAACTTATAGCATGTTTTCATTTCAAGAAAGGTCAAAAATCCAAGATGGCGGATGCTGCCGATAGATCGGGGATAGAACTTTCCCTTTAAAATACAATTTCAACCGCCGCATTTAGAACGTCATGGACGAAGCGTGATGTCATACATGTAGCATTGTTTATGATGTCACGTCACCATGACAAAGTGATATTTTGCCCTAGGGCATGGTATGAAAACGATGAACCCCGATATGATTGCCCTCGTGTGTAATAAGTATATTTTGCATATGTGTCCCCTAAGGCCAAATATTTGATAATAACTTGCTTTCAATGAAACTCAAGCAGCAGCTTAATACACGATGAGAAGCCGAATTCATGTGCCCCATTAACAAGTATACCAGTTATATGTTCCATTGAACAGTACCAACCAATATCTGTCTCTTGTCTGCTACATTTTCAAAATTACGTTTGAACAATTGACGCCAGCCGCGGAGCATTGTCCGGTTTTCGATCATAATCACGGCTAAACATCTTAATAACGTAACTATACTGAACAGATTGGCACTAAAAGGATAATTTTCGATAACAGTCATTACTTCTCGATAAAATAACACCCTTGGTAAAATTTGACCTATGTTACTACAATAACATACGGGATGTCCCTTTACACATTAACAAATACATGTACCGCCGAAGCGCCTCTAAAATCTGGAACAGTCCACACTTAACTAGTAAATTCCTGCAAGTCTCATCATTAATCACTGTTACACATGTATATTTCGGAGATGCCTCGATCGGAGACTGATTTGCGTTTGATTAAAATCTGGCTACCTTGGTACAAAATTCGAATTTTCTATTTCGTGCCGTCTTTTGTCATAATCGGTACATTGTGCATTCTCTTCCCACCGAGGTTCCGATCCTACGGAAATCTGATGGGAGTAACCTCTATGGGAAGAGAGTGTACATTGTGTAGCCAAATAGTAGCCATATGTAGCCAAATACTATTAATTAAGTTACGTTACATTACGTTCATATAGGAGAGTAATTTTCGACCTTAAAACAATCAAATCATTGGATTTTTTTTAAAAAAAGGGCCTTAATTTAATTTTGACAAGATTTAAGGGTTTGCACCACACAACGTATATCCACGTTTAGATGCCATTGGCGTCAACTTTCCAACGTGAATTCGAGTTCAGTTTTGATGCAAAATAAATCATCCCATTTTAAAAAAATGCGCGAATGCGATTGACTTTTAAGGCATTGTCCGGTTTTTGATGAAAAATTTTACGACTTAACCGATTAGCATTATTCTCACTCGGCTTCTGTTAGAGACACTGCCCCCAAATGTTTCAAACCGGCCAACACCCGACATCCGGAGTTAATTTGAATTCCGACGTCAATTGTATGTTTGTACACTGTAAGTGCAGAACTTGAAGCCAAATGAAATACATATATTGGAATTTGAAAGCAGATGAACAAACGAGGGCAATAAAATACAATATTATTATTAATTTTTTAAATGGATTTTCAACTTCTTCGTTCGCTGGCTGCATGCGACGTTTTTGTACAGATCATTATAAACTCCCTTAATAAAACTTCGCAGTATCGCCGAGACTGACACAAATGGAAACTTAGATATACCATATAGGCCTATATACTGGGGTTGCATACAAAAGAAAATACTGGGTGTCACTCAGTAACTTCCCGGGAATTGTTCAACACATAATAATTATTTCTCAGTTATGCCATTAATATGTTTCCGAAATGTTTAACAAATGTTGCAGGAATATATTCATGTATTATTTATGGCCTTCCTCCGGCTGACACAAAGTTTTTAAGTTTGTAGTGTCGGGTGTCTTATTTCTGAACTTTGATTGTCCTGTGACGTTGATTGTGACGTCATACTTGACGACATTACTCGTGAAAATTCGTTTCCTACGGAGAGGTTCTTAAAAAGAAGTATTAATTATGTTTTTGATTATTTGTAAAACAATATAACCACAACCACAAATGCATCAAATACAAAAAGAAAGACATCAATCAATATCTGAAAAAGAAACGTGTCGGAAATAATCGAACTTTGCCGATAAGCGTAGCTATCGACGTCGTCAAGTATGACGTCACAATCAGCATAAGCAGACAATCACTGAAGATAAGAAACAATACACTCGACAAATCTCTCTTCTCTAAAGTAGAAATATGATGACCTACCTCTCAAATTGTGTTTTGGCGGGAACAAGGTAAGTAATCAGATGTTTAAATATCTTTTTTTTTTTTAATTTTAAAAGTTTTTATTAATATATTATTCTTCAAAAAGTTTACATTTGTAGCTGCGCTACTTTCTACCTCACTCGATGAAATAGACATGGTATTAGTCAAGAAAAGACAGATATCTATCTACTTATTACCCAATATGTATTTGTTTGCATGAAACAGGGCATTACTAACATAGTGGAAATGATGTAATAATATATATATCATTAAATATGGACAAAACATGAATACAACAACACACACATTATACAAATCACAGTTTAATAGGCATATCTGGTGTAAGCGCATTTTTATTCTCAGATTAAGAATCTGGTTAGGTAAGGCTGCATAAAAGGTTAAATGTTTCTCGGGCACATTTTTTCAATAGTGACGAGGTCGGTAGGACTTTCTTTTAATTTTCGTTGTAAACAAATAATTATGTTGAAGGAGTAAATTTTATTTCCCCCCTCAAACAACTGAAGCACATCCGTTCCTGCAGACGCATATATTTGGTGGACAAAAGGATTTGGGGCTTTTGCACACAAAAAAGCGGCAAATACTTAATATATGTTTTCAAATGACAAGGAAACTCACGCGTACAAATATAAGTGATGCGCAGATGCCCGAGACACAATTATTTTTATTTAGCCTGAACAAGCAAAATCTTGCTTATAGAAATACCTCAACGGTATGTTTACAATTCTCAATATTCCACCATAAAAAACTACAACGATTTCTTTAGAATTAGAACTAGACGGAATAACTGATTTACTGGTTCTGTCCGACTTACGACGTTCAAGGCAAATTAAAGCAATTTCCGTAGGTGGTAACTGTAAATACTGTTAATGAAGATATGGGATAATATTGTTCCCCATTTATAATAATAATAATAATAGTGCATATTTATAAAGCGCACATATCCACGCTCGAAAGCATGGACAAAGGATGTTCAAAGTTAGTACCAGCAGTTTTGTAGTATATAATACATGACATGGCATTTGTCATTCTCTCTTAACAGAGGTTACTCAAGTCAATGTATTTCAAATTAACGCAGGAATAAATGGGGAGAGACTGGAAATTTAATATGACATTGTATTGTATATTAATTTTTGGAACTTATTTTTCAGATTCGGTTCTACATGTAGTTCCCAGATCTATCAAAGTAAGTATATTTGTCCGTACTTGTATAGTAACTGTTTTAAATCTAAAGTTGTGTTTGTTTGTTTGTTTGTTTTTTTTCAAATTTGCATGTTAAACAAATAAAAGGAAATTCAAAATAATGATATTCAATGTTTAGTGTTTATTTTTGTGAATTTGATTTATTTGTAATTTTTTTCAAAAGTTCATAAAAACTACCCGCCAAAAGAAACGATCTCCACTGGGATTCGAACTCCGGCTTTTAGCACGGGAAGGCAGCACGCTAACCACTACACAATTATGCTCCAGAACTATATAAATACCCATGGTGACACTAATTATACACTGTGCAGGTGTGATGAATAAGCATATCTTGTTTGTTTTTATATTCACAGGTAAACCTTTATTTTGATAATATATATATATATAGATATCTATCTATTTCAGATGCCCCTCCGACGTGGTTCACGAAAGCCATTGTTTTTGGCGGATCAGCCATAATTTTTTCCTGTGAGTTCTTTTGAATGACACAATATATCACACCGAGCCGAAAGTGTAAGAACACAGTTTCTAATAAATGAATATGTATATTGCTTGATACCAACATTAGAATCTATGTCGATAAAGTTATAGTATTTATTCAGAGACTTATTCAGAGTAAAGAAGTTATGTCATTCATCGTAAGCCCCATTTTCAGTTTGTCTATGAAAGAAGTCATGTTTAAAAACATATGAAAAACATGATATAAGGAATTGCAAGGTGAATCTACTCAATTCTACGGATGCCTTGAATCTCCTAAACTATTATGACATCGACATTTTCCGTTTTCATGTGTTTCTATTTTTTTATTTTTTTGTAACACAGATTTTCGTTTTACATGTATACATTGTTCAGGTCTGATCAAAATTGACCGTTTTCCGAGGGATAAAGTTGCAAAATAGTGCATCTACACATAAATTCACCCAGCATGCATATTCATCACCAATCGCCAAATATATCATAATTATTAGTTTCCAATTAAAATCGAGTAATATCATTATGTTTGGATAGAAACCGAAACTGTACGTCCTTTTTACATTCACAGTAGTTATATGACCTATTAAACATTATCAAACCAAATTTGTCCTTTTGTTTGTTGGAAATAAGATTTTAAAATTATGTTTGACTCATTGGCGCGAGTCAATCGCGATGCATTGTCCGGTTTTCGATCAGAAATCGCTACTTTTACCTTCATATCGTCAATATACTAAGTCGACTATCATCAAAATGATAGTTTTCGGTAACAGTCGGTTTATCTCGATAAAGTAACACATTTTATAACATTTGAAATATGTGACCCCAAAGAACACAAAGGATGTACCTTTAATCCGACTGACGTTTTTCATATCTATATGTACAGACATCCTTATAGTTAATTTAGGACGATAGAGAACCCGAGGACAATTTCAGAAATCCCAATCTCATTAAAATCAGATCGTCATTTGGCTCCACTACAATAAACCTATACGTATACTGTGTAACGTAGTGCAACTAATTATGTCTTATTTTAATGAGACTGCAGAATTCCAAAACTGAAAAAAAACTGAAAAAAAATCGAATTCCAAGTAACAGTGTATATTCATGATTCTTGTTATATTTCAGACGCTGGGTACAGGCTATGGCAGTGCGCCAAGGACAACAAAGGATTTGACTTCTTCACCCAAAAGAAGTTCTTCACCAATGAACAAGCTGATAGTTCTACTTTCTTGGAAACAGAGAAAGAAGATGGGGAGGACAAGAATTTGTCGGATTTTGAAGATGATTTCACACTTCCTGTTGGAGCATCATGGGCCGACATTTGCCCGGAAGTGATGGCGGACGTGGAAGTTGATGCGCTTTATCAACTTCCGGTTGAGGAAGAATATGGAGGAGATGAGGAGGAGAGCGTGGAAAGGAGAGTAACAATCTGGGGACTGGAGGTCATCGCGGAGGAGAATGAGGAGTAGGCATATTGTGAATGCATTGTGATCGAACAGAATGAAAAAGGACTTTCTACATATACATATATTGTGATAAAATATGTTATTAAAAGTGATTCATATTCCTTCGGAATCCTTTATTTTTTGTTTTATATTTCGCTATCGTGCCTATGCGAGAAAACTTGAAATACCTACCTTAATCATAGATATAACAAGAGGAGTGAGATGATTTGGACGTAAATCAGGACATTTGATATTTTTGTATGTATCAAATCTGAATAAAATTTCATGAAACATACGTAGTGTCCCTTTAATATGCTTATACGATGTATCGTCCAATTAGTCACCCCAAGAAGATTGTAAATGTCATTAAATTACACTTGTGACGTCATCATATTGTTCTTTCATTCAATTATGTTTCATCACATCACATCACATCATCTTTTTTACAAATAAATTTAATTTCTTTAACTTTTAAAAATAATTTTGATAAAAGAGCAATACCTTGAGTGTAATTTAAGTAGGTTAATGACCTCGTAACTCTTCATTCCTTAAAAATAATGGGCCTCGGCACGTCGGGCCTTGGCTCCATTATTGTTAGAGTTGCTCAACCCGGGTCAGTTCATTTTCTGCCCCAACTAAAATCAACACAAACTTCATTTCGATTAATATCTGATCCCGAATACAGCAATCATAACAACAGTTAGGGGCGTTCCTCAAAGTGTGATTAAAATCTACCCTGTTCCGGGTAATGCAATTTGCAAATAGTTCATATAGGCATACGAACTGGTTTTATAGATGCCTCGACATAATGTTATGACATGAGTTCGTATTCCGATAGATGTACTATTTTGCCACTTTTATTCCTCGGAAAACTGTTTATTTTAATGAGACTGGCGGTCCTCATGTTCAGGTGAAAACAATTAGTGTTAACATGGTTCAATAGCAATCACACAAAACCCTTCTGCTCACAATTGCCTTCGTCTTGTTTGCTTCCATATCTTCCGAGGGAATTTATTTTCATGGAAACCACCAACTTCCCAATGCAAGGCATAACTCTTGCCAGTCTCCATTACTGGCTGATTTAGGCCTTGTAGTATTTCCTTACAAAATCTGTGTTTAGAAATCCAGGCTCGCTTTGCATTTCTGGTGCAGCGATTCACTATCTTGACACAACAAAGCGAGGGAAATACCGCAAGGTTTAGATCAGCCAGTAATGCAAACTGGCAAGAGGTATGCCTTGCGTTTGGAAGTTGCCTGATTGTTTTCAGGTTTGAACGAATGGTTTGGGGCAGACAACCTTTAGGATCTGGTGGTCGTTGCACAAAACAACCTTAACACTACATGTAAGGTTAGCTTAGTGACGTCACCTTAGTGTTTCGTGAACGGGACCCAGGGCGTCATTTCACAAAGCAACCGTAACTAAGATTACCCTGAACTCACATTCTTTTACCTTAGTGATATGGGGATGTAGCTCAGTTGGTAGAGTGTCCGCTCATCACTCGGAAGCTCGGGGTTCGATTCCCGGCCGCGTCATACCAAAAGACGTTAAAAGATGGGAGTTGTTGCTTCCTTGCTTGACACTCAGCATTATAATGATAGAACAACGCTTGAACTGGCGCTGCACTGTGGCTAACAGCTCACAAATAATTTCCGAATTTATTTATGTAATTAGGACAATAAAGTGTTATTGTTATTATTATAGTATGCCGATTACAGTTATATCGACCTGGTTAAACTCTCTCAACCTTGAAGAAACCAGTCTCAGGATCTATAACACATGTTGCCCAATTTTGTGGCAGAAAGATGTATCACAATGGAGTATACTATATATGTATTGATCTATTATTCACATGCGTGTTGGAGAAGTTGTCTACTGTGTAGATCCATCATTATACCATTCAGCCCGTGTTACGTATCGCTCTAGATCTACACGTAGTATCCAGCGTTTAGGAAGCATTTATCGAGGGAATATGTGTTGAGCATCACGTTAAGATGGCGGCCATCCAAAACATAGGTTAGTCACACGCTTATAATTACTGTATAACCTTGAACGATTATAAATTACAAACGCCTATTTGACCCAGTAATTATTTTAGGTAGGCGATTCCCAGCAAACATCCCGCCAGGGGCACGGAAACTTTGTCTGCAGAAGAGAACTATTCTACACGCAGTAAGGTTTGGGTGCAATGCTACACTGAATTTCAGAGTAGTACCACCCATGGTTAGCTAGTTCATGCCGATGCTCGCAGGTTTCACCGCAATGCATAGCAACATGGCGTTGTGGGTTTCTCCCTGCCATAATACTAGCAGCCGCGATATAAGTGAAATACTCTTGAAAGCGGCGTTAAACCCCACCTCACCTCACCTCACCTCACCTCACCTCAGCAACCAGATTCTCCAAAGCATTTAAAGAATGTTTTTAAAACGTTTTTACCAGTGATTTATTAAGGTAGGTGACCCATCCCTAAATTTCTCATTTTAAAATAATTATACACAGTTTTAAGTAACATACTTTAAGTACGTAACTTAAATAAGTTTTTAAAAGAGCTATGTGATACTCATACAATGAGTTATACGAGTCAATAACATTTACTCAAATGATAGAAGAATAAAGCTTACAAGTTTATCGATGGAATAAGCTGAATATATAATATTACAAGAGTTCATATTGTTAATTAGCTATGGCTTTGAGTTAAATATTTCATGACATCGAGTTATCCAACTTGTATAAGCCCTTTCCAGATAATTACATCTTTCTATATTATTATGGTTATCATTTCGTTGAATCAGTTTGAGAACGTACTTACCTCAGGCCTTTGAATTCATCTTGATACCTCATTAACATGATTTTATTCACTATAATTCATACAATTTTTCTATTTGTTCGCAGGACGAGTTTTTCTAAACGGAATTCGAAGACATCTGAAGCTGATTGTGTTTGCATTCATCCTATGGTCTGGTTATAAAATGATAAGCCTCACTTACAATCATGTCAAACACATCAAAGTAAAATATGCTGCGAATTACAATCAGAAAGTTGCTGATAAACATCCCATGGCAAATAGTAGAAAATATAGTGGAGGAAACTTGGAGAATAGTGAATTGAAACATGCTGAAAATCAGTTTCAATCAGATCGAAATTTCTGTACCAAGCCACTGCAATATGTAAACTACATCAAGTGTGACCGAATCCTAAGTGGAGACGAGGAGTATATGACGTATATAAAGAACATCACAAAATTCAAAACGAAACGATCGCCAGGAAATTGCAACCTTAGTTCTTTCTCGGCCAACTGTAGTGCATTTATATCCGATCACGGCTACAGAGATAAGCCAGTGACTGCTGAAGAATTGGATTTTCCTCTGGCTTTCGGTCTGAAGGTCCACAAGAGGCCATATCAAGTTGAACAGCTTCTCCGCACCATCTATCGTCCTCACAACGTCTACTGTATTCACGTGGATGTCAAGGCGGAGGAAAACGTGTACCAAATTCTCCGCGACGTGGCCAAGTGTTTTGATAATGTGTACGTTATCCGCAAGTACAGAGTTGTGTACAGTTCGATCAACCAATCCCTCGCCGATATCGCCTGTATGGAAACTGTAGTTAATACGAGGGTTGACTGGAAATATTTTCTTATCTTCTCGGGAGAAGAATTTGTTCTGAAATCCAATTTGGAGATGGTGCAAATTTTGAAAATATTGAACGGCACTAACGACATAACTAAACATTACATAGTAGACAGTGTAAAACACAGATATACCTACAGCTACAAACTTGTGAACGACATAATGGTAAGAACAGATATTCTTAAAAAACCGTTTTCTCGCAACATCACCCTTTACAAAGGTAGCGCCTATGGAATGTTTGCCAGAGAATTCGTCAGATTCGTTATGGAAAGCAGCCTGTCTAAGGAATTGTTTGAATGGGCAAAAGACACATACGCACCAGAGGAAGTGATATGGGCGACTCTAAACGCGCAACCGGAAGCTCCTGGCGGCCATGATGTGTTCTTATCTCATAGGAGTGGTAACTTCGTGTCGAGAGCTGAGATTTGGAGCTGGGAGGAAGTGAAGTGTCACGGCACATTCGTCCATAAAATCTGCATTTTCGGCTACGAGGATCTTTTCTGGCTTGTTAATCAACCCCAAGTAGCGGCCAACAAGTTTTACTCATATCAGGACCAGCTGGTATTAGACTGTCTGGAGGAATGGGTTAGCCAAAAGACATTATCACAGACAGTCAACTTAGACTGGGCGTATTACAGGAACCTGCCACATGTGAAGAACCAAAGACGATGATTTTTGTTGGTCGTTTTTATTAGTCCTTAGTCCCCCTAGTCCTCCTTTAAAGTACGAGTTCTTTCCGGAAGGTAGTTCCAGTCGATGCTCGCATGTTTCACCGCAATGCATAGCCACATGGCGTTACGGGCTTTCTCCCTGCAATAATACTAGCAGTCTTGAAATACTCTTGAAAACCAAGATCTAAAATCCATAGATAGATGCGAATATCATCGACTGAAAATCTTAACAGACAATATTTAGACATGTAAAAACTGTCAAGAATCCGTTGGTACACTATAATAGGGTTTGTTAAGTGACAAAATTTAAAGCACCAATCGGCTTAATATCTGGTAGGCAGTCTTTGAACTTGAACTTGGGCGGGATGTTGCCAATAAAGGCGTTAAAATCGCACCAGGGATATATGTAGAAATAAAGCACGATAGAAACTATCGACACCCTACTCGGTAGGAAGTTGGTAGCCTTTCATAAATTCAACTCCGAGCGCCAGACCCAACATACATGTGAGCATACCTACCTATCGATATAACATATAAAGAAGGTATGACATCATGGATCCTGACATGGGACCGGAAATGGAAACTTGGATCGGTCTATTAGGTTTACAAAGCGTATTTGATCTGGAAAACCTGTTTAACCATTTCCGATCCCATGGCAGGATCCTCTGTGTTATACCTTCTGTATGTGTTTTATAGATAGGTAGGTATACTTACATATATGTTGGGTCTGGCGCCTATGATTCATCTTGAGCGTGGTCCAGGGAACGATGTAGGCCGGTCACATGGTAGGTGTGTACGCCGCTTGAATGAATCAAGCTTAGTAATGGCCATCTGTTGGTGAGACGCATCGATGCAAGGCTAGCGTATTGAACTTCTACAAGATGTTACCAGATTGGAAAAGTGTTTCTTAATTGACTGCGAACTGTGCGAGTTATGTATATGATGTTCGATAGAGTTACATTTCCCAGAATAAGAAAACACAATAAATTGTGACGGCTTAGACTGTCTAAAGCAGTACGAACATAGGCTGCGGATATTGAATTTCCAAGGTCACATATGATTAAAATGTACAAGCTTGGTATAAAGAAATAAAAGATTCAACCATTTTAAAGTTATATGCATCATAGCAAACTTTATTTGATAAAGAATTATACTTGAGCGTTTCATTTGTTTCTGGCAATTGCAAGGTTCAGATGTGTATATCGTCACAGTCTGCCTACAAAAGAAGGGTTATAGTAGCGAATACGTAAATCTTCCTTTCTCGATTTGTGATAAATGTAATTAAGAAGCTACAGAAGATAAATTTCATGTTTTACTTGTATGTCCATACATACAGGAAAGTCGAGGAAACCGTATGCCCTATTATTACCGTCATTATCCAATTAAACCCAAATTTATACAAATTGCTATCATGTAAAAATGAAAGGACCTTGGGATCACTTGCAATATACTTGAAGAGAAATACATAATAGTTGCTTCGCACGCCTGATTAATTTGTTAATCAATATACAATGTTACTTTTTTTTATTGAAATGTATATGTGTCTAATGTTTACTCTGAGCCATGCGGCTTCAATACGGGAGTAAGGTCTCACTCAAATCAGGAATCGGGGTCACCCAGAGGTTATTCAAAATTAGGGGAGGGTGGTGGTTCGACCTCTAAAGATGGGCAATATTGAAGATATATTAATCACAACTTCCAAATGATATACTACATTTACATTAACACTAGTTTGATCTGAGAAATATTTGTATTAATGTTTTACATTTTTTACTAGATACTAGAGTATATAGAGTTTAAGTATTTTATTGATTTTGGGTGGTGAATAGAATCTCACCCTCGTGTCTTCTGATATCAAACATATCAACACTCGTCGGCAAGCTTCGGATATGTGTTACTTTTATCATCCCGTGTTGATATATTTGATATCATTATCATCCAAAACTGTGTTCCACAAGAGATATCGCTTGTGTGAGATCAAGCGATATCTCCTAGGAGATATCGTTTTGGCAGTAGATTTTGCACAATGCCCTGTCACCGTCAACTACATGACATCACAATGCTTTTACATCATCGAGTAATGGCGTCACAATGCTATGACGTCATAAGCATGATGACGTCACAATGCTATGACCTCACCGTACTGGAAGTCAAATGACAGAGATGTGCTCAGAGATGTACATTATTTTCATTGAAACGTTAAACAAATAATTTTGGATGATAAATAGAATCTCACCCTCGTGTCTTCTGATATCAAATATATCAACACTCGTTGATAAAAGTAAAAATATTTGTAACTTTTATCAACTCGTGTTGTTATATTTGATATCAGAAGACACTTGGGTGAGATTCTATATTTATCATCCAAAACTGTGTTCCACAGGAGATATCGCTTGTGTGAGATCAAGCGATATCTCCTAGGAGATATCGTTTTGGCAGTAGATTTTGCACAATGCCCTGTCACCGTCAACTACATGACATCACAATGCATTTACATCATCGAGTAATGACATCACAATCCTATGACGCCATAAACATGATGATGTCACAATGCTATGACCTTACCGCACTGGAAGTCAAATGACAGAGATGTAATGTGCTCATAGATGTACACTATTTTCACTGAAACGTAATAAGAATGATTTTGGATGATAAATAGAATCTCACCCTCGTGTCTTCTGATATCAAATATATCAACACTCGTTAATAAAAGTAAAAATATTTGTAACTTTTATCAACTCGTGTTGTTATATTTGATATCAGAAGACACTTGGGTGAGATTCTATATTTATCATCCAAAACTGTGTTCCACAGGAGATATAGCTTGTGTGAGATCAAGCGATATCTCCTAGGAGATATCGTTTTGGCAGTAGATTTTGCACAATGCCCTGTCACCGTCAACTACATGACATCACAATGCATTTACATCATCGAGTAATGACATCACAATCCTATGACGCCATAAACATGATGATGTCACAATGCTATGACCAAGCCTCGGATAATATTTGTAACTTTTATCAACTCGTGTTGATATATTTGATATCAGAAGACACTTGGGTGAATTTCTCTATTTATCATCCAAAACTGGGTCCCACAGTAGATATCGCTTGTGTGAGATCAAGCGATATCTACAAGCGATATCGATATCGATATCGCTACAATCAAATCGTCATAATCCTATTACATCATCAGTTAATGACATCACAAAGCTTTGGCATCACTTAGAACACTGCTGACAATGCTATTACGTCACAATGGTGATGACGTTACAATGCTATGATGCCATAATGCTTATGACGTCACAATGAAGAAGCTAAATGGCAGTTTTGTGTTTCAGATATGTCAGTATTTGGCTAATAATTGTTGTAGAATGATTTTGAATGATAAATAAAATCTCACCCTCGTGTCTTCTGATATCAAATATATCAACACTCGTTGATTAAAGTAAAAATATCCTCGGCAAGCCTCGGATATTTGTAACTTTTATCAACTCGTGTTGATATATTTGATATCAGAAGACACTTGGGTGAGATTCTCTATTTATCCTCCAAAACTGTGTTCCACAGGAGATATTGCTTGTGCGAGATCAAGCGATATCTCCAAGGAGATATCGTTTTGGCAGTAGATTCTGAACAATGCCCTGTCGTCAAATACATGACATCACAATACTTTTACATCACCGAGTAATGACATCACAGTGCCATGACGTCATAAACATGATGACGTCACAATGGTAGGACATCACTACGATGGAAGTCAAATGACAGAGCTGTGCACTTTTTTCATTGAAACGTCATAAGAATGATCTTGGATGATAAATAAAATCTCCCCTCGTGTCTTCTGATATCAAATATATCAACACTCATTAATAAAAGTAAAAATATCCTCGGCAAGCTTCGGATATGTGTAACTCTTATCAACTCGTGTTGATATAAACTGAGGTGCAAAAGAAAGTATATCACTCAGTTGTTTTCAATTAATTCAATATTTTAAAGAAATTAGATGCATTTGATTATGGCACGACACAATAACACCTTTCGGCAGTAGTATGAATGATTTAATTAGTGACTGTTTTATTTTGTAACTTAAATATCCTTATTTAAAGTAGACGGGGGTAAGAAATGAAATTTACACCAACATGACCCCTACCATGTTCAAAATGTTGTAAATGTGTGCAGGACGAGGTACATTTATTGATTTTCAAACAGAGTATGTCTTATATGTCAATGAACAGTTGCGTTTTGTCAAAATTAATTTGGGGGAATTTCAAAATTTAAATTTTTAAATTTTAAAAAAAGAAAAAAAAACTGCGTAGCGGTATTCTTTGACTGATTTAATGTTTTGGACTAATTTGCCAAACTAGTCAGTTTGTTAATACGACGTCGAAAACTCGAGATATGTGACTTTGAAAATTATACATATGATAACTACAACTGATTGATATACTTTCTTTTGCACCTCAGTTTATTTGATAAGAGAAGACACTTGTGTGAGATTCTCTAAATATGTATCTCGAGGTTTGGCCTGACTCTCTATGTGCATCCTTTTTTCTGAAAAAATATTCATCCTTTGAACCATTATTGCAGCCAGAATTATATCTAACAACACAAACTGATAACACTTTACTCGCTCATTTTGTAAATTACGCCTCGCTTTACGCTCGTTTGAAGTAAATCTTGTTAGACAAAAAAATGTGTTGATGATCTTGCTGTGTGTACAAATTTTCATTTGGGAACAACTGAAGATTAACATCGTGTGTTGTTTGTATTTGAATGATATGCAAACCTAAGAAATACATATTTTGGTAATGTAAATCATAGAAACTTGTATGCGCTTGTTACTTCATCAAACATTGAATTGATAATAATTTATCTTTATGAAATATGACTGTATTTGCAATATAAAATAAGTATGAACATTTCTGTCACGTGACGTGTCTATGTGGTCACATTCAATTTACTCTGGCAACATGGCCGAAATACTAAATAAACTGATTTGATTTGATTTGATTTGAAAAATAAACTTGAATTTATATGTGAATTGATACAATTACTCAGCATGTTGATAATAATATACATATTCATAATAGATATATAATAATAGATAAATAAATCAGAAACTGTTTTATCACGTGAATCCCTGTAATTCTGAGAATCAAATTTGTCATGCGACACCTTCATTTCGCTCATTTGTGGCAGTTCCGAAGCGCACGTAAAATCGTTAGACTAAGGCTGCAATTGTATTTTGTGTGATGAAAGGGATTTAATTGAATTGATAGATTTTCTATTGCGTTTTATTAAATATCTATAAACAGTACAAATTAACTATAACGGCCTAACTTGATTGCATTGATAATGCACCACGACATATAAGATATCAAAATATCATGGAAGTGAATGTAATTGAGGATAACACAGTGGCAAAGAGTGCATGAGTAATTATCATAATGACATAAATATATTTACCGTGTTCTTCTTCTGCTAAGAGAATGAAGATTTGAAGTGTTTCAACGATCCAATTATACATTCCAATCGTTGAAATAATACTAATGATAACAAATGGTCACAAAATACAATTGTGAGCCAACATGCATTCTGGGCCGTGTTCAAGATAGGTTTCAAAGTAATCGCTCAATGAGCGATTACTTTTAAACCTATCTTGAACGCGATTGCTCAATGTAGCGCTATGTAGCAAGGCGAGCAAACTTCGAGGAATTTGCACTGTATCGTTCAAGAGAGAGTGAGCGCTACATTGAGCGCTACATTGAGCGATCAATGAGCAATTTAAGCGCTCGCTGTTATTGAACGGAACCTAGGTTCCGGAGTCTGTTGCGCTGCGTAACTGGCGAGTATTCCCGGAGTCTGTTGCGCTGCGTAACTAAGCCAGTCGCCAGTTCCGCAGCGCAACAGACTCCGGGAACTAGAATGGCCAACATGTCGCAACTCCTTTACTAGCTAATTTAAGACTTGTCACATTACCATAATGTGTCTGTATGTCATAATGTGTCGATTCAGAGTCCACAATACATTCAGGTGCAGCGCTCCGCTATGTTAGCACTGGGAAGTTAAGGAAATGCCGCAAGGCTTAAATTAGCCAGTGTTGGATACTGGCGCGAGTTATGCTTTGCAGAGGGAAGTTGACATATTAATCATACAGAGCCCGAGGATAACTTATATCCCTTTGTCTTGTTAAAGTGACGTCATGAAAAATTATTCTGTGACGCCGCCATCAGGCCGAGGCACGTTTGCCAGTGGTTGAATAGGATGTCCCTTCCCTGTATTTTCTGACGACGGTTATAAACAGAACATGTTAGTAAAGTTACATAATCTTAAATATTAATCATACCAGGATACGCAATATAGTCAGCCAAGTCTTTGAGGAGGCAGTAGTTCGAAGTGGAATACATAAATACCAAGATTTTTTTCTGGAAGAACTAAGATCTAGACAGTATGGAAGATTTTAGTTCTTCGCTCTTCGTTGTGAGTCAAGTATTTGAGTTTACCTACACCGATGTATCACGGTAGATCAATTAGGGGTTATTGGAATACTGGTCAGTATAAACAGACAATCGCTGATAAAGCATTGCATTTGGCATACTCGACTTCTTAAAGGCGCTGTAGCACGTTTTTTCGCTCAAATAAGTCGATGAAATGTATTTGAAAAATAATGTCAATAATAGTTAAACACCCTTCTCTCATCGGAAAATCAAGTTACAAATGAGTGTACATAGTTCCGTAAAGCCATGGGAATCGATTTCGTCATTCGAAATAATAAAATGTGTTCACAATAAAATGGCCGCCATGCAATTTTGGCTTTATACACAACACCGTTATTACCACTACGGATAATTGGTTGGTGTAATAAGATATTTTACCCTCTAAAGTAAATATAAATGACATAAACTATCATTTTAAATGAGAAATTTGAAAAAATAAAATTTGCAAAAAACGTGCTACAGCGCCTTTAATATACAAACACAGTAGGCCTACTGTTCATCGGGAGACACTGATGTATCATCAGTGCTGTTTTAGTACTTTAATGTTCGAATAACCAACAACTAAGCATAAATACTATTTTTAGCTCTTCATTTTTCGAAGAACGAAGAACAAGAAAAATTGGTTATTTGGTGTAAACATATTTTTATTTAAACTGTTTGAGAGGCATTCTAGAAGTTGGTGTGATGAAGAAGTCAAATATTTATGGATGATCAATTTCTTTATTAACAATAGCGACGTTTCGGTATAGATCCTTATACCGTTATCAAGCATGATATCAACGTCGCTATTGTTAATAAAGAAATTGATCATCCATAAATATTTGTCTTCTTCATATTTTTATTTGAATGTATATTGTATATGTATATTGAATGTGGATTGGTAAACAAGTCGTCAAGTCAAAACGCTAATGTCCATAGCTCAGTGCAATCATAGCAAATTAATACTATTGTGTACAAGTTATTTATACCCAGATTACCTCTATCAACTGTCTCTTATTATACCACTTCTTGTCAACTATCTGTCATGATACTACTTCTTGTCAACTATCTGTCATGATACTACTTCTTGTCAACTATCTGTCATGATACTACTTCTTGTCAACTATCTGTCATGATACTACTTCTTGTCAACTGTCTGGCATCTCTGTTTGTAAAAATGTGTACCAATGAACTATGCACTATGAACATCCCAAGGAAATGATATATTCAAAGTTCGATACCTTGTTCCTTATCCTCAGTGAATAAAATATCTTAAACCAAGAAATACATTCTGCATCATCGTCATGATCGGTAACACCAGTAAACTGCCAACAGGTATGTGTCACTAAAGCGCTCCTTAAATACGACACGTGTAATAACTGTGCTTGTACGTCCGTTTCAACGCCAACGTCTGCAAACGGTACGTCAAATAGGATGAAACCCTACGCCGCTGACATTGCGAATGCTGTAAGAATGTTATTTTGGACATGCCGGAAGCGCTGTGTTATTAGAACGTTGCTTCGATGCCGCTAGAAGTCCAGTGGTATATGAGCTTTGGAGAAGAAAGCGGCGCCCTTGCCGTCATACGACGTGCTATGGTGGGGTGTGCCCGAGGGGGCAGTCGGAGGTGACGCGGTTGTCTGCCCTTTCATGTCGTGGCACCTTGCGTCTTGTGCTAGAGGGGAGCAGGAAATAGGCTTTCTTGCATCGGAACTGTGCGCGGTTTTGTTTAATAGCTATGAATGTATGTTGCTTATGAGTATTGTATGAAAACAGTAAGTGACCTCTTTTATTCCCGCCCATTTGTTTGAATTTGAATAAATGTCTTCTGATTCTATTTTCTAAATTGATATTTGAGTCATTATGTTATCATGAAGTAAATATTTGATAATATGTAAAACAATGTGTCATGTAATATGTTGATATGTATATATATCGAAAGTAAAAGCGCCTTTTCATATTGATTATCAATTTTGCAAAGCACGATGAATACTTCAATCTTAAATGCACAGTTATACAAAACGATTTTTCTAACCACCAACTGTATGGACCAGATTTTGCCTATATCGACATAATATGGAACCAAAGATAACAAACAATGACATAAGATAGCATACGATCACATACGATAACATACGATCGCATAAGATAACATAAAATGACATACGATAACATACGATTTACATAAGTTAACATACGATTTACATACGATCACATACGATAACATACAATCACATAAGGGTCACTCAAGATAATATACTATGCCATAAGATAGCGTAAGAAAACATAATATATCAAACGATAACATAAGATCCCATACGTTAGCATAAGATAACATACATGTAACATACGATCACATAAGATCACATACGATCAAAAAAGATAACATGGGATAACATAAGATCACATTCGATCACATAAGATAACATAAGATCACACAAGATCACATAAGATCACACAAGATCACACAAGATCACACAAGATCACACAAGATCACATAAGATCACATAAGATCACACAAGATCACATAAGATCACACAAGATCACACAGGATCACACAAGATCACATAAGATCACACAAGATCACACAAGATCACATAAGATCACACAAGATCACACAAGATCACATAAGATAACATAAGATCACACAAGATAACATAAGATCACACAAGATCACATAAGATCACACAAGATCACACAAGATCACATAAGATCATATAAGATCATATACGATCATGTACGATCACATAATATCGCATTGATCACATAAGATCACATAAGATCACATAGCATTGAGCTTTGATGATATTTCCGTTCTTGAGAAGACTGAGGCTTTAGGGCGTGACCCCGTTGGTCCTAGGTGAAAGAGACACCATATAATATATAATTACAAGAGCAAAGACGGGCAACGGTTCGCTTCGCAATAAAACAGCCACTGCAACGTTTGAAACAGGAAATGATAGATGAAACAGTGATATATATTCTCCTCAACACGTGTAAGCCAATCACGTGCACACCTTTAGCCGAGAAAACTGGCATATTTATCTAAATATATCAAAGCATTTTTCAACAACACTCTCTGATTGTCGTACATCCTCTTACTTATATTTTAGCTCAGTTTCTTTAACCTCAGTGGGTGTCATGCAGAACATGTACTTATGTAACGGAGATAGGCACTGAAGTGGATTAATTCACCTATTTTTCGTTTAAAATTAAATTCTTAATTTGAAGACAATCGTTGTTTTCTATTTTCTTACCATTTAGATAAGAGGCAGGGATTATCAGAACAAAATGCAGATTATAAATCTTAAGATTTGAAGTGAACATATTTTGCACATTTTTTCAAAAGAAGGGTGAAGTTTAGGAATAAATATTGAAAATCTCTTTAATTTAGAGAATTGTAAATTGAGTATCTTTATTAGACCAATATTTGTAATATATCATTGATAGTTAACTATTTCTCAAACATACACACAATACACAAATGTCTTGAGTTGGAATAACAATTGGATTTAATGTATATAACAAATCTAAATATATAAAAAAAAGATTTCAAAATGTGTACATTTTTCTAAAAGAAGAATGGAAAAGACCAAAAAAATATGTTTTCATTTTCATTACAAGCCTTTAAACATTCTCGGATCATAGAGGTACATAGAATATGGAATTTGTAAACAGTAATTTTCATTTAATTAAATTGAATTATTGAATTAAATGTCTTTATCCTTCCACGATCACTGTGTCATTATCAGTATACAATGAATATCTCAAGGGGGCGTGATGGCGGGATCACGTGTCCACGTGCCACGTGCGTTCAATGGCAAGGTCAGTACTTAAACCTGAACTTGACAGTGAAATGTTTTTTAAGTTAAGCTCAATTCCGGTTTTGATATAAATAATTCTGAAAAAGTTGAAACTTTGTATCAAAGGATTTGCTCTTGTCAAAATCAAGATGGCCACTTTTTCCTATAATCTACTATCGAACTCACCAATAATTCAATGTAAACACAATTTTTTATATTTCAAAGGATTTTTTAAGAGTATATTACGTTAACAATTTTTGTATAAAATGGAAATTGAAAACTGACGTCCGGTTTGCGTGGTTGTGAAATATTTTCAAAACATTTTAATTGTTTTTATAGAAACAAAGCAGAAGCACGATTTTGTACTCTAATATGAATGTTGTATGTCAGAATGTAAATCAACTTAAAGTGTTTGACGGTTATATTCCGTGATATCTTACTATATATTTATGACTATAGATCGAGCTCCTCAATTGATTAGAAACAGTAGATGATCACTCCGAAATGAGGATCTAGTGAAGAGAGTGAAAAAATGCACGGATCTATCCGTTTGTGTATTTGAGTTATTAACACGATTAACATGCATACTATTCGAAAAATACCGTAAACCTAAACAGAACGTCCAACAGTGCAGATGCGTCATCAAAGTTAAGTTCAAGAACGTTATTTATGTCGATAACATCTTATATTATTTTAATTTCTACATTTTATGAATTTTAAAATTTAAGGTGTCAAACATTTTGGCCAAATAACATTTTGAAAAAGTGTACTTGAACAGACAAGTGTTATTCTAAGATGTATGAAACTGGGGGTTACTTCTTTTAAAATCATGCCTCGATGAAAAAAAATCAAAATGATCTATCGGCAGCAGTACTTCGTTTTAACACCGTTAAAAATGAGGTTACGGAGGTTGAGTGTTCCAGTTACTTGGAATGAACAAAATAAACTATTGGAAAACTGCAAAAATGCACAATAACGTATGTTTCTTGACGTCATACACGGATTAAGATGGAGAATGCATTCGGAAACTTAAGGGCTCGTTGGTTATTTCAAATAATCAACTGCGACGAAAACAATCTCGATTATGTAGCCACTTCGTAAATAGTTTGTAGCAAAAAGCCACTCATCAAATAACTCCTGTTCACAACCGATATAAGAGCGGACGCCGGTAGGGTTACAACTTGACAATAATGGGTGTTGTCTTGGGACTTTTCAACTGATCATATTATGACGAATGATTTGCACCGAGATTTGTTCAATTGTGTACAAACAAATAATGATATTCGATATTAATTTGATAAGTGTTGATTTCATCTATCTAAACAAAGCTTGATTTACATCCCGACATAATGGAAAGTATAAACAAAGGCAGTGCGTTAAGTTCAACAGACATACTTATATTTAATTTCAACGGATTTATAATTATACCATGTTTACTTACGTAAACCAAAGGTACATCTTTTACTCTCTTATTTGAAAGGCAGTTGAGAGGTTGTAGATATGAAGAAGATGAAGATGTGGATAGATTAAGATGAAGAAGCTTAAAAACTTGCCATTCTGTCCGACCGTCTGTCCTGTCCATCCCGAAACCGGTACTTGTGTTTTTTTAAATCCAGTGTTGATCAATCTTTCTGAAACTTTACACATGCTTTTGATATACATCGGTGATACATAAGTGTTTTAATGGGACCGATCGGATTAATTTTGTCAGAGTTATATGGCCCTTGACTTGACAGGTTTAAATCAATCTTTCTTCAACTATACACATGATTTGGACATAATTGATATACATCGGTGATACGCATGTGGTTTTTGGGACCAATGGGATTAATATTTAGAGAGTTATGGCCCTTGGCTTTTAGTGCATGGTTTTCTGGCGGTGGGTTAAACTTGAACTTAGCGTGGCTCAAACTTTTGATATGTCTTTAAAACATGATATATTATGTGTTTACTTTGACATCATTCTCTTGCCACAGAAGTTACTGCATTAAGATTTCCGATCCTAACCTCTGTTCTTCATCGCCTGAATCCGAGAATGAACGCAGAAATGGAGTATCCTGATTGTTTGCAGTTTAATAAAGTTGTGCAATCAACGACGCCGTTTTTAAAGTGGCATTTGCTAGTGACACACGAGACATATGCGAAGGACATATGCTAATTAGCAAGACCATAAAGAGTAAAATGTCTTGATCTTTGAAGTCGCTCGCTCGAACAGATGAAAGATGAGTTTTCGTTGGTTAAGAAGAAATGAGAACGATATCTGTGACCCGCCCAACTCACAAATATAAGTTATTTTCACTGTAGCTTGATAGGCAGTTTATTTCACTGATAAATCCCAGTATTTCACTGCTCGTCATATAATAAATCGTTTAATCACACACAAGCGATATCGACTGTTTGAGCCAGTTTTGGATGATAAATAACTTAATTTACATAACGTAGTTTCGTTTTTGTTGTATATTTTTGTCTGTAGTCTATTTTGGAAGGCTTTGGGTAGGGCGAAAATGAAAATTTGCTGAATCTATGGAATCTATGGAAAGTATGAATTTTAGTTATAAGTATCTGTGTATCTGTATTTTCACTCAATGATTTTATATAATGTCAAGTGAACGTGTTATATAAGGTTAACGAGGACTAACCTTCATCAACCACTTGACGGCGAACATGACATATGACATACTTGAATCGTGGTTAACAAGACGAGTCAAGTCTCACTGTCCATAGAACTGCAGGCGGTGTGATATTGATTACAGGTGCGCGTCAGTCATCACGCTATATACACCACTGTTAGCAATACTGTGTACACTTGTCGTCATTACCTACATGTACTGCCCTTGTCACTGTATGTACACTTCCTATATACGACCCTCTGACGTCATTCGCGAATGATCTGCAGATTTCATCACCTGAAGCAACTAATTAGCTATTTGTGAGCATATGCTTAATTAGATAAGCATGGTGTCAGAACATGTATATAATAAACTGTCAGGCATACAATGTACAATGAAATTTACACCAACCCTTACCATGTTTTAAATGTTGTAAATGTGTGCAAAATCAGGTAAGCCTACATTTATTATTTTTCACATAGAATATGTTTAATATGTCGATGAACAGTTGTGTTTATCAAAATTAATTTTGGAAGAATTTATAAATTTAATTTTTTAAAACACATCACATCCACATGATATTGAGAATACCCTATCTCGCTAATGCAGACATTAGAATGCAGACAAAAATATCATATCAGGTGACCCCAATTTCACTCCAGCCAATCAGCGACGAGGCAACAAAGTTTCGGATCGCGTACCGACATGAGTTGACATACGAAACACAACATTCAAAATCGTATCAAGGAATGCCTCTGATTGGCTGAATCTATTGAAGGTAAAAGGTCACAGTGAAGGTCACCTCACATGACCTCTGCGGGGTAGTACTCAGATCGACGAATGAGGTATGAGTGTTCTGATTTAAATGAGGTTGTTGCTATTGAGGGACCGGGGCACTTTCATCTACATTGTATACAGTAAGATATTGGGCATTCTTAATGTCCTGTGGTAGGTCCAGTCATACCAATGATCACATTTATTGAAAGATAATACGAATTCAGTATTTAGAAATGGAATGCATAAAATAAGTCAACTCCCCTACGCAAGGCATAACTCGCGCCAGTCTCCATCACTGGCTAATTTAAGCATTGATGCATTTCCTTCTCTTTTCCGTGCTAGCGAATGAAAACCCACCATGTTTTCCAGGTGAAGCGTGATACTATCTTATAAAGCTGGGCCTCCTTTCACAAAGCACTAAGGTGATTTTAAATCACTAAGGTAACCTTAGTGCAATGTTAAAGATTGGGAGTAAAGGTTAACCTCAGTAAAGGTTGTTTTGTGAAATGAGGCCCTGTGCAATATTATTGCAATACCACTATATTGCAATACAGACTTGTGCAATACACGTACTGCAATACGATTCTCATATCGCAATTAATATATTGCACCAACAAATATTAAGTTAAATTTATTCATTTATCTTGTAAAAGGCACATTTACTGACTTAACGTGTATTAAGAAAAAAAATTGAGTGCCAGTATGTGTTAGATTGTATTACAAATTATCTTTTTAAAGATCTGAAACTCATTTTATCAAATGTTTATCATGTTTAAACTGCAAAAGGAAGTATAAACGTTGAATTTAGAGTTTATTTAGCATGTTGCAATAACATTGGCACTAGTTAAAATGGTTTCTAGAGAAAATCTCATTGTCGGAGGATCTTGCAATATATTGTGGTACGTATTGCAATACATTACAGTTCAGCAATACGTATCGCAATACAAAAATTGAGGCAATACACAGCCCTACAGTATTTTAGAACGGAAAGGTTAAAGTTCACGTGTAATGCATTTTTCACAAGAATGACAGATTATTATCTCTACGGACATTTTATATTGGAATCAATTGAGCATAAAATCGAGACAATATACACTTGTAATTTATCATTAAAATTATAATTTCATATGTTAACAATGCCAGAATTAGCACGGCGAACACTTTGATACAATCATTGAGGCGGGACTGTGATTAACCACGGACGAGGCCCGCCAGGCAGCTTGCGTCCGTGGCGCCTCATTAATTAATTTATGATGATTATGACTGACCACTAGATGAATTTATTAGGTGTGTTAAATCGCCCAAGCACATGTTAATGCAACAATTATGTAATTGTCATCTGCGGAATTACCTAGTGGGATATCTAAACATTCGATATATAGAAAATTTAAGTTGTTTTATTGCAGATTTGTTTTGATATAACAATCAAAATGTTGCGAAATTACGTTGAATTATGACTATCGCCGATGTTGTGATTACTCCAGTGACGTCACAGGAGTCATCGCTTCAGGGACCACAACCCCGAAGATTTTCATTCTGGTCGACGGGGCTAAATTAGGCGGGGTTTTTTTTATTAAAAAGCCGCATATAAGTAATTTATGGGCCGATTTCGGACATTTAAAATCGAGCTATTGTCAAATTGACATTCCATTTTTATGAATCCGAATGTGACCATATGTCATTACACCTATCCTTCAAGGAAATCCAGAGTGCTATAAGGAATCAAAGACGATAAGGTGTATATTGCAACTATAAACGAGCCAATAACTGTAGGTGGGTGGTGTGAGGTTTCACTGATGACACTTGTAGTCGTTCATTCACCACTGTAAACAACTCGTTCTACTGAATATGTGACAAGAGCAGTTAGTGTAATTGCGTTATGATAATGAACTAAGGTGTCAGTCACCGGTCAACACATCCTTGGAACCAGGTTACTTTTTTCACTGAATTAGCATAATTATCAACCTACCAGCCATATAACGTGATACTTGAAACGACCTTTCATCCGGTACGAGGGACATTGTAAGTCCCTCCAGGAAGGTTTACACAGACAGTTGTAAACCCTGTTAGAAGGAATTATACTGATTGCAAACCCTGATATATTTGCTAAGCTGACGGCTTGAAAGTAAAGATCTGAAGAAACTAACTAAGACAAATTTTGAAAAAATTCTTAAATTTACGACAGAATATGAACAGCTAATGTTTTGCAGAAAGTGCGTCTCGAACCCGTATCAACTATCACCTGTAGTAACTGAGCTAACGCCTTAGTAACTGAGCTAACGCCTTAACGCTAACGCCAGGGATCCTCAATATAACGTCAGGGATCCTCAATATAACGCGATAACAATTAAAAAGTCTGGTTTCCACTTAAAAACGGTTGATAATATGGAGAAACCATTCTACCTCGGATATGGTAAGGTTGTAGACCTTGATAGTCGGGTTTTTCCTTCCTATCAGGGTCCACAACCTTACCATATCATCGGTATCATGGTTTCTTCTTATATTAAGTTGCGCAATTAAAAAACAGAATAATAAACTTTCGTTTAAATACCAAATCGTTTTTTAATCATTGGCTCTGTAGCTCATCATTTTTTAAATTATAATATAATATTAATAATTACTTATATGAAATATGATAAAAGTTACAAAAAGATGGTTTTACAAAATAAATATTACATACATTTTTTGTGAGACCCTCAATTCCTCATTTTCACTTTCTAACAGCCATTTTTCAAAGCACCTGTTAGGATTTGCATATTTGGGATTACCCCTCTTAGTCTCTATACCGACTGAGTGAAGGGCACATAAAATCTCAAGAGAACTATTCAAAGCTTGCTACAATAGTTGGGGGTTTTTTTTATGACCCTGTGATCCCTATTTGGGGTCACAGGGTCACCAAATGTATCCCCAGTGACCAAGGAGTCTGCACACAACATTTCAGTTCTGTAAACCTTTTGTAACTCGAGAAAAAGATGAAAATATGTTTTAAGGTCGTGACCTCTGTGACCTTATTTGGGAACCAAATAAAGAACCCCCATTGGCCATGAAGTCTGCACAATAAAATACAGCTCTCTAGAGTCACAGGTTCAGGAGAAGAAGTCGAAAAGGCGAAAAGTTTAAGGAAGGACGGACGGACGCCATGCCATAAGCCCATCGGGCCTTTTAGGCCGGCCCGATGGGCTAAACTGGTATTAATTGAAGGTCATTTAAATTAGTATCCTCTATGTAATAAAGAAACCTGACTCTCACCTAACACTATTTCATCTGTAACGGACATCTTACTGCTCTAACAGTCTAATATTAAGAAATACATATATGTAACATGTTTAGCCCTTCCGTTAGCACCCGTTACTTGCCTTGTGCCTTAAAGGTGTATCCATTGTGTTGGCGGGAGTCACACATGGCAAACGGTATATTACCCGAGGAAGTGTGTCATATGACTTTTACGAAACGAGTGTGAATTCTTTGTATTGCCGACGGCAAAATATAGTGACGTCACGAACAATCGTTTTATGACGTCACTGTCGTGAAGTCGCGGTGAAACAATGGTTGCTAGGCAAACGTGATATGTGCACATGTGCTCAATATAAGAATACCATGCAACTTCTTGTAAAATAAACACATATATAATAATATACTGCCGTTCAAAAGAAACGCCCACCAGATATTTTATGAGATTTCAGAAAAAGTATCAGGAGCATGTTAACCAAAGTGTGGCATTATGAAGTTGCATCATTTTTTAACAAAATATCGAAGTTTCATAAATTTGCATGTTGTAGTGGGAAAATTAGAGATGGTAACTGTTCAGTTTTCGATCATGGTTTAAAAACAGTTTTGCTACACCATACTCTGTAAATCCGAAGACCATACCACCAAAGTCCTCCTGACAATGTTCACCTGTCCACAAAATACCAAAGTGATAACTCTGCATATGTGGTCATGGTAATAAACTTATTGTACAAATCAAAAACCGGAAGTAGCAGGTTTTTGGGGGGCGTGGTCACGGGTGGTTGTGCAATTCATTGCCAATGGATTGTCATATCAAATCTTGTTTCATTATAACCTTGATACGAATCTTATATTTGCTCCAAACAGTTCAATAGACGCCCCAGGTGTCAATAGTTTCATATATATTATCAATATAAATCATGCAACTAACAGACTAACATATAGTATGTATAAATGTAAGGGCAATCATGTACAAATTAATGAACCCCAGCAATATCTTCTTAGAAAGGAATATGTTATCATATATACAATTGCAGTTTTTAAAACTTTGCTCATCTTATCACTCAGCATCTATTTTATAACCGATGTCTTTTCGAGACCCGGCCTGGGTGTCAAGTCGAGATGTAATTCATCTTCGTTTTATTTCCCTCAGCACCCTATGAGACCCGCGGTTATATTCAAAACCCAGGTTATATTCGAGGCCCGGGTTGTATTCGAGGCCCGGGTTGTATTCGAGACCCAGGTTGTATTCGAGGCCTGGGTTATATTCGAGACCCGGGTTATATTAGAGACCCGAGTTATATTCGAGACCCGGGTTGTATTCGGCTTACATGAAACACAACGTCATTCATTCATTCATTCAAACGTTGGTGAAGGGATATTGCCCGTGACGTAACCGCGTCTAACGTAATGTAACTTATGTAACTGAAACGTGAATTGTTAAATTGAAAATACTGTCTCTGATGTCATTGCGTAACATTGGTTTATACCCCTACAGACATACAGACAGATGTTTTATTTCAGTCTCACCTCATAAAATACAGTAAAAAGTATATACATATAAAATTGAACATTAAAGTGAGCCACCCTATAAGGGTTATGAGAGACTATAAAGTATATGTGAATATAGTGTTACCCACTGCATAGTGGAGAATTTCGCTGATTTAAATATTTAGAACATAAAGGGACATTCAGTGTTCTTCATAATATTATATTTGATACTTGCCCAAAAAAAACTTGTATGTTTATGTCTCATATAAGCCTTTAAACTTATCCCAAATCGCAGTACAGTACATGATTATAACTTGTTTTCAGTGAAAATCGAGCAGCATCCTTACAGGGGAAACTGAGGAAATGAAATGAGATTTCTTTTTTAAATCTGCATTAGCATTTCAAAAGGATGTAAAATAACGGCTTAAGTCTCCTGACACAATCCAGCATAGGCAATTTTGACGTTATAAGAATAAAACAAATATTTTATAATAATTGGCATATGTCCGTTGTAATGGGGGTAATATTGGACATGGTATCCCAAATTATATGGAGCAAAATAGTAAACTATCAAAATATTACTACTTTTCATATCAGTCCAATTGATCTACATCAATCATTACCGTCACTGTGTATTATAATAGGTGCTCTGCTGTGTTACATAACACCACATAGTCTTCAATGTTCTTAGTTCATGCAATTATATCTATGTTCAAAGTTAGGTATCCCACTTTCCCCCGTTTCCCCTACATTGACATAAACCGAAATAATAAGTCCCATTTACTGTTGCATCGACTGGCATGAGAACGGAATTTTTCGGTAACTGTCAGTAGCCTTCTTTTCTACAAAATAACATCATTTATAATATTTGACATATGTGACTCCAACAACAAACTGATTTTTTTAATGCGGTGTAATTGATAGCCAGTGGGAAGGAAAGTTTCCTTGATGTCAGTATTTATGGGTTATATCTATGATACACTGTTGTTCTTGTGGCCGAGTGCACTTCCTTTTCTCTCTTGACTTTTCTTTCCTTCCGTCCGTCCTTCCATCCAGACACACATAGATCAAATACTGCACGTCGGGATGCCGTCTTACGTCATGACAATTTTCACTATGAAATGCCATGTCCGATTTCTACGGATTGTGATTTTCCTAGAACTGCATCAATGTTCGAGAAAACTGACAGACAGCCAGAGACACAATGGCAGAGAGAGAGGGGGAGGGGACAGAGGCGGGCACATAAACTCACGTGCAAAAGAAACGTCCTCACATTTTGAAAACAGTATAAAATGAAATATTGATGTCGGAGAAAGTAGATTTTGAATGTATTTGGTAGCCACATGTTTTGTTAAGAAGTATTCACAATTTCATACATCAGAGTATGCAATTTCTATTTTTACATCTCTTCAAATAGACATGGGGTGCTAAAATCGTTTTTAACGATGTTTTTGGCCTACAATATTTGGTATTTAAGTTTAAAACATTGAAAAAGTAGAAATTTAATTAATTAAAGATATCCTCGACATAAATAACCTTCTTTGAATTAAATTTGTTGACGCGTCATTACTGTAGGACGTCACAAAACAAGCCCAAACTGGCTTTTTGAGGCTTCTATCTCGTCTAGTTAAGGAGATTCCAAAACGACCATTTCTTAAAACTTGTGTTTCTCAGAGTAGATAAGGAATAGATAATGTTTTGAAAATTCATATTTAGTATTGTTGGGTTCTGAAGACATGATGTAACGCTGTTTCAGTCGCATTTATCGCCCGTCGATTGAAATATCTTGTATTTTGTATGAGGACGTTTATTTTGCACGTGAGTTTAGATGAAACATATATACAGAGACAGGGACATGCAGGCACAGAGGCAGAGTTAGAAACAGTCGAATAGTCAGATAATAGAGAGATAGAGACAGAGACAGATACAGACATAGAGACAGGGACAGATACATATACAGTGGTAGAGACAGGGAAATAGACAGACATACAGGGACAGAGGTAGACATAGAATCAGGGACAGAGACAGTCAATAGACTGACAGACAGACAGGGTCAGAGGTAGACATAGAATCAGGGACAGAGACAGTCAATAGACTGACAGACAGACAGGGTCAGAGGTAGACATAGAATCAGGGTCAGAGACAGTCAATGGACAGACAGACAGACAGGGACAGAGGTAGACATAGAATCAGGGACAGAGACAGTCAATAGACAGTCAGACAGGGACAGAGGTAGACATAGAATCAGGGACAGAGACAGTCAATAGACAGACAGACAGATAGGGTCAGAGGTAGACATAGAATCAGGGACAGAGACAGTCAATATATAGACAGACAGACAGGGACAGAGGTAGACATAGAACCAGGGACAGAGACAGTCAATAGACAGACAGACAGGGACAGAGGTAGACATAGAATCAGGGACAGAGACAGTCAATAGATAGACAGACAGGGACAGAGGTAGACATATAATCAGGGACAGAGACAGTCAATAGACAGACAGACAGACAGACAGGGACAGAGGTAGACATAGAATCAGGGACAGAGACAGTCAATAGACAGACAGACAGACAGGGACAGAGGTAGACATAGAATCAGGGACAGAGACAGTCAATAGATAGACAGACAGGGACAGAGGTAGACATAGAATCAGGGACAGAGACAGTCAATAGACAGACAGACAGATAGGGTCAGAGGTAGACATAGAATCAGGGACAGAGACAGTCAATAGATAGACAGACAGACAGGGACAGAGGTAGACATAGAACCAGGGACAGAGACAGTCAATAGATAGACAGACAGGGACAGAGGTAGACATAGAATCAGGGACAGAGACAGTCAATAGATAGACAGACAGGGACAAGGGTAGACATATAATCAGGGACAGAGACAGTCAATAGACAGACAGACAGACAGGGACAGAGGTAGACATAGAATCAGGGACAGAGACAGTCAATAGACAGACAGACAGACAGGGACAGAGGTAGACATAGAATCAGGGACAGAGACAGTCAATAGATAGACAGACAGACAGGGACAGAGGTAGACATAGAACCAGGGACAGAGACAGTCAATAGATAGACAGACAGGGACAGAGGTAGACATAGAACCAGGGACAGAGACAGTCAATAGACAGACAGACAGGGACAGAGGTAGACATAGAATCAGGGACAGAGACAGTCAATAGATAGACAGACAGGGACAGAGGTAGACATATAATCAGGGACAGAGACAGTCAATAGACAGACAGACAGACAGACAGGGACAGAGGTAGACATAGAATCAGGGACAGAGACAGTCAATAGACAGACAGACAGACAGGGACAGAGGTAGACATATAATCAGGGACAGAGACAGTCAATAGATAGACAGACAGGGACAGAGGTAGACATAGAATCAGGGACAGAGACAGTCAATAGACAGACAGACAGATAGGGTCAGAGGTAGACATAGAATCAGGGACAGAGACAGTCAATAGATAGACAGACAGACAGGGACAGAGGTAGACATAGAACCAGGGACAGAGACAGTCAATAGATAGACAGACAGGGACAGAGGTAGACATAGAATCAGGGACAGAGACAGTCAATAGATAGACAGACAGGGACAAGGGTAGACATATAATCAGGGACAGAGACAGTCAATAGACAGACAGACAGACAGGGACAGAGGTAGACATAGAATCAGGGACAGAGACAGTCAATAGACAGACAGACAGACAGGGACAGAGGTAGACATAGAATCAGGGACAGAGACAGTCAATAGATAGACAGACAGACAGGGACAGAGGTAGACATAGAACCAGGGACAGAGACAGTCAATAGATAGACAGGGACAGAGGTAGACATAGAATCAGGGACAGAGACAGTCAATAGATAGACAGACAGGGACAGAGGTAGACATATAATCAGGGACAGAGACAGTCAATAGATAGACAGACAGACAGGGACAGAGGTAGACATAGAATCAGCGACATGCAAATAGACACTAGAGAGATAGGCAGACAGAGACATATAGAGAATATATAGACAGAGATAGAAATAGATAGACGGGAAGACATACATACATATAGACAGACGGAGATAGATAAACATCTGTATTTGCAATTATTGCTCATTTATTTCACGGTGGCATTCGAATGCATGCATTTTGTATACTGTTGTACGGTTGGCCATTTAGTGGTCATATCATTACGGACCAATGTTACCGTGCCTGGCATGTACAACATGTGAGCTAATTTTAATCGTAACTTATAGGGCTTGTCTCCTTGTTATATACATGTGTTCCTACATGTGCATGTTTGGAATCGATAGGCCAAGTAATTAGTAGTTATGTTCCTCTTTATCCGCATGGAGGAAAACGTGTTTCCTGGAAAACGTTCTTTACTTTTTTACTCTTTACTTTACAACTTTAACTGATGTTATACAAAAAAGGTATATATATATGATTTAATTAAGTCATTTATATATCCATTTCTATAAATATAATTCCTTGACATGCAAATGATTTTTTAAAAATGTATTTGTATTTCCGGAGCGAAACAGAGGGATATATATCGCAAATAAATTATAACATGGTCTTCGTGTTCATTTTATAACTGAAGTCGCTAAATTGGGGAGTAAAAAACTACTTTCAAACGCGGTATTTAGAAGGCAGAGACATATAGAAGAATATGCGAGGCAATGACATCACTTGTTATGAAGAAACACATGTATTGTCAGGTATTGTTTTGCTGCGTTTTGGGCACATATTCTTCAAATTAATCAATGATTAAAGTTTATATCTTGTTTTGATTAACGTTGTTCTCTCACAGAGGTCACTTAACCTTTGTCTATCCACGTAACCTATGTAACAACTAGGGCACTTTCTTGGCTTAAAACTCCCAATTTCTTGTCAAATGTGTAATTAGCGTCGTTATGTTCTCAAACTGAACCCAAACTGTTCTTGTAACCTCTGTTCTTGTAACCTCTGTTCTTGTAACCTCTGATCTTGTAACCTCCGATCTTGTAACCTCCAATCTTGTAACCTCTGTCTGTGTCACTACTGATCTTGTATCCTCTGTTCTTGTAACCTCTGTTCTTGTAACCCCGATCTTGTAACCTCAGTTCTTGTAACCTCTGTTCTTGTAACCTCTGTTCTTGTAACCTCTGATTACGTAACCTCTGTCGTTGTAACCTTTGATTTTTTTATTGTGTAACTTCTGCTCTTGTAACCTCGATGTATGTGTGTGTGTGTGTGTGTGTGTTGGGGGGGGGGGGGGGGGGGCATTACTTGAGTATATCTGTAAGAAGAAGAGGATGCCGGAAACGCACATAGTACATACTGCTCTGTTGTATTCTAGATTTGAGGTTATAACCACCTACGTCAACCCTCGGTTTGGTATGATCATCGACATGGAGAAACACTTACCATATAGGGCCACGGCTAACCATATAGGAAAATAATAATATAAAATACCAATTAAAACCAATTATCCGTAGTGGTAATAAGAGTGCTGCGTATAAAGCAAAACTTGCATGGCGGCCATTTTATCGTGAACACATTTTATTATTTCGAAAGACAAAAACGATTCCCATGACTTTACCGAACCATGTACACTCATTTTAACTTGATTTTTCAAATACATTTCATCGACTTATTTGAGCGAAAAAACGTGCTACTGCCCCTTTAAACCCTTTCGACGTTCCGAGAAGATTAATGATTCTGAAATGTATATTAATAAACAGTTCAATATAAGCATAGGTATCAGCACGTCAGCAGATAATACACTCTCAATATCAATATTCTCCTATGTCGACTTTAGAAATGGAACCAGAAGGATTAGAATGATTAATAATAATAAATAAATAAATACTTTATTGCCTTTTTAGGAATTTGCTTTACATCAACAGAGCTAAAAAAAACAGGGATACATAAATGTTTTTATGTGTTAGAAAAATAGCATCGCTTCTACTTTTGTTTATATGTATATATGTATATATGTATATATGTATATGTGTTTATATGGCAATGCTTTTTGTCAGGTCCAGAAAAATGAAATACCTTTGTATACCTGTAATAAGTGGATATTTATATGAAAACAATCCGAAATTGTGAGGTCAGAAATACAAGGTTTTTATGTGTTATCATTCGACAGTGTGACGTCAGAAATACAAGTTCTTTATTTGTTATCCCTCAACAATATGACGTCAGAATGGCAAGGTACATATAAACCCCGACATTGTGACGTCACAAGCGAGAAAGGAGCGTTATCTACTTGTTGAACGAACGTGAGTCTCGATCAAAGATCGTTCAATAAACAATTCGCTTGAACAAGTCAACTCATAGATTAGGTATCTCTGTCTTCATCGATAAAAACATGTTTATGTTTAAAACAGTCCATAAAGATCAAACCATATATATTGCATGGTCAGTGATCAAACAAAGAGCATGTTGCCGCTAGACCTAGACTTAATTTTAGTCTCTAAAATAGTTTTTAAATTTGCATGTTAACAACATTAAATTAAATACAGCCTCTCATATTTGTATTCAAATGAGCTCTATGGTCTTGTTGTAGACTTGCCCAGGCTCTTGATTAACCTATTAAAGGGACTCTCTGTATGTTATTGTAGTAACATAGGTCAAAAGTTACCAAGGGTGTTATTTTGTCGAAAATTACCCTGTTAGTGCCAATCTGTTCAGTATAGTTACATTATTAAGATGTTAAGTCGTGATTATGATCGAAAACCGGACAATGTTCCACGGCTGGCGCGCGTCATTTGTTCGAACGTAATTTTGAAAACTTATATGTTGCAGACAAGTGGACAGATAATGGTTGGTACTGTTCAGTGGAACATATAACTGGTATACATGTTAAAGGGACACACGAATTCGGCTACTCATCGTGTATTAAGCCGCTGCTCGAGTTTTATTGAAAACAAGTTATTGTCAAATATTTGTCGTTAGGGGATACATATTCAAGTCGAATGAGATGATTTCGGGAATCGGGACATTTGATAGTTTTGTATGTATCAAATCTATAAAATTTCATGAAAAAAACACGTAGTGTTCCTTTCAGGAGTAGTATGTAGGGCTACGCTAGACGCTGTCTAGTCTGTCATCCAGACCCTGGAGCAAAATATTTAATTGACGACCAACCAAGTCTAGAAAATTATAGTAAGTTTAGATTACTCAGCTCTTTTTAGGGTTCCATTTTGTTTATCTATTTGAATTGTTTGTAAAATGTTGCTGGTAAGAAAAAAATATTTCTGAGACTAAATGTTAGTTAGACGCTGTCGTGAGTTCTCCGGCACAACGAACTGCACTTTATGAAGAAAAGAAGATGATGAAAATGTTTATTATCGTGTTATACAATTTACAATAAACACAATATCTAGACATTGGTGTTTCGGGTTTTCTCCCTGCAATAATACTATGAGCTGCGATATAAGTGAAATACTCTTGAAAGCGGCGTAAATCCCCAACTCGCCTCAACTTACGTTCTCCGTGTGTTTATCGTTCTGTCCGTCTCGTAGAGCACTCATCTACTGACAACCAATCTATAATTTAAGATAACATTTTATATTCTTATATGATTAATTGATAAATGGCTGACTGGCTCGAATCCTGGCTCGTTCAAAACAACAATACATTTAAATTTTAAATATTTTAAGATCCCGTTTTTACATGTAGATAAAACGTATTTGGTAAAAATCTAAATGTTTTACTGAAGTGTTCTGTTTAAAACAAGTTCTCAGACAAAGCCATTGATAATTTATGATAACAGAGAACAACAATTATTATTTTTATATTTATCACAAAATTTAGTTACAAAATAGGATTGATAGATAAAATAGATAGAAATATCTAATAATTGGCATAACTAAGTCAAAATTTAAAGAAATCGTGTACTCTTAGAACATGGATTGCCCCCGCAGTTAACACAGCACATGCTAACATCAATAACATAGAGGTCCGTGTTTTTGAAGAAGTTATTGATTTCCCAGAGAACTGACAGAAGCCAGATGGGGTTCCAGATAACTAGACAGAACCTCGACTCGGCAGTGACGCCCTGCATCAAAACACGTCACTGTCACGACAGTAATATCGGGTGAAGAGTTGTAAACATGTGACACAGCAGTTGTTTACAAACATGTACAGCAAATATGATGATGATGGTGGTGATGATGGTGGTGGTGGTGGTGGTTGTGATGATGATGATGATGATAATGATAATGATGATGGTTGTGATGATGGTGGTGATGATGGTGGTGGTGGTGGTGGTGGTTGTGATGATGGTGTTGATGATGATGGTAATGCTAGTGATAATGGTGATGGTGATGATGGTGATGGTGATAGTGATGGTGATGATAATAATAATGATGATGGTAGTGATGATGATGATGGTTGCGATGATGATGGTGATGATGATAATGATGATGATCATCATCGTGAGAAGGTAAATTACACGACCTCATAAGCCGTACCCATAGAAAACGGTAAATTTGAGAATATGAGAGTTCAGACAGCAAGATGGTTGACCATTCCATCATTGTGGAATAATTCAATCTCTACTGTGTATGTTAGGTGTCGCTACATCAGTCAGATCACTTGAACTACCTTCAATCGGCCATTGTACTGTGCACACATTAAAATGGCCGCTCGATGGGAAATGATATCGCATGGCTTAACCGAACCACGTACCTTCGTTTTGGAACTCTTTTTATAGATTTAGGAGTATTATTTAGCCGTAACGTAAATTTATATTTTTGGTGAGAGCACCGTATTTCAGTAAGAAAATCGTGCTACAGCGCCTTTGGTGATGATGATGATGATGGTGATGATGGTGTTGGCTTTGATAACGATGATAACAAGTTCATCCTGCAACCAACTTCCCCCGAAAGTCATAACTCGCGCCAGTCTCCATACCTGGCTTATCTCAGCCTTCCTGCATTTCGTTTGTTTTCCTGTGCTTCCGTAGCAGCGTGTACTATTAAGATCAAGTGCAGCGCATTACCACGCTGGTACAGAAACGTTACGAAGTGCTGGAGACTGGTGCGAGTTATAACTTGCAGGGAAAATTACTGCAACAAGAGTTGACGAATTTTAGTAAACATTTTATCTCTAAACGGACTCATCAATGCCGTTGGGGGTGACCTCCTGGGTTATTTCAAAATGAGATACATAGGTATTGAAACGCAGACTAAAAAGAACTTTAAACTCCATGGTTAATATGCGCTACTATGGTTATTTTTTCCAGCTTTTAGCAGAGTTTTTAGTCACTTCCCATTTATTCTGGGTGGTGTATTCCATATTTCCGGGAATTTCTTGAAAGTATTCTGAATTGCAATACATTTCAGAAGAATACCAACAATGTATATACAAGCTACATACATCTGCTATATGATGTTATAGATTTACATTATCATTCGTTCATGTCATTGTTATCTCTTCTTCTTGTTTCGTTATCATTATCATATGGTCTACGAGGGGTATAGAACTCTTCATTAACAACACCGCTTAAGCTCGTTCCTGATGATACAAATCATGTCCGATTAGTCATATTAATCCAGTTTTGTAATCAGTTATCTCATTATTTATACGAATAAATCCGTATTAAATTCATTATATGATAGCTTGAACGATAACTGATCATTTACAAGATTATGATTGGTAAGATCTGTTTATCACGTATATATATAGTCACAACGTGCCTTAACGATAAATGTGTATCTATCATTATAACCGAAATGTTAGACAAAAAACAGTCTACTGTTTTGCATATACTATGTTTGCTTTTGGATATTATGATGATTGTAGCAGCATTCATTGTGCATTTAAAGTACAATCAGTATTGAAAATCGATCATTCAAGTCATTTTAATCTGTATCAATGGATTCAAGCAAGAACAGACCAGACATTCAAATCATTCTATTATATATCAAAAGATTCAAGTTATCATCAAACAACACTGAATATCTGGACTATTTTTATTATTATATTTGGACTTGGGGAAACTATTACATTGAAGCTGATATTACAAATGTGACTCACTTTTATAATGATATTGCTATTCATCTTAAAGGGGCAGTAGCACGTTTTTTTCGCTGAAATAAGTCGAAGAAATGTATTTGAAAAATCAAGTTAACAAATCATGAGCGTACATGGTTCCGTAAAACCATGGGAATCGTTTTTGTTATTCGAAATAATAAAATGTGTTCACAATTAATGGCCGCCATGCATTTTTTTCTTTATACGCAACACTGTTATTACCACTACTGATAATTGGTTTGCGTAATAAGATGTTTTACCCTCTAAAGTATATGAAAATTACATCAACTATCATTATAAATGGGAAATTTGAAAAAATAAAAATTGCACGTGCTACTGCCCCTTTAACATTGGGCGTTTCAATATACACGTATGGTAAAACAGTAAGGCAGACCAAGTGTTTCCCCAGCAAAGGTTGTGTAAGTTGAAGTAACCATATGGAGCAAGAGAATCTAATCTAGCATATTAAGAAAGAAACAATCATTCAGCTTACGTTTCACTTCCTTTTCGATAATTGCATTTATAAAAGAAATTATTTTGGTCTTCAATACCATGTTGCGTTATATATATAGTGATAAATGAAAGGGAATATTGCTTGTTGTAATGTGGATAATTCAATTCTTTCATATCAACTAGTCAAACTTTATATCTGCCTTTTAGTCAAAAGTCAGTAGTAACAGCACTATGAAGTTTCAAAATTACAAATTTTAAAAAAGACAATTTCAATAAAAATTACAGACGAAATATGGTCAGTGTTAACTGTAATGATCCCTCTGAAACAAAGAGAAGAGTTATATTAACGATTTGAACTGAAAATAGTTTTAATGCATTCAAAAAACCAATGCTATAACCTTTATACCAATAAAAAAAAGGATGACATTCAACCAAACCGTTACTTCCTTATTTTGTAACATAAAATCTGTTGCTGTCCAAAATCAACTTTGTAACAAAAGTGATGTTTTAGACATCTGAAACTTAATTATTTTTTTTACGTAGTTTATAGGCACAAGGACAATAGCTGTATTTGGAATTAAAAATCAATACCATTACAATTTCAGTCCTAATTTCTTAAAATGTCAACTTGAGTCATTTTGGTTTGAAGAAATATGTCACAAATGTCATTTCGAGAGTGGTTAATTCAATCAAATTATCGTAACGCTTCCACGGTATCCCATTGTAGTTTTGAATATTGGGGGTGCTCAACGTTTTTCCATAAGTATATAATTCTAACGTTGATATTTTTCTGGATTGAAATTGGACTGTATTACAATTTGTTTCTAAAACTCAACACAAAAGGTTTACCCATATTAATGAATGATTTAAACTACGTACATATCTAAGATTGTTTTCCTCGTTCAACACCTGTTTGTGTACCTGTCTGCCATTGAGATAACGCATAAATATGTATTTCAACAGTAGGTGGCCAATAAAAACAGTGTAATTAAAACATCTCAGTTGTTTCCATATTCCAATTACTGATGTAGCGTAGTAACTTCCATTTGTAGAGCGTTTACTCCACTAATTGGTCAATAACGTGACGTGTACATGTAATTGGCGCCCTTTAATATTATTATTCGTGTCAGCTACGTGTGTTGGGGGCTGTTTTGTGTTTTGAAATGAAAAGGTATTAGTGAATGGACAAGAGCCCACTAAAATCTCCATTATTTATCATTATAAACAAAACTACACTACAATCTCATTTAAATTAGACCCAACACTCGTACCTAGCTGCGTTTCTGATCAGAGGCGTGTTCAGAACCGCGAATACTCGCTTTTTTTCCCCGCTTCTGAACGACAACGACTTCGCGCGTACTCGCGAATACACGCGTGACCACTTTGGAGCAGTCTCGCCAAGCGAGTATTTACGATCCAAAATAGAGTCGAGTGTCCAAAAATGTGATTACCTCATTTTTCTTTCTTTTATTACCCCCTGAAATTTGGTCAATTGCTATTTGCAAGGCACCTATATTTTCCAAAATGGTAATGATATTATGAAATTATCTTGGGAAGTACTCGCGACCTCAGGTTTCCGTTCAGGAGCCGTTCGCGGGTACGCGCGTTCACGCCAAGAGAGTACTTGCGGTCCTGAACACGCCTCTGAACACTGCACCATAGAGGTCATGTCAGGTGACCTTTAACCCACCTTCACTCCAGCCAATCAGCGACAAGGCTTGAAAAGCTTCGGACCGACTTGAGTTGACATACAAAACACCACATTCAGTGTTGTTTCTAGGAGGGCCTCTGATTGGCTGAAATTATTTGAGAAGAAAGGTCACAATGAAGGTCATCTGACATGACCTCTGCGGGGTAGTACTCAGATCGACGAATGAGGTACGAGTGCTCGATATGATTTAAATGAGATTGATATACATCGATGACACTATAGAAATAGTGTATTTGATTTTTATTTTATTTCATAACAGAATGCCGTATTTATGTGTTCTGATTGAAATTTTTAATCAGCTGTAATAAGGTTTGAAACATCTAACAAAGGACTTCAGTGCTAATATCTATAAATATAGTCATGGGCTCAGTAGCTTATCGGGACTTACATTTATTATCTTAGATTGACTATCTACAATTAAATAAAGCCACTGATTCTGTAGATAAGCTTTTTGCATGCTTTATAGTCTAAGGTCGTTTATCATATATACCAAACGTCACACACAAGTATAGTCATAACACATACCACCCCCTAAAGCTAAATATGTAAAATATTTTGTTTAACTTACACTCATATCTGACATCAGCCCACTAACTGTTTAGTATGATTAATAATTAAAATATGAAATTCACGTTATTTCATACCATATTCAAATAATATCATATTTTATCATTTATTTACATTGTCTTTTTTATGTTTGAAGTTCTATCAAATATCATTTAATATAAAATAAATTTATTCTTTAGTGAACTTTCACCACCATATGGTGCCGTGTAAAATATTTTCCGTGCGAAATGATGATGAATACAAGAAGTAAACATATGTCAAAACGTGTTTAAAGAAACGTCTTGCATACAGTTGAAAACGTGCCAACATCGATATTACACAAATAGAAAAAAGACTTGAAAAACAATATGTTTATTGGTTGTCTTTCTGATCTACCGGAAGTATAAAAAAGAATTTTGAACATGCGAGCCCATGTGGACATAAAGACACGCCCACTCACGTGGCGCGGGAGATAGCACGTGCTTGGCGAGCAGATTGACAGTTGGATGGATGTTTTCTAGTCTTAGAATCTCTTTGATGCATTCTGTTATTATTGACTAAAATAAATTCTATGAAATATATTTGTGATAATGCAACGCTTTTCATACTATATTTGTCTTGATCTTACAGTGTTTCAGTTATTTGATGATTACCTAGATTGTATTAAAGGGGCAGTAGCACGTTTTATGCAAATTTTGATTTTTCAAATATCCCATTTATATTGATAGTTTATGTCATTCATATTTACTTTAGAGGGTAAAACATCTTATTACACAAACAAATTATCCGTAGCAGTAATAACGATGTTGCGTATAAAGCTAAAATTGCATGGCGGCCATTTTAGTGTGAACACAATTTATTATTTTGAATTACAAAAATGATTATCATGGCTTTACGGAACCATGTACACTCATTTTTTAACTTGATTTTTCGAAGAGAGAAGGTTGTTTTACTATTAGTGACATTATTTTTCAAATACATTTCATCAACTTATTTCAGCGAAAAAACGTGCTACTGCCCCTTTAGGGGCTCTTGTTTCATGGTTTGGTGCCAATGTGCCTACATCCCATTGTGCCTACATCCCAATGTGCCTACATCCCATTGTGCCTACATCCCAATGTGCCTACAGAAACTGTGTAGGCACTTTGGGAACTGAAAATACACCCCTTCTCAGAAAGTGGGTATGACCCGTAGATCAACAGTTGTTACCTAAGCAGATGTAAGGAGATTAGAATGTTAACAAAACGTAGTCAGTTCTACTGCTTAGATGTTCTGAAGTGTTAAAGTGGTTAAGACACTGATTAGCTGTGTTAAGAAAACGTTGAGTAAAGAGCTTATCTTTCAAAATAAAACATAATGTTTTGATAAGAAATGTTAGATTGTTTAATTCTGCTCCCCACATAATGAGTAGAGAGCTTTGCTTTATAAAAAAAACACATAATAATGAAATGTAAAGAAGAAATGTTTTGATAATGAGGCAGTGGGCAGAATATCAAATATGATCATGCTAAAATGGCAAACGTCATCAGAACAGAGTTCGTCACCTCGCAGCAAGGAGGACAGCAAATTCTACATAACGGTTTCAGATACCGCCTGAACGTCAGAAGACAGGTTGCTACACACTGGAAGTGTGTCGTCAAAGGATGCAAGGGACGTTGTAGTACCATAGGGGACCACATATCCACGCTGAAGGAGGACCACACCCATCTTCCGGAGAACGAGGACCAGACCCGTCTTCTCAGCCGACTTAGACAGCGTGTCAGGCACATTGGGATGTAGGCACATTGGGAACATGCCTGTTTCATACACTGGCATGGAGTAGGATAGGCTATGAGGCTATGAATTCTGTTCAATCATTTCAAAGCTTTTCTTCATTTATATATCTTGGGTTTTGGTTTCATGCTTATTTCGATAACTGTGCAGCCACATCCCGAACGTTTGGTAACCTACTTGTGAATATTATTGCAAATATTATTCAATTTATGATGTCTTTAAGGCTTCGTAACATGGAGAAAACGAAATCAATAGTTTTGCGTTTTCAATTCAGAACTGACAATTGCATGTAACGACAGAATTGAATTTTATACCTCTCAGTTTTCATATTTCGTTGAAGTGACAAGGGATCAAGATCTCGAAAACTCTATGGGTTTTGTTCTCCGAAATCTCTCGGAAGTGGTCACGAGTGTCATTGTAAAAGATGGGGTTTTGCTACTATTGAAGGGGTGGGATTTTTCTACTGGCTCATACATTATTGAAGAGAAGGGGTTTTATTACAATACTCAAACAATATTCAAGGGAAGGGGTTTCACTACAATAGTCAAACAATATTCAAGGGAAGGGGTTTTACTACAATACTCAAACATTATTCAAGGGAAGGGGTTTTACTACAATACTCAAACATTATTCAAGGGAAGGGGTTTTACTACAATACTCAAACATTATTCAAGGGAAGGGGTTTTGCTGCTGTACCCAAACATTATTCAAGGGAAGAAGTTTGACTACAATACTCAAACATTATTCAAGGGAAGGGGTTTTGATACTGTATTCACTCACACACTATTTAGGAGATGGGTTTTTGCTGCTGTACTCAAACACTATTCATGGGAAGGGATGTTGATACTGTATTCACTCACACACTAATCAAGGGAAGGGGGTTTTGCTACTGTATTCATTCACACTTTATTCAAGGGAAGAGGTTTTGATACTGTATTCACACACTATTTAGGAGATGGTTTTTTGCTGTTGTACTCAAACATTATTCAAGGGAAGGGATGTTGATACTGTATTCACTCACACACTAATCAAGGGAAGGGGTTTTGCTCCTGTATTCACTCACACACTAATTACAATCAAAGGAAGGGGTTTTACCACTGTATTCACTCACACACTATTCAAGGGAAAGGTTTTACCACTTTATTCACTGAAACAATCACTATTCAAGGAATGGGGGTTTGTTACTACTTTACCCACTTATACAAAAATTAATACATAAAGTTTTACACGTTTTGTGTTAGATTGTATTCAATTTTTTTTTAAATGTTATCGCTCTAGTCATACAGATATGACTGACATTGCATTAAATCAGGTCCTTCCTTAAATTATCAAAATATAATAGAATTCTCACAATCCATAGGACTGTACAATTAACAGGGATTGAAATATTGCTCTAGGCTAATATAACACCTACCCATAACCTTCCCTCACCGATCTAGAAGATTGAAGATTACACCATCTTACGTAGGTACATGTACAACAATGTAAATGGGAGTAGATAACGTATACTTACAACACCAAACCTCCAAATGATGTACTTCAAACAGATCGCCGACATGATAAAATAAAATTATCTTCTTTTAAGAAGTAATGGAATATACATTTACCTATGTCAAAGAAGTTATTAAATATACAAATCTTCGTTTAAGGAGTTATGAAATATATACTTGCTTATGCGTAAGAAGTTATAAAATATACATATATATGTGTAAGAAGTTATACAATATATATATTACCTAAGTGTAAAAAGTTATAGATTATACATATCGCATGTATGAAGGTATGAAATATATTTAGTTACGTGTAGGCAGTTACAACATATACAAAGTCATGTACTTATCAAAGTGTATCAATTTATACTAACCTACTCAAAAGCACTTGGTTAATCCTACCCTTGGAGATTAATACAAATCCCTCTTTTATAAAATTAATATGCAACGTGACAAGTTTTCAATATTACACGCTAGAGAGGTGATAATCTCTCATACACAAGACTTCGATATAATAGTGCTGGTTATGCATACACGGTTATGTAAAGTCAATTTTATATAAGGTTTTATAAATACATAATAAGTCAACATTAACAACTTTAAGAGGATAAATAGAAATGTACATTGTTTGTAGCACGTTTACATTATGTAATGGAAATGCGTAAGAAGGGAATTCGTTACAAAACAAGTTTAAACGAATCCACTGCTCCGAATGAATTCTCAATCTTAATCCATTTGTTACGTTACGAAACAAGCAGTTATGATTATGTTGCATTTATATTATATTATCTATATAAATCATGTTATATTGCAAATTTAGTGCAATTATTTGGCTTAAAAATTACCAATTTTCCACATTTCGGCAATCATTTTTATAGGACAACAAACTACGAGCCTCATGAAATGAAGTCTCCATGCATGGTCAGAGCAAATCTCATACACAGAGGGTTATAAGAACAACGTTAAATGTACATTACATCGCACAGGTACGAACTAGAAATGACATTCGAGTTAGCAGGAAACACCCACAGATTTTTCTGCAGGCTCTGTGAGTCAAGCAAATGGGAAGCAGATAAGATAGACACGTTTTACGTCACTAATTACAGGTGCCTCAGGTAGTGAGTCGCCCTATTGCCTCGCACGGTCTAATCATAGTGACGTTAACACAATCTTACAACGTGGCCTGTGCAGCATCCGTGCTGACGAAATGGACATTGGTATTTGGGAGAAAAGGGCAACGTACACCTTTCTTACACACCTGTAAAAGTGTACAGATAAAGGACATTTTGCATATAGGAAAGGTTCATATGTGAAAGTTACATTTTGCATATAGGAAAGGTTCACAGCATATTTATGAAAGGTACATATTACATACATGAAAGTTATATGATCCATTTAGGAAAGGTATATATTTCAAAAACGAAATTAAAGGTACATACAGGTACATAGATCATATAGGAAAGATAGATGATCCATATAGGAAAGGTACATGGTCCATATAGGAAAGGTACATGGTTCATATATGAAAGATACAATGTCCATATGGAAAAGGTACATGGTCCATATAGGAAAGGTACATGGTCCATACAGGAAATAAAGACAAATCATAGAATTGTATAAGTTATAATTCTTTGTTGTTAAGGGGTTTTGGCATCATCTTCAGTCGAATCAGGAACGTATATATAATTATCAGAAAGGTTTTGGGTTTTTTAATTTGAAAAACTTAATTAACCTAAGATCATGTTAGATCGAGAGTTTAGAAGGTGCTTAAATTTATATTTCATGTTTGTTCACACTATCCACATCCTTGAGGATTTGTTTCAAAGGCGGCGGGATAGCGCAGTGGTTAGTGCGTTCGGCACCCATCAAGAGGTCCGGGGTTCGAATCCCGCTAGCTCGGCAATTTTGTCTGCTGTAGAGAACTGTTTTATGTGCAATAAGGTTTGGGTGCAAAACACAAAATTTCAATGTAGTAGCATCCATGGTTAGTTCCAGCCTTTGCTCTCAGGTTTCTCAGGGCTTTCTCCCTGCAATAACACTAACAACCGTGATATAAGTGAAATAATCTTGAAAGCGGCTTACATTTCAACTCACATCACCACACCTTCCAGTTACAAACGTTTTGGGAATAAAACTGAAATTAGATGTATTTATAATATATATGTGGTATTTTGTTAAAATTAGTTAAAATCTCATGTACCTTCCTTACAGGAGATGCAGTACATATTTGGTCAAAATCTGGTTTGCAGGAAATACCGTGATATATAAGTGAAATACTCTTGAAAGCGCAGTTAAACCCACCTCACCTCGCCTCACCTCACCTAGCCTCACCTCACCTCACCTCACCTCACCTCACCTCACCTCACCTCACCTCACCTCACCTCACCTCACCGCACCTCATCTCATCTCATCTCATCTCATCTCATCTCATCTCATCTCATCTCATCTCACCTCACCTCACCTCACCTCACCTCACCTCACCTCACCTCACCTCACCTCACCTCACCTCACCTCACCTCACCTCACCTTTATGTGTAAAAAGAGGACCAAATGTCATTTTGAATACCTTTCTCTAACCTTACTGGACTTGAGCTAGCAGTAAGAATGGCGGCTAGGACTTCACGATAGACTTCATGACCCTCCCTGAGCATAGAAAATGAAGAACGAAAAATTGCACTAATTATAATCTGAAAAATTGCCACGTTTCCGCCCCGAAAGCGAATTAAATCCTTTTTCAGCTTGTTTTCGCAGCCTTATTTGGTTAATAATCGACATTTTCCAATCATAAAAAAATAATTAGAAGTATTACCGTGCGGGATTTATCAATTATTTGACATGTGTTCATATTATATTCCTTGCATAAGGGAAATCCTGAAGCATTGTGTGTATCATCGGTACAGTCCTCAAGTATCACCCTGTCATAGCTTGGTCGATGTTATATGGCACCGTGGATATTCTCCAGCGTGCAGAAACTAATCAATACTCACAGATTCCTGCGTTAAGGTAACTAGGTAACTTGCATACTCTAAATGGTGTTTTTTGCTCGGTTAAAGCTACAAGAGGTCCCTCTACTTTCCATTACCTCATTAAGTTGGACTAACGCTTGTGAAGGGGGGGGGGGGGGGGGGGGGTATTTTTTGTGTGTGTATGTGTGGGGGGACACATTAAGAGACATGATTTAACTATGCCTCAGTCGCATCTGTCTCTCATGTCTAGAATTTTTGTTGGTAACGTTTCTTAGTAATCATTTCACAGTAAAGAAGTTGTTATCAATCCTACTTTTCTTAATAGGCATCCCACTTCCAAATCCTCTTCATTGATGTCATATTTTTTTCGATTTGATGCGTATTTTTCGTATTCATTTTTTTTAAGTCCTTGTTTTAATATATATTGCTAACGTCGTCTATGGCAGTTAAAGAGCGGCCGTGACGAAAGTCACAAATTGATTTCTCCATGTCGTATGTTGATCCAATGACACTAACAGCAAATGTCACATCAACGCTCCCCACTCCCTAATGAAACGTGTTCCCGTGAAGATAAGTGTTTACCAAACGTATTGTTTACTAACTTACTAAAGTATGTATTTCAACAACAATAACATGTTCAGGCCGATCAAAGTAATTGAAGGAAATGCGTTAATTTTGAAGAAAACCCTTCTAAAGTTGAAAAAAGCGCCCATTAGGGCGTATAAAGAAAAAATTGTATGGCGGCCATTTTATTGTGAGCACAATTTATTATTTTGTATTTAAAAAACTATTCCCATGGCTTTACCGAATTATGTGTACTCATGTTTAACGTTATTTTCCGAAGAGAGAAGGATGTTTTACTATTGGTGAAATTATTTTTCAAATATACATTTCACCCACAGTGGTTACTCCCATCATGTTAGGGTCGGAAATCTGAAGGGAGTAACCTCTGTGGGAAAAGAATAGTACATTCATCTTTTATTATAACTTTCTATCACTTTATACTGGACTCAAAAGTTAGGGCCGATGAACATGGATGTGTTATTATTAATATTTCATTAATATGTCAAGTCAAGTATTTGCATCATATCTATGCATTGAGCACTTGTCCCAAATAGGTTTTGTATTTCCTTAACTTTGATATCAATTGATCTACAAAGAGAAAACTTCACATATACATATACATATACATATACTCAGATAAAGTACAAAACTTCAATAAATATTTACGAAATGAATATTTGGCTTGTCATCTGATTTCACGTGCCGATGTTAATAAAAAGAAGACAATTGAAATTTAGTCAGAATCAAATATCGTACAATTTTAGTTCATCACTTTAGTTGAAATTTTAGTTCAATGTATATCGTAAAGAAAGAAAAATAGTTCAATACCCGGATACAAAAAAACACCGGTTTTACAAGCGATATACGTGAGAGTGATTGCAAGGCCGCTTCAAACAATTAGATTTCATCGATCTCGCTAGCGCTATCGATAAGCATATCGCCTTTATAGGTCTATGTAAGTGTTTCGATTATACTCCCCGGGCTACGCGGGAGTATGAATCAGTATGCATCATTGCTTAGGTTCATTGTTCAGATCTGTTTGGTTATAAGGATGAGGTAATATCATCCGTGACCTGAAACACTATTGTTTCCTTGTTTTGTCAACACGTTAGTCAGCGTGGCATGAGGCGCTTATACAATCATGTATACACTTAATGACTGTGCACATACTAAAGCATGTTAGTCATACCACTGTGAAAAATAACATGAAGTCAGTCAGAATCAAAATGTGTTTCGTTTTATTAAAAATAATAATTGAGAATCTTAGCATATACATGGAAAGACAATTTTGGTAAATATATACCCTACCGGACGCAAATTTTAGAACAGGCTCAAAAAGAAAATAGCGGATAAAGTCGAATTTGAATGTATTTGTTATGTTTTAAGAGATATGAAAAAAATTGATCATCAGGGTAGAATATAACAGTTTAAATACTTTAAACAAAACCGAGGATACATCGATAGAATGCTCATAACTTTCATTTATCGAGCAAGACTGACGGGAAGATAGATTCGCGGAAATTTTACACACGATATGATTTCAAACATGTCAAAACTTACAGTCAAATACTCTTTCGAGGTTTTAAGTTTTTGACATTTTTTTTCTTGTTTAAAATTTCAGAGAAATAAGCTAACAGATTGTCTTCATCATATCATCAGAATCAATGAAAATAAACTGTAAAAATGTATTCAAATTTCAAAAGTAATTATCCAGGAAGTCGTGTTGAATTACTTATGCGTTCCACTTTCAAACGTTCATCACATAATAGGTTTCCGAGAACCATTACATTGCGGACGTGTAATACTATACTAGTGGTATGTCGACGTAACTCCATCCACTGGATGTGTCGTAGTTCCTTGAAAACTCGCCTGCCTGTATAATCGCCTGTTATCGCCCTTGTAAAATCGCCTGATATCACCCTTGTTAATTACCTGCTATCACCCTTGTATAATCGCATGCTATCACCCTTGTAAACTCGCCTGCTATCACCCTTGTAAACTCGCCTGCTATCACCCTTGTAAACTCGCCTGTTATCGACCTTGCAAAGTCGCCTGCTATCACCCTTGTATAATCGCCTTCTATCACCCTTGTAAAGTCGCCTGCTATCGCTCTTGTATAATCGCCTGCTATCACCCTTGTATAATTGCCTGCTATCACCCTTGTATAATTGCCTGCTATCACCCTTGTATAATTGCCTGCTATCACCCTTGTATAACCGCCTGCTATCGCCCTTGTAAAATCGCTTGTTATCGACCTTGTTAAATCGCCTGCTATCACCCTTGTATAATCGCCTGCTATCACCCTTGTATAACCGCCTGCTATCGTCCTTGTAAAATCGCTTGTTATCGACCTTGTTAAATCGCCTGCTATCACCCTTGTATAATCGCCTGCTATCACCCTTGTATAATCGCCTGCTATCACCCTTGTATAATCGCCTGCTATCACCCTTGTATAATCGCCTGTTATCGACCTTGTAAAGTCGCCTGCTATCACCCTTGTATAATCGCCTGCTATCACCCTTGTATAATCGCCTGCTATCACCCTTGTATAATCGCCTGCTATCACCCTTGTATAATTGCCTGTTATCACCCTTGTATAATCGCCTGCTTTCGCTCTTGTATAATCGCCTGCTATCACCCTTGTATAATTGCCTGTTATCACCCTTGTATAATTGCCTGCTATCACCCTTGTATAATTGTCTGTTATCACCCTTGTATAATCGCCTGTTATCGACCTTGTAAAGTCGCCTGCTATCACCCTTGTATAATCGCCTGCTATCACCCTTGTACAATCGCCTGCTTTCACCCTTGTATAATCGCCTGCTATCACCCTTGTATAATCGCCTGCTATCACCCTTGTATAATTGCCTGCTATCACCCTTGTATAATTGTCTGTTATCACCCTTGTATAATCGCCTGTTATCGACCTTGTAAAGTGGCCTGCTATAGCTCTTGTATAATCGCCTGTTATCACCCTTGTATAAACGCCGGTTATCGCCCTTGTATAATCTCCTGCTTTCGCCCTTGTATAAATGCCTGATATCTCCCTTGTACAATCGCCTGCTATCACCCTTGTATAATCACCTGCTATCACCCTTGTATAATTGCCTGCTATCACCCTTGTATAATCGCCTGCTATCACCCTTGTATAATCGCCTGCTATCACCCTTGTATAATTGCCTGCTATCACCCTTGTATAATCGCCTGCTATCACCCTTGTATAATCGCCTGCTATCACCCTTGTTTAATTGCCTGCTATCACCCTTGTATAATTGCCTGTTAACACCCTTGTATAATCGCCTGCTATCGACCTTGTTAAATCGCCTGCTATCGCTCTTGTGTAATCGCCTGATATCGCCCTTGTAAAATCGCCTGCTATCGCTCTTGTATAATCGCCTGCTATCGCCCTTGTATGAACGCCTGTTATCGCCCTTGTATAATTGCCTGTTATCGCCCTTGTATAATTGCCTGCTATCACCCTTGTATAATTGCCTGCTATCACCCTTTTATAATCGCCTGTTATCACCCTTGTATAATCGCCTGTTATCGACCTTGTAAAGTCGCCTGCTGTCGCTCTTGTATAATCGCCTGCTATCGCCCTTGTATGAACGCCTGTTATCGCCCTTGTATAATTGCCTGTTATCACCCTTGTATAATTGCCTGCTATCACCCTTGTATAATTGCCTGTTATCACCCTTGTATAATCGCCTGTTATCGACCTTGTAAAGTCGCCTGCTATCGCCCTTGTAAAATCGCCTGCTATTACCAGTGTATAATTGCCTGCTATCACCCTTGTATAATCGCCTGCTATCACCCTTGTATAATCGCCTGCTATTACCCTTGTAAAAATCGCCTGCTATCACCCTTGTATAATCGCCTGCTATCACCCTTGTATAATCGCCTGCTATTACCCTTGTATAATTGGCTGCTATCACCCTTGTATAATCGCCTGCTATCACAATTGTATAATCGCCTGCTATTATTCTTGTACAATCGCCTGCTATCATCCTTGTATAATCGCCTGCTATCACCCTTGTATAATCGCCTGCTACCACCCTTGTAAAATCGCCTGCTATCACCCTTGTATAATTGCCTGCTATCACCCTTTTATAATCGCCTGCTATCACCCTTGTATAATCGCCTGCTATTACCCTTGTATAATCGCCTGCTATGACCCTTGTATAATCGCCTGCTATGACCCTTGTACAATCGCCTGCTATCACCCTTGAATAATTGCCTGCTATCACCCTTGTATAATCGCCTGCTATCACCCTTGTATAATCGCCTGCTATCACCCTTGTATAATCGCCTGCTATCACCCTTGTATTATTGCCTGCTATCACCCTTGTATAATTGCTTGCTATCACCCTTGTATAATCGCCTGCTATCACCCTTGTATAATCGCCTGTTATCACCCTTGTATAATCGCCTGTTATCACCCTTGTATAATCGCCTGTTATCGACCTTGTAAAGTCGCTTGCTATCGCTCTTGTATAATCGCCTGCTATCGCCCTCGTATGAACGCCTGTTATCGCCCTTGTGTAATTGCCTGCTATCACCCTTGTATAATTGCCTGCTATCACCCTTGTATAATTGCCTGTTATCACCCTTGTATAATTGCCTGTTATCACCCTTGTATAATCGCCTGTTATCGACCTTGTAAAATCGTCTGTTATCACCCTTGTATAATCGCCTGCTATCACCCTTGTATTATTGCCTGCTATCACCCTTGTATAATTGCCTGCTATCAACCTTGTATAATCGCCTGCTATCACTATTGTATAATCGCCTGCTATCACCCTTGTATAATTGCCTGCTATCACCCTTGTATAATTGCCTGCTATCACCCTTGTATAACCGCCTGCTATCGCCCTTGTAAAATCGCTTGTTATCGACCTTGTTAAATCGCCTGCTATCACCCTTGTATAATCGCCTGCTATCACCCTTGTATAACCGCCTGCTATCGTCCTTGTAAAATCGCTTGTTATCGACCTTGTTAAATCGCCTGCTGTCACCCTTGTATAATCGCCTGTTAACTCCCTTGTATAACCGCCTGCTATCGCCCTTGTAAAATCGCTTGTTATCGACCTTGTTAAATCGCCTGCTATCACCCTTGTATAAATGTCCGCTATCACCCTTGTATAGCCAGCTGCCTTGTATAATCAAAAAAGTCGCATATGTAAACAAACTTGTGATTAGTTCTTCTTTCAAACTTTTTATATGAACATGTTCCGGCGACGATTAAGTTCTATTACTTTATTCTAAACAATTCAATTTCGAAAATGACGTTTCTTTTGATTTTCAAAATTACATGCAAGTGTTGTACCTTGAATAGTCGCCTGGTACTCTTGACTTGAATAATCAAAATAATCGCCGAGCTATTTTTCAAGGATGTACGGTATGTAGGTCTAAGACTATCTCTGATGGTATGTATCATGTAGGTATAGTTGTTGGAATGGTAAGTAACGTGTTCCTGCTTAGAACGACGTCGTGTTCTTACCGGAACTATCAGATGACTAAATCCACGAAAATGTGTTAGCGAAAGCAAGGTCTGATTTTTGGACAAGGATGTCACACAAAAAAGCAGCAATGACGATAACAACATACAAGCGCCGTCGCCATTACTGAGGAGGATATACCTGTAATTGGAATGTATGCCAGAAATGTCATTCTGACATTTTCTTTTTCTACTTAAACATATTTCTTATTCTCTGCCCACATGGGTAACTAGAGACAATTTCTTTAAAGAGTTACGTGGGTAGAATTGACTTAAGTTACTTCTGATGTGGGAAGAGAATAATCTTTTTCTTTCCAAAGCGGATGCTGTAACATCTCCGAATGATGTAATTACTGGGTGATGAAACGACTGTTAATATTTTTTCAAGATTAATTCAAAATGAAACTTGTTTTGGGAATGGTTTTATTAATTCAGTTTTAATACATGACAGGGTTTCAGGTTTAATGTTTTCGAAGTGTATACTATGTGTATGATATGATTTTGATAATATATTGTGTGGCACTTTTCTAGACGAACCTTCACTCTCCATCATTATAATTTTGAAAGATATACGCAGCCAGATAGTTTATTTAGGTCGCACCTGGAATAAATTAAATATTACTCAATATATGGATATATCACCTTTATATTACCTTATATATGTTGTATCACTTATATAAGCATCTTGATAATCAACATCTACCGTGGATCCTTGGCGTGAGAGAGAGAGGGGGGAGGGAGAGAGAGAGAGAGAGAGAGAGAGAGAGAGAGAGAGAGAGAGAGAGAGGGAGAGAGAGAGAGAGAGAGAGAGAGAGAGAGAGAGAGAGAGAGAGGGAGAGAGAGAGAGAGCGATATATATATATATATATATAGACAGACAGACAGACAGACAGACAGACAGAGAGAGAGAGAGAGAGAGAGAGAGAGAGGGAGAGAGAGAGAGAGCGATATATATATATATATATATAGAGAGAGAGAGAGAGAGAAAGAGAGAGAGAGAGACAGAGAGAGAGAGAGAGAGAGAGAGAGAGAGACAGAGAGAGAGAGAGAGAGAGAGAGAGAGAGAGAGAGAGAGAGAGAGAGAGAGAGAGACAGACAGACAGACAGACAGACAGACAGACATACTCAGAGAGAGACAGAGGCAGAGATAGAGTGAGAGGGGGGAGAGAGAGAGAAGGATGGGAGAGACACACACACACACAGACAGAGAGGGACAGAGACAGAGAGAGACAGACAGACAGAGAGAGACAGAGACAGAGAGATCTAGATGGACCACCCATTGAATTTTACGAGACGCACATTTAAATGGTGATATACAGAATATACATTAAAAACACATTAAAATATATATCCAAGTTTCTGCATGCCCAGACTAGCCCGTACCTCCAATAAATGGTTTCTATGACGACAAATCATGGCTTAATCACAAAAAGGTAGGCCTAGTATACAAACTTACCACTGTGAGTCAGACAATAGATATGTTAATACATTTCCTTACGTTCAGATATACTGTTCACAGAGTTGTGTATTACCAACTGAGGCATTAGAAGTAGCCTAATAGGATTGATTGTTTAGCTAACAAACGTCAAGTAGATAAGACAGGGGCCGTTAGCATAGTTAGAGATAGTTCAACATGTGTATAACATGACATCATTCGGAAAACCTTCTCGGGGCGAAACCCGAGCTCGCCAAGGTGGGACTTGTGCGTAAAACTCTTCTAAGATTCATTTCTTTCACGCTCGATTAAGTGTCTATTTATAGGCCTGACTGCAGGGGAAATCTTGACGAGTTTCCCCATGTCTTCTTTCGTGGAAAAAGCAAATTCGTTTAAAATTAACACCAACACAAATGGTTTGAAACATTTATCGCCAAGCATTTGAATTTGTTAAGAATTAAAATCAATTCAGTGATGTGTTGCTTGTGTCCTCTTTACAACACGTGTTGAAACACACAAGGGGTTCCCCAGCCCGGTTATTTTTAGATTCAATTTCATTGGTTGAATAAATCTGTTTGACAGATGCTCCGCCCCATGACGTGCGTTGGCTTGCACCAGCTTTCTGTGACGTCAGCTATCGGCTAATGTTCATTGGCTGAACCGCGCAATAGCCTGGGCGCTGTATAAAAGCAGACGACGTGTTTGGAAATGCCAGATTTTACTCACACCGATCGAGATATACGACGAGACGACTTGTGCTACACAGCAAGTAAACAGACGCTTCACAGCAAGTTAACATACAGTCTCAATGGTACTAAACGTCACCAAGAAAACAAGCATGGAGAACGAACAAACACCAGAAGTGAGGAAAGAGAGGCGAAATGGAATGGGCAACATATTCGATGGAATCGAGCCGGAGATACTTCAGCGACTCGGCTGGACGGAGAAAGAGCTGGACAAAGTTGAGGAAGTGGCGAGACGCAACATAACTAAGGAGGGGTCAGAACATCGCCATTCAAACTCTGAAAGCAGCGAAGAGTCGGACACGGGTATGGACATCGATCTGATCGAGAGTTTGCACGAGATGTCACGGGTGCGCGCCTTACCCTGCAGTATCGAAGCTGATGTCTCGGAGTGCCTCTCCAACAGGAAGCGGAGGAACGGACTGGCGGATCTGTTTGAGGCTCTGTCAGTCAACCAGAAGCAGTTGTTTGTGAAACTCATCCAAACGACTCCGTCTCGACATACGTGCGTGTCTCACTGAGCGAGCTGACAAACTTTGCTGGATTTGTGCAATGAGATCTGGAAATTGACAAGTTTACTTCCGGACACTTACCTGTACAGGTGAGACGTTACCTGTAAATCACGGCCCGTGACGAAAGAGGACCGGACTCGCCTATTGACGCACCTGTTGATAAGTCGTGCGTCAACTGGGCTTGCCGGACATTGTTTACAATAACAGTGGAAAGGCCACGTGCTCTATGTGCCTGAAGAGGCGATGTGATCGCTAGCCGGGGGAGAAGAGACCGCTAACGTATCAGATACTCAACTTGAAATGTGACACTTACAATCAGTTCACTGCTGATGGAAATGTGACACTTGTCTTGAGACAACATGTGACTCTTGAAGTAAGATCACTATTGGAATGAGACTTTTGAAGTTAGTCCACTATTAACTGTGACATTTGAAGAACGAAGAACCATCAAAGATGTGACTCTGGAAGTAAGATCACTATTGAAATGTGACTCTTGAAGTTAGATCACTATTGGAATGTGACGATTGAAGAAAGATCATTATTGAAATGTCACTCTTGAAGTAAGGTCATAATTGAAGTGTGACTCTTGAAGTAAGATCATTATTGAAAGTTGACTCTTAAAACAACGTCACTCTCCTTAAAATGTTTCACAAGTGAATCGAACATTCCATTGGTGCGCGTGCAATGTTTACGCATATTATATATATTTGCTATGCTTGAATGCCTATATTTGATATGTGAAATTGTGGGAAATGAATGCTGAATGTTGAAATCCAGAGATATATTATTTATCATTTTCCTTTCGTGGGTAGTACAATAGTATTATTGCAGTTATGGTTGATATTAATGAAGTTCTCCATCTCAATACAACCTCAAATATTTATATGTTAAGCCCACTCAAAACATGTTCAGATAACTTATTTTTGTTACTTTTACAATGTTGAATAAAACCATTATTTATTGAATACTTTGAGATACATGGAATAAAATATTTTATTATGACTATACACGACTTTTCTCATGTTTTATTAGTTACAAGAGATGTTTACCATGTTCTTTCCTGTAGCGAGTCTATGAAGGGCATTACGAAGTGGCTCACATAAGAGCAGGAAGCTTTTCTGGATAACAACACACAAAATCCAGAATAACCTTCCTGTTCTTTCTTTTGTCATTATATAGAAGTGAAACAAGTCATATGTTCTGTGATGTTTATATTCATCTCTATGTAATGAATGTATGTCATTACATCGTTAAAGGCGCTGTAGCACGGGTTTTTTTTGCATATTATTTTTTCTTAAATTTTCCTTGAAGTTTAAACAATATATTGTTACGTTAGAGGGTGAAACATTTCATTACACGATAAGCCGGCAATAGAAAACATTTATCCGTATTGGAAGAAAATGGTGCGACGTAAATAGCGACAATTCTGTGGAACTCTTCAGTATGAGAGGTAGATTTGTTGGTCTCATGCGTTTTGGCGAGTTCAGACAGTAATATGGTTGACCATTCCATCATTGAACTACATTTAAAACTCTACTCTCGAGTGTTTAGGTGTCGCGACATCAGTCAGAATACTTAAACTATCTTCGTGCGGACATTTTAATGTGAACGCATTAAAATGATTGCACGATGGGAATCGGACTCGCATGGCTTAACCGAACCATGTACATTCGTTTTAGAACTCTTTCTATTGATTCAGGAGTATTATTTAGCCATTTGCAACACTTATTTTTCTTTTTGAGAGCACTTTATTATAGTACAGCGCCTTCTAATGCCTTATCATATCATTGAGATTTCCGTAAATCAGCTTGACATGTACATACACATGTGTTTATGTAGTTATACAATATTCATATCTATACTAGTACACAACGTAAATACACATTTGGTACATCGTAGACACTTTCAATATTCATATCGTCTCCAAGTACACAATCTTGTGAAATGTAATATTCATTCAATTACAGTAATACGAACAACCTGCGTTCCATATTTAATTCGGTCAGCGATTAACCTTATAACGTTTCCAATATTGGCCAGAGATCATATAATAAAGTCTGGAGTTTGCCTCCGTATAACCAGGGACCTTATATATATGTACCTTATGTATATAAGGTCCCTGGTATAACTTACCTAATTTAGATTTCCCAGAGTGGCCCCTTCTCTTCGATGGAAGATTTAATTGGAGTTACCTCTATGGTACCTCCGGTAATATACTGGACAACAATAATTAGGGATATTTGTAAATTTTTAAATTATAAATACTGATGTATTTATTACATGACATATTAATGACATATTAATGATAAAACATTTAATATCTCTAACTTATTTTGTATATATACCAGTATATATCAATATTTGATATGTCTTTGATAGAAAGACGTCAAAATCGACACAGTGGTATGGAATGTCTTCACAATTTAAAGATCAGATCCAGACTATTATTATAGTAAGTCTTGAAATATTAATCATCTCTTTTATTTATTGCAGATTATTTATTATTGTTTTCTAAATTGTATAACATTTTCTGAAGTTTAGCCTACTTGTTATAACAGATCAATATATGGCATGTCTGGGCTCCCTGCGTCTCAAGAAAATAATTCAATTTGCATTCTAATCGATATACGCACGCACAACACCACACTTATTCGTATTATGTCTTCTCTGACATTTACAACATGCTGTTACCTCGACAAGAACGAAACCCCCGGGAAGGACTGTACTTGGAATATAGGTCACACTGACCTTATCTCGGAGCACCAGTCGGCCTGCAGCTCTCCCCGAGTTAACTACATGCACAATCATACTGTACTGGTCGATAAACAGTATCACAGCAGTGCGAGGTGTGACAGATTGACACAGATACGACTGATGGAACTGATTGAAAGGTGTTATGGTCGTATAACGAATAATGTGTTAGACTGACAGTGTGAATAATGTAGATTGACATAGATAATACTGGTGTATAACTCATATGTATGATGCCGAGGCGACGATGTGTTAAGGACAGATTGACATAGATGATGCTGGTAAACAAATTAACTGCATGATGCCAAGGTGAAGATGTTTTAAGCGCAGATTGACACAGATAATGCTGGTAAATAATTTAATTGCATTATACTAAGGTGAAGATGTTTAAGTACAAATTGACACAGATAATGCTGGTAATTTAATTGCATTATACTAAGGTGAAGAGAAGTCAAGGACAGATTGACTGTGGTGACGGGCTGTTCCTAGCGGCAGCTCGGCGTGAAAACGATCCTTTTCGGGCATAATTACGATAATTGAAAAATCTGTCAATTCTTGATTATACCATGTTTATCTAATCTCGTGAGGTAGAACAAGTTATATATTTTAACTCATGGCAGCGCCACTCGTGCAAATATTACCTTTCTGCCTCACTCGATGAGATAAACAGGATATTAGTCAAGAAAAGATAGATATCCTCAATATTTCAGAAGACACAATGATTCTATTCATCATCCCAAATTATGTACATATGTTTTCAATGAAAATTATAAAACAATAAACTTGACATTATTATCACACAAGTAGTGAGTCCAGAGATGTTTAACCATTGTGAAATCATCAAGTTGATGACGTCATAACAACCTGGCGACACCTGGATTTTGATGCCGAGGCATGATATATTTCATTATATCATGTAATTGTCATGCCTAGGGCATTACATTATCTACAGTCTGAAAAATATCGCGGATATCGATTGATCTTCACAACTGGGTGAACAGCTGACATATGACACAAATTGATTTAGGATAGGTATACAATTAGTGAAAATAACAATCAGTGATAAAATGATAGCATGGGAATATTAAAAAAATAACTAAAGCTGGTGATCGGCAAAGTTAATCCCAATATTCTGAAATGGCATGAACAAAATGGGAATAAACCTTGATGGGACTCCTACATGAAATATTCACCCAATATTAACAATTACATCTATGAATATTCATTACTCTTGGCTTTTATGTAAACTCTCTCTCAGGGAAACATAATGACGTGTAAGTCCACCTCATTAAGTAAAACGCAATTGGGAAATATGATCGGGTTTAGGATTGTTAATGTCAAAGGCGCTTTACTCTTTTCTATCGGCTCATACAGTCTGCTTCGTAACATATTTATCAACAATATACATATTCATATAAATATATATATATGCACTCGATATAGGATACAAGTGGACACATTAAAAGTCTTCTCTCTCTCTCTCTCTCTCTCTCTCTCTCTCTCTCTCTCTCTCTCTCTCTCTCTCTCTCTCTCTCTCTCTCTCTCTCTCTCTCTCTCTCTCTCTCTCTCTCTCTCTCTCTCTCTCTTCAAGGATGTTAGTGTTTAAATTTTTTCGAAAATATACTTATAACGTCATTCGCCATGGCATATGTTAAATAATTTTCATATCACGACAATGTAATGAAATTTGGTTTCAAAGAGAAGTACCACTTCGACTAGCGCGCGCTAAGGGTATCTGACGTCATATGAACAGAATCTCCTTTTTTGCGTAATACGTACTATACAAACAGTTAGCGCTTCCGAAGCGTGAAGGCTCGTCTCTAGCGCAAGTCGCCATAACAACCCATGTGCTGCACGTGCTGCACGTGTCTCTCTTGCAAGTTACCCTTGTCACACATTACTGAATGTGACGATTGCTTTACAAACAATGTTTCTAAATGTCAGGAGAATATACACATTATTGCCTGTTTAATGTACTTTTTATTGAGATAAGACCAGCAAATTATGACAAATTTTTACTCTCATTAATTATATAATTCAAGAAAAATACCTAGTTGGGTAAAACAATTATTCCAGTATCTGTAGCAAATACATAATTAAATGAAATGGTAAAAAAATAACCGCCTAAAAAATTATATATTTCTTTCATTGCTCAGTCATAATTTTTTTTATTCTTTCGTGTCTTTGTTTACTGGGTGTGAGCTAGACCATAATGCTTTGCGCTTGAAAATAATAGACTGGATCTATATTTAGACTGGGAAACACATTTACTAATTAATGCAATTTCTCGGCTTTCTGGGCAAATTTGGGAAAAATTAAGTGTATTTATTTCCCGGAAATAGATTTTTGGAAAATTGTCGATATGTTCATCAACATCCTTGATGTCTCTTGAATGTTATATACATTTAAGTGGGTTTCGCAACAAACTGTACATCTCTCTCCAAGAGATCAACACTCCGAGGAAAAGAAATACGGTCAGGTTGGATGTAGGCATATCGTCATGGCTTCCTGTTTCTGTATCTATTTCAGTGTACGTACACATGTATATCCTGTGATATCCATCTACTAGTATATGTTATGCGGAACTCCTTGCACTTGTTGCCCAACAGAAATTGTACATTCGTGGGTGTTGTCTTTATTAATTTCATTACATACAAAATGTCTCTCAGAGAAGAAATAAAACCCTTTTTAAAAATGTATCATTACATCACTATTGATTTTTGTCTATCATTTAGATTCTGAAATAATTTGTTGGTAAAATTTAAAAAAATTACAAATTCAAATAAAAAGGAGATGTGTTAATTTTCCTTAATCTGGGCTCTGCAGTCTTCGTTGTAGACTTGTCTAGGCTCTTAAAAATTAAGGGATCTTGATGACATACTATAATGCCTATTCAATATTAAACTAAGTGGCCTACTGCGAATATATGCTATCCGTAGAACTTGCTCTCTTGGGCCTTATGACGTCATGTTCTCAGCATACTTACACTTAACCACTGTTCATTACACTTGACATCTTTCAGGGAAACTCCTTTGTGTATTAGGGGTAGCCGTATTATTACTCAAATAGATATGATGTAGCTCCTACAAACATTGACTTCATTCTGCTTTAATTTGCAATTTCATAGTCCAGTTCTTGTGTATTTATTTTTCCGATGAAAATATTGGTGAAGTATTTTGATTAAACATATTTACATTCTCAAAATGAAACCTGGATTGGCGAACACGCCAGATGGCTTATTTGAACGGCTTATTTGAACGACTTATTTGAACGACTTATTTGAACGGCTTATTTGAACTGCTTATTTCAACGGCTTACATGAACTGCTTATTTCAACGGCTTATTTCAACCTTTATTTACATGTTCATTATGACAAATTTTGCATGTACGTTTGGTGAACGCCCTCATTATGTATGTACGTAATGCGCCTCTTTCTGCTCACTGCACACTATTATATTAGATCATTTACTAGTTGTGTTTAGGTCTGCTTATAAGCATCGGATGTAGGTTTAAAATCCAGGACAATAGGTAATAGTTTTGGCCTTGATTATGTTCTGGTGCATATCATCTGCAGTGAAAGAGATGTTGTGCTCGAATGGGTACCTTGAGTACACTTCAGTGTATTAGTTATATGCATGGCAACTAATTATGTGTGAACTTGAAAATTGTATTGTGGAGAACCGTGGGATCTGGGAGCAAACTAATCAATTGTGAGAAATGATAACAACGAAAGTACGAAGTGTTTACCCATATACACTGGCGGACAAAAGCAAGTATAGGTATAAAAACGCAATATTTTTAATATTTTAATCAGCGATTTACAAGCCAAATAAACCTTATTTGTTATTTTTGAATTGTATTCCTTAAAAAACATAGCATAATCTCATTAACCAGGCAAGATTGGGGAGTGAACTATGACTTTCTGGCTTGTTTTATGACATCCTACAGCAAAAAAAAAGTTATCGATTTAAAGTCCAAGAAGTAACATTATGTCGACACATTTGTACAAACATAATTTCCAGAGTTTATAACCTTTCTTCTTTAAATACCAAACATTATGTCCAGAAAAACTTTGAAATAAGCAACTTCAGCATTCCGTGTGTTGAATATTAATTATTGTGTGTATATCTCTACTAGATATATCCTCATCACAAACATTCAAATCGACTTTATCCGACAGAAATAGTTTGTGTGTGACTATTGAAAAAAATATACTACCTTTTGCCCAGTTTGAACCGAACAATGTTGTGACCAATAGGTAGAGATACATTGATGAACAGAGAAAAAAAACATTTATTGAAACTTAGAAGAGAAAACTGTTTTAATGTAGTAATACGAGGGCATGCGCATTAATATGACACTCGTCGCCCTACTTTCTCGCTCATATATTTCCTTCCCATACGTAATTCCATTCATCAAGTAACACATTGTTTCCCACGCGGTGACGAGTCTGACCTAAGGTTAACATGTACCTAAAGGGGCAGTAGCACGTTTTTTAACAAATTTTATTTTTTCAAATTTCACAGATATAATGATAGATTATGTCATTCATATTTACTTTAGATGGTAAAACATCGTATTGCGCAAACCAATTATCTGTAGTGGTAATAACGGTGTTGCATAAAAAGCAAAATCTGCATGGTGACCATTTTATCGTGAACACATTTTATTATTTCGAATGACAAACGATTCCCATGGCTTTACGGAGGCATGTACACTCATTTTTTAACTTGATTTTCCGAAGAGAGAAGGGTGTTTTACTATTGGTGACATTATTTTTCAAAAACATTTCACTGACTTATTCAGGGGGAAAACGTGCGACTGCCCCTTTAACAAACGGTATCATTATAGGTAGTGACTATAGAATTGATATTACAGCTAATGAAATCAATTATCAGGTGATAATCGTTACTTTATTACCACCTTGTGACGTCACACAGTGTTAATATCAATATAATTGGTGAGTATGACGTCAACATATGGTAATATTACTTATAACATAGATAGACAGGTGTGTCTATGATCACTGGTTATATATCTCGTCTGTACTGTTACCTCATTACCAACAGTAACTGTGTATATATGTTATATTATATAATTTAATACTTAATACTTATTTAAGAAAGACGCACACAATTCTATTTTTTATATATATATATATATATATATATATATATATATATATGTATGTATGTATGTATGTATGTATGTATGTATGTATATATATATATATATATATATATATATATATATATATATATATATATATATATATATATAGAAAAATACAATTGTCGAAGAAGAAAAATCACGATGATCATATATATACATGTATATATAACCGTATGTGTATATATGTTATAATATATAATTTAATACTTGATACGCGTATTTCGACTCATTACAAGTCTTTTCAAAAGTAATTGATTTTAAACAGCATTGCAGGTTGTATATACTAACTATACGTACACTTGGCATTATACTATAATATATAACCAAATTTAAATAATACACTGAAGACGTATATCGACTTTCATAACCAATACTCTATAGTCCAATATGCATATATCTGCTTCCTGTTTCGAAGCTTCATCAGGAAATGATTGTTTAAAGAGTCAAACGGTATTATAACCTGGCTGGGTTTGCTAATACAACTGATGGAATCAGGTGTGCGCGGCTCTGACGCAATTTATGACCGCTTTGTGATTGACATGACGTCACACATATTGTAATCGATTATAATTGTTAGGTGTGACGCAAACCAGCTGGTAGCATAAGTTATGATATAAGTACATTGTACATTTATATTTTTAACAAATCATGTAACGCTTAAATAAATATGTCTGTCTGTTTGTCCATGAACACCTCCAAATATAGGAAATTCTGTCGCAACGCAAAATGCCTAATTATTGAAAATGTATTTAAGTTATTATTAAACCTATTTTATTGAGGTAAGGGAAATGTGAATATAAATGATGTACAGTAATATATATATAATATATTGTAATTGTGTATGTATATAATTTTGGTGTTTTGTTCTGTATATTTCACATTTTTATCAAATTTGTTCTTGTTATCTTTGATATTCGTAAGACAGCCGATGTGAGAAATGGTTAAAACATTTTCTCTTTTGTAATAACGTTGGGAACTGACACAAGCGTTTGTATATCTGTTTGTTACTATACGTGTATCTAAGTGACTCATACATGTGTATCTCGCTCTATATGGAATGAACGTCACACAAAGATTCCTACCCCATGTGTAAAAAAATGTGTAATGTATATATATATGAAGTGTGTTTTACTATTGGTGACATTAATTTTCAATACAATGCTCTGCTGGCGACACGTATCAACAGAGCTCTCGTTAATTATTATATCATTATTTCATCGACTTATTTGAGTGAAAAACGTGCTACTGCCCCTTAAGTCGTATTCGCCTACCCTTTCTTTATCATTATCCATTATCCATGTCCCTCTTTCTTAGCTCATCGTATGGTTTGACTTTTATCTCCATCACGTTTGTATTTTCACTTCTTGTCGAGTTTTACTTTTTACTTAATTTTCAGTTCATTTCCCCATTTTACCTTATTCGCAGTTTTATTTAATTAGTTTCTCAACCCTGACTGACGTGATCGTACTCAAAACCTGTGGCCGAGTCAGAGATACAATCATACTGTTTGGACGATGACCCTGTGCTTTGTCTATATTTGTTTTATATGTAACCTAGGTGACTCATTGCTCGCTTTGTGCGGAATGTACGACCTAGTCTCGCCTCGAAGACGAAGAGCAGCCGTGGTAAACCATGCCTCTGACGCACTCCACTTCATATCGATGTTTTATAGTCATTATTATCGACTGCTACTCGCCCTATACTCTACACAATGGATACGTATAGGGTGTGTATAGGTTAAATCGGCAGTCAGATGTTAAACACAGTGGGTGGCGGCAGGTTGTTTGAGTCAAATGTGACTAATTTGTTCAGGATTTTAGGAATGATTACAGATTATTTTCGGTTTAATTTGTGTGTGGAAGAGACATGTGACTGTAATAAATGATAATTATAATGGTAATGGAAACGTTATTGAAATGGTGATGATGATGATGATACTGGTAATAATGATGATGATGATGACGTATAATGTTGGGTGATGGTGAGCATAGTAATAGAACTGGCGATGGTGACAATGATAATGCTTTATGAATCCAAAACACCTGTCAAAATATTTGCTCGAGAATGGTAACTATCTTCTTCTTTTTTAAATTTGTGTAACTTAGTGTTTTAATAAACTATAAGTTTAACTGCTCATTCTAAAGATTTAAATTTTGCAATATTGACCTTTTAGGAAGTAATTTAAAAACTAGAAGACACTTCAAGTTACATTTATAAATTCTCACATATCTTGGATGTAAGAGAATTGTTATATTCACGTCTCAAATCCTATATACATGAACGAACATTTAGTCACTGAAATATAATTGATCATGAAACTTCAGAAAGTAATGTCAACATTTAAAAAAGGAAACGTAACAAAGATGTACCCTGAGATCTCTTCGTTATTCCTATCTTAAAGGGACACTGCGTCGAGAATAAAAATCAGATCATGTGTAATCTACCTACATGTATGCTGATTAACATGTCTGCTAACAAGTCACAGACACCGAATTTCAGACAATTGACGTAATTGGTAATAAAAACTACTGCATGTAGACAGTGAAGTGAAGCGTAGCTCGTTAGCAGACACTCTAATCAACTCAGTGAGATAAAGATGGGACTCATTTTTATCATCGACGCGGTGTCCCTTTAAAGGCACTGTTCAAATTTGCCATTTATAATGAAAGTTTATAGGTAAAGTTTATATTTACTTAAGAATGTAAAACATCCCATTACAAGGACCGATTATCCGAAGTCGTACAAACAGTGTCACGACTCAAGTATATATAAAACGAAAAGTGAAAGCGGCCATTTTAGTGTGAACATCTTTTAATAATTCCATGGATGGGAAATGGATTATTTTGCTTAACCGAACCATAACCATTCGTTTTAGAACTCTATTTATTGATTGAGAGTGATTGTTTTGCAATTGGTTACATTGCTTTTCCATGTTTTAAGATCTCTTTATTTTCATTAGAAAAGGCACTACATTATTTTAAATAACTTTACCGGGCAGCCTAGATCACAGCTTTATATGCTTACTATAATGTATATGATGTCCTTTGAATTGTAAAGATGGTATGTTGGTCTGACTTATATATAAAAAAGTAGATAATTTGATGAAATATAAATGTACATGCCGATAAACGAGTAAGGGAGACATGCCCGTGTAGATGCAAGTTCAACGCGTAGACATGTCATTATACAAGTAGAAACCATTTGTTCAACAATAAATTATTTATATAGTTTTCATCCAGGAAGTTTTAAACATTACTGTATATAATCAATAAAGAATGCTGACGCCATGAACAGGAACCAGGACAAATTATAACTTACATTTGAAGAATTTATCATTATTTATACATGTTTCATCCAGGAAGTTTTACACATTACTGAATATAATCAATAAATAATTCCGACGCCATAACCAGGAACCATGCAGGACAAATTATAACTTACATTTGAAGAATGTATTATTATTTATATATGTTTCATCTAGAAACTTTTGAACATTTACCTACATAATCAGTGTAGAATTATAACGTCGTGGGAAGGGTTCAAGAAATTTTAACATACATTTGAAGAAATTTTTTTTAAATATTTTTTTATCAAGGAATTTTTTAACATTTACTGTACATAATCAATGTTGAATCAACAAATTACATTCAGTCAAAGCGTTTTCATGACAAACCACAAGGGTAATGTACAATCACAACATGATCAATTTCAATAAATATATGATACCAATGTATCTAAAGCAAACATTTGTTAAATTTTAATTATTATCAAATCTACAGAAGCGAAGACTTTATGATTATTTGTATATCTTACATCCAGGATGTTTTACACATTACTGTTTATAATCAATGTAGAAACTTGACATCATGACCAGGAACTAAGGCAAATTGTAAGGAGAAAACGAAATTGTGTTAGAATTAACGTCACAGTTCTCTCACACCTGAGCAGGAAGAAGGGGAATCGGGGGACCGTGAAGCCAAACATGTGGTAAGGTAATCCTGGCAATTAAACCACATGATCGTGAGTCTGCACTTTTAATACACAAAGATTTAGGTTCGTTGCCGAGATAAATGCGATTGCCGCTGTTCAAACGAATTGAAGTCATGGTTGACGAAACAACAGGTAATCATATTATCATACATGATAGATTATGTGAGAACCTATACAGATGCGAAAGATAATTCACCCGTGTAGTTTTTATTTTTCCGTATTATCTGAAGCAAGTGACCCACAACCTCAAACAGTAGTCAAACTTAAGTAAAGAAATTAGCAAAACAGAAGTCAAACAGAAGTCAATCGGTATCAAATAGAGGTCAAATATAGTGTCAAACAGTAGTCAAAACTTAGTCCAACAGAAGTCAAACATATTTTAACAAGTTTTAAAAAATAGTCATTGATGTGTTATTTTTCATTCAAGACCTGAGATGAGTTTTTTCTCAATTAGTCGATATTGAAAATTTTACAAATAAATTTAAGAACATCGAAACTTTTTAAATCTGACTATTTTATCTGTGAAAACTTGAACCACTGACTATCACTCTATAAGTTTGTACGCATGGACAACAGATTATCCTTTGTTATCGCATTTGAAGTTGTGCAATTGATGTCCAAACGAAATCCATGTTACATTATATTTGCATTTAGTAACATATGCAAGTGGAGTGTTCGGGATACAGGTGCATAACCAGCAATATATATGCGGCGGTCTGAATCGCCAGACTGTGGAATTTACTGAACAAGTACAGGATATTGATATTTATAGGAGATACCTCCATTTTACCGTAGTGTGGATTACCGCAGTGGGTTTATACACTGACGTGCAAAAGAAAGTATAACGCTCTGTTGTATTTATCATATGTATAATTTTCAATGTCAAATTTCTCGAGTTTTCGACGTCGTATTCAAAAGGTGAAAAGTGTAAAAAAAAATTAAATCAGCCGAAGAGTACCACGTGTTTTCTTTTTTAAATAAAAAAATTGAATTTTAAATTTTAAAATTCCCTCAAATTAATTTTGATCAAACACAACTGTACATCGACATATAACAGTCACGTACTCTGTGTGAAAATCAATAAATGTGCCTCCTGCACACATTTACAACATTTTATCAACCTACCAGCCATATAACGTGATACTTGAAACGACCTTTCTAAACCGTATCACCCGGTACGAGGGACTTACAACCTTGTAATTCCCTCCAGAAGGGTTTACACATACACTTGTAAACCCTGATAGAAGGAATTATAATGATTGTAAACCCTGATATATTTGTTAAGATGACGGCTTGAAAGTAAAGATCTGAAGAAACTAACTTAGACTAATTTTGAAAAATAAGTTTACGACAGAATATGTACAGCAAATGTTTTGCAGAAAGTGCGTCTCGAACCCGTATCCACTATCACGTGCAGTTACTGAGTCAACTCCTCTGACTACTGCGCTAAAGGGGCAGACGAGATATTACGGTACAAATGAAACTCATATAGCGCGGCTGACATCACCCAGGGATCCTCAATATAACGCCAGGGATCCTCAATATAACGCGATAACACGTAAAAAGCCTGTTTTACACTGATGATATTGATAACCCATTCTACCTCGGATATGTACCCTCTACGTAGACGAGGTAATAAGTCGTGGCCACGATATAATAAGTCGTGGCCACGAGATAATAATTTCGTGGCAACGAGATAAGAAGTCGTGGCCACGACTTAATATTGAAAAAATTATTCTCGGGAAATGCCCCCTCTACGGTTCCGTATGTTTGGGTGCAATGCTACACTGAATTTCTGCGCAGTACCAACCATGGTTCGCTAGGTTTCACCGCAATGTAAAGCCACCACGGCATTGTGGGCTATCTTCCTGCAGTGATACTAGAAGCCGCGATATAAGTGAAATACTCTTGAAAGCAGCGTTTAACCCTATCAACGACAGGAGCCGGGGAATCCCCTATGGTTGCCTAAATGTGTCTTAAACCCGGACATTGGTGGGCCATTAATTCATTTAATTATGCTTGATAGCGTAATGTATGTTTATGATTGGTGAATATTTGATCAGATTTATTTTTAAATGAAATACGTTATTATCGTGTTAACATCTACAGTGCATTGCGACCGTTTGTTCACCTAGTGGTTTATCTTAGTGCAAATACCATGTAAATTGGGTGTCATTGTCATCAATAGAATTACTTTAAATACAATGACCAAAAACATGTTATATCTATATGTGGCATAATCATTCTCAGACGAATCAAGTGATAAAGGTGTTTTTCAACATAGTTATACTATTTAATGATTTTTAGTTAGATCATTGGATTTGTTTATTTTGATTTCCCAATTTGGGCTTTTTCCCGTTTTGGGTCGTTACACACGTCAGTGGTGCAAGTTTTCGAAGTTTGTCAAACTGATACAGAGAGAAGGGGTCAAATTGTAAAAATCCATTTTTCTTTTAATTTTCGAATAAAAGTTTCCATTTCGATTAGATGAGAATAATTCTACCATGACATTTTAAAATCCTTGTTTTTGATTTGTTTATTTTATGGTCGAACGGAGGTTCGAACACGATTTTTGTGAACGGCGATTTACCGCGTTTGGATACATGGTGACGTAAGATTCTAGGCCAAGCTATGTCATTGAAATAAACATGCGTAAATCAGTTATCAGTTACATTGAATGAGTAGAAGAGGAAATATTTGATGTTTGACCTACAATGTAGTTGATCACTTACTGAAAGAAAACAATAACTATAGTTTTTGAAAGTTTGACCTCTGGTCAAAGAGCTTCCAAAACTGTAACTGTTTACTATGAGGTATACAATTATATTAAGTTAAGGAACATGCAACTGTTAAATGCAAAATGATCGGGTTAGTTTTCGCGTTGATACGATGAATCAAAGACATCCCAAATTACATGATATTTGACCCTCACGGGGTGCACGCATTAGGGTTACAGCTGTATATGTACATGAATGTGGATACATATCATACATAAATGGCTTTCCATGTAATATCATTTCATAAAGAAAAATTAAAACAAATGATTTGGTATTTTACGAGAGAAAGCGGACTTGATACCAAAATTATTCAGGAGGTAATAAAATTGTTTATAATTTGATTTCAATGGAAACAATATCTTACTTTTGTGCAAATAGAATGAAAAGAGGTTATTTAATAAAATTGTCATTAATTCAGTATTTCAGTATTGGCCGAGTTACCGTTCCGAAGTCTGTTGTATTGGCTCTCGACTTCGTCTCGTGCCGGCATGTTCCCAATGTGCCTACATCCCAATGTGCCTACACTGCTATCAAAACAGAGACATGCATGGGTGGTTTGTGTATTGGGTTCATCCAACCTATTTGATAATGGACTATTCCACTTGAAATAAGTAAAAAGAAATTTGATGGGTTTGAGAGGTTTGATAATTTAATTCATAACAATAAACAGTAACAGATACATATTACTTCACTTCATACATTTCATGACATTTCATGACATTTCATGCTTCTTTGAAGAAGACACACTGATACATCTGACTGCACTTAAGTATTTTAAATCAATGTCATTGCAATTTGACTAGGTGCCCCACAGCATCAACAAACTGCAGCGGTGTCTTCATCCCTGTGGACAGCTGGTTCTTCAGTCTCTGGATCTTGGTGTCCAAGTCTCTATATATATACCCTTGACCGCTGACGTCTGGTACCACCGTGTTCTAACTGCCTCCTTAGGACACGCTCTTCCCTCTCCATTTTCTTTAGTTCCCCGATTAGTTCGTAGATGTTCGGATGAGACTTCTTGACTCTTTTTTTCAACCCGTTGTGATATCCTTCCAAATGATTGTTTGTCCTTGGTCCAGTGTTGTCGTCCATCTGTGGTTTCTGTCCAAGATCCTTCTAAGTCGACGTCACTGCGTGTCTTTGGTAAAGGTGGGAGAAACTTTCTGCGATGGCGGTACAAGGCTGACTTCACACTCGGGAAAGTGGCAACAGTCGCGGCAGCATCGACGTCCATCTCGCCTATCTCGTCGTTGTAAATTTGTTGAACAGGGTTGATGTTGTGGCAGACACGCTGTCTAAGTCGGCTGAGAAGACGGGTCTGGTCCTCGTTCTCCGGAAGATGGGTGTGGTCCTCCTTCAGCGTGGATATGTGGTCCCCTATGGTACTACAACGTCCCTTGCATCCTTTGACGACACACTTCCAGTGTGTAGCAACCTGTCTTCTGACGTTCAGGCGGTATCTGAAACCGTTATGTAGAATTTGCTGTCCTCCTTGCTGCGAGGTGACGAACTCTGCTCTGATGACGTTTGCCATTTTAGCATGATCATATTTGATATTCTGAACCTTATATACCTGCTACGATGACAGTAACAAATCTGAGAAGTTGTTTCAGTATATGACTGTTTATCTGAGGAGAGCCCCACTGCCTCATTATCAAAACATTTCTTCTTTACATTTCATTATTATGTGTTTTTTTTATAAAGCAAAGCTCTCTACTCATTATGTGGGGAGCAGAATTAAACAATCTAACATTACTTATCAAAACATTATGTTTTATTTTGAAAGATAAGCTCTTTACTCAACGTTTTCTTAACACAGCTAATCAGTGTCTTAACCACTTTAACTCATCAGAACATCTAAGCAGTAGAACTGACTACGTTTTGTTAACATTCTAATCTCCTTACATCTGCTTAGGTAACAACTGTTGATCTACGGGTCATACCCACTTTCTGAGAAGGGGTGTATTTTCAGTTCCCAAAGTGCCTACACAGTTTCTGTAGGCACATTGGGATGTAGGCACAATGGGATGTAGGCACATTGGCACCAAACCCTCGTGCCAATACAACATACTTCGGACCTGTAACAAGGCCAACATGGAGATACTTAATTAATAACACTATAAACTATTATTTTCAAGGTCTATGCTTTCACAAGTACCATCGTCATCAAAAGGTGAAGTGGAACATCCAATACACAATCGTAGCACGTAAATATAGTAGATGACTCGTCCCGAATGTTGTATTAAAGGGGCAGTAGCATGTTTTTTCGCTGAAATAAGTCGATTAAATGTATTTGAAAAATAATGTCACCAATAGTGAAACACCATTTTCTCTTCGGAAAATCAAGTTAAAAAATGAGTGTACATGGTTCCGTAAAGCCATGGGAATCGTTTTTATCATTCAAAATAATAAAATGTGTTCACACTAAAATGGCCGCCATGCAAATTTTGCTGTATACGAAACAACGTTATGACCATTACGGATAATTGGTTTGTTTAATAACATGTTTTACGCTCTAAAGTAAATATAAATGACATAAACTATCGTTATGAATTGAAATATAGTCTGTCAACCTAACTTTTGGGACTTCATTTTTCGCAAATATCTCTTCTGTTATGCGTTCGTGTGTAAAAATGAATACATGTACTTTCATATTTCTTCGTGACGTAATAGAAACTTTTTTTAATGTCATGGTAATCTCCTATTATTAAAGTTACTTATATAGCTACCATTTTATCAATAATATCTCTAATTGCTTCATGCCTTATTGATGTATATTAAATTGTTCACCCACTGAAACTATGTCCACTTCACTTGTAGATCTTTAAATTCTCTTCTCTGTGTTATGTATTTAAGCCTTGTCAAATACTTGTCGGTTATGTGGAGAGCGCTTCTATAAGTGTTATAACTTGTGTCCAATCCATTTCTTAAATTAATAGAATATGTTTTCAATCAATCATTATTTTTCCGTGATATTTTGATCAAATCACACCAGGGCAATGTTCAAGAAAGGTTTAAAAGTAATCGCTCAATTAGCGATTACTTTTAAACCTCTCTTGAACGCGATTGCTTAATGTAGCGCTACGTAGCAAGGCGAGCAAACGAGGAATTTGCACTGTGTCGTTCAAGAGAGAAGAAGCGCTCATTGAGCGCTACTTGGGCGCTACATTGAGCTATCAATGAGCGATTATAAGCGCTCGCTGTTATGGAACGGAGCCCTGGCGTACGATTAATGAATGTATTGTCTGACTGGTGACGTAAGCATGTATTTCACGTGCATGACCTCGGGTCAGATGAACTATAAATGTCGAGTCGTTTGTAAACCGATAGGGAACATCTCAAAACTCAATTCTACACTTACCCAGTCATCTTAAGAGAGTCCCGTCTCGAAATCTGACTGGTCCGAATCTGTATCTGAATCCAACTTGATGACAATTCACGCGGGTTTGCCAAAGTCCATATTTTGTCCAGTATTCTGTCTCTAGTTGCAGGACATGGCTTACACAGTTCTACCATTGGTCTACTGTTATTATGGACATTTCTGAGTGGACAATGTGTTTCACATCCTTCAACTTTAACGTATTGTATTTTTCTTGGCAACCCTCTTTCGAATTTCCCCAAATCAACTCAGTGGGGGTGAGCGTAACACCCCATGGCTATTCGTCCTCATTCGTCCTCAACAGTCAGTTCTTCTCGAAAGATTAACAACATTTATAACGTTTGGCATATGTGACCCACAACAACACAATGGATGCACCTTTACATGTAAGTAAACAGGCGGAGGTTTGTAGGATAAAATGATTTGGTTTGGTTGCCTTCTCTGGGTGTTGCAAATTATGCTTTGACAGCCATGAAACCATTTCGGCTTTCCTAGAAACTAACGTTGGTGTTTTCTGGCGCGGGTCTCTGACACTATGGTACGGAGCATTGTCCATCACAACCAGACACTTGTCTGGAAGGGCAGGTAGCAGCTGTTCTGTAACATACTCTGTGAACACAATAGCATTCATTTCTGTATGGTAGTTATAGTAATAGACCTTTTATGAAGCGCATATATCCATGCACATTGCATGTTCAAAGCGCTGGTCGACATATTACCCTGGTCAACGAGTACCGGTCACCTGTCAGGCGCTCAATGTTCAAATTAAGACTACCATCGTATCATACCAGGTACCCATTTACTGCTGGGTGGACAGAGGCACACTTCGAACTAAGTCACTGACCCAGGGTAACACCACAAGTCTTTCAAATCATGTCTCAGATTGGGCAGGGAATGACCCTTCAAACTCTCAGTTTATCAAGCAATGAAGCGGGTAACCCACCCATGCGACGAGCCGCGCCCATTGTTGCTGAACTTCACTGATAGCGATCAACTGAGCTATGCACCACCATCTGTTAACGTTGACCTAAACACGAGATCACAGCTAGGTAAAATCCCTAAGTGCGATCCTGCATGGACAATTATAAGTCGTTCTCTTTTCCCTGGTGGTATTTTTCTAGTCACATTGAGAGTGCTGCCACTGGTATGATGACGTGTGGTAGGCATTAAGCCATCGAGGTATATAACTTCATATCCTTCTGTTCGTTTTCCTGTAATCGTGCGTAAATAGTTAGCCCTCATGTTCACCAGATCAGATCTTTCACAAAGTGACAGTTTCGTACTGGATACACGTTTGTATCTGAACCCGAACTTTATTAATAGTTGACATATTGTGTACCAGGAGATTGAAATATCATGTTCACCCTGAAGAATGTTCAATTTTCGTGAGGCACATGCTCATTTCTCTTATGGAATTGTCTTTTTAACCTCTCTCACCACTCTGAAACTGTTCAACATATTTGGACCACTTGGTTTTGAGACGGGCCCCATGCTCTTCAACTTCCCAATGCAAGGCCTTGTAGTATTTCCATAAGAAATCTGTGCTTAGAAATCCAGTCCCACTATGCATTTTTGGTGCAGCGATTCACTGTCTAGGCACAACAAAGCGAGGGAAATACTGCAAGACATAAATCAGCCAGTAATGCAAACTGGCAAGAGTTATGCCATGAGTTTGGAAGTTGCATGCTCTTTTGATCCTTTGAAGAACTCTAAGGGGAGATAATCCTGTACAATGTTGTACGTGGTACATTCAATACTTTCAAAGTCCTTTTTGTAAATTGTTTTATTGACAACAATGGAGGGACTTTTTCAGCTTCTTTCCTGAAAAACTGATATACCCTTTTGGCCATAGTTTTTGAGCGGTGAGACAACATAGTTAATGTGCAGGCCCGCGTCAGTCACAATGATCAATAGTAAATCTGACCCGAGGTCATGCGCGTGGAATACATGCTTACGTCACCAGTCAGACATTACATTCATTGATCGTACGCCCGGTTTGAGTTGTATCACGGGGAAAATAATGAAATCTATATAAGTAACTTTCTTAATAGAAGACATTGAATCTAAATTTAAGTTACGTCACGAAGAAATATGAAAGTATTATTGCATTCACTTTTACAAATGAACGCATAACGAAAGAGATATTTGCGGAAAATGCAGTCCCAAAGACTATAAAGGGCTATCACGAAAAGGTAAATAAGCGTGACAAATGGCCATTTTTAAATTTTCACATTAAAACCGCCACTCGCAGGTAGTTAAAGTGGTTTGACTGATGTAGCGATACCTAAACACTCAGCGTAGAGTTTTAAATATGGCACAATTATGGAATAGACAATTATATTGCTGTCTGGACCCTCACAATCGCATGCGACCTACAAATTTACCTAGCACACTGAAGAGTTCCACAAAATTGTCGCTTTTTACGTCTTTAAATACCGATAACCGTTTTCTGTGGATAAGGCTAATCTGGTCGTGTAAAGAGATGTTTTACCCTCTAAATTAACAATGTATTGTATAAACTGTAATAAAAAATGGCACATTAGAGAACAAAATAAAATGAACAAAAAACTTGGTACAGCGCCTTTAATTAGGAATAAGGGAAATCAAATGTTGTTATCTGAAATACAACGTAAAACTAGAGACGCTTAACTGCCTCTACATTTGTCAGCGGAATACATTAATCCATGTTTAACATTTATAAAACTTTATAATCATTCAAACACTATGTATTTAAATGTTATTAAGTACGTGTAGTCATATGTTTTTTCCAGACAACTAATATTGTTATTATGCGGGTTGGATATGCTTTGCAACGATTTTATTGGGAAAAATGTTTTATATCATTTTGAATATTCATGAAAGTTTTCATAAATGTAAACAAACATGTTCTTCAAAAACACCTGCACTCATACCAGTCCAACGCCACACTGAATTTCAGCCGATGCTCGCAGGTTTCACCGCAATGTAAAGCCACATTAGTGCTGCGGGCTTCTCCCTGCGATAAATTCTAGCAGTCATGATATAAGGGAAATACTCTTGAAAGCGGCTTTAAATAAAAACAAACAAAAAAAACAAAAAACATCTCACTAAAATCAGTGGTCAATTTGTTACTGCATACATCATCTATCGATGTGAAAATAGTGCTTATTGTTTAAAAAAAAAAAAAATATCTCTGGACCCTGATACATAATAAGTAAAAGAGTTTTAAACATGTATAGGGTGTGTATTTACGGCTGTGTGGCGTTAAAGGGGCAGTAGCACGTTTCGCTCAAATAAGTCGATGAAATGTAGCTGAAAAATAATATCACCAATAGTAAAACACCCTTCTCTCTTCGGAAAATCAAGTTTAAAATGATTGTACATAGTTCGGTTAAGCTATGGCAATCGAAAACAATAAAATAATAAAATGTGTTCACATTAAAATGCCCGCCATGCAATTTTGTCTTTATACGCAACACCGTTATTAGTACTTATTACCACAACGGATATTTTTTTTTTAATAAAATGTTTAACCTTCTAAAGTAAATATAAATGACATAAATTATCATTGTAAATGGGAAATTTGAAAAAAACCCACCTGATACAGCCCCTTTAAACATTTAAATGCCATAGAATGTGGGGTTGCATATAGAACAAATAAAAATGCGACCTTTTAAAGAACAACCACACCAATGATAACAGATCAGAGCAGATTAATATATCTCATTACCCATTAAAGCAACTGTGGAGATGTTGTAATCAATAAGAAAAGTTACTGACAAATTGATAACATGAGAAAGCATCCAATCAGAGCACCGATCAGATTGTTTTTATCGACTATCATGTGCTGTAATACAAGGCTAAATTACGTATCTGAACATTAAATTTATACCACCATTATGCTAACTGACGTCAATTGAGGTCTTATTGTTGTTTTTACCTGGCGTTAATTACAGGTATGCCCTGAAACTCAGGTAATGTAAAATTCTGTGAAACCTAGCAACGTGGGCGACTCAGGTGCGACGTCATTGACGACAGATATCCGCTGTTGTCAATATACATTACTGTCTGTTGGTGACCAAGAGGTGTGCATAGAAACCTTAAGAGAAAACATAGAGTTTATAGGTATCATGGAAATGACAATGTTTCCGTAGTAACATATACTACTGGAGTTTTAGAAACCATAGCTGATTGTTTTCGGCCTCTAGGTTGGTTGCAGAAAATCTGAAAAAATAGATAATTTATTTATAAGTGAATATTAGGAATATTTACGTCCATCACTGTTTTAAATCCTTTGAGGGGCATTTTGAAATGGTATTTATAAGACCGGGAATATTTCTCTGGATAACAACTTCTTTAATATGAAGATACACGACGCAAAGTCCGAAACGTCGTGTATCTTCATATTTAAGAACGTTTTTCTGTTCATTGTTTTACCACGATAAGAGGAACGAGATAACAGATAACAGATTTTAGTGATGTCGAACTTAATTATACTCTTTTCATCATAAAGTGAAAATACAGAATTAAAAAATAACTCAGTTAATACTAATACAAAGACAACAGTTTAAAAATGTATCTAAAGATGTTAGATAGGTAAGCTCAATGTCATCTTAATGTACGTTCCTACTCTAAAGAATAGTAAACAGTCAACAAGTGTGTGTGTGTGGTGGGGGGGGGGGGGGGGGGGGGGGGGGGGGGGGGTGACGGTCAAAGACAGGTCAGGTTTCTTTATTCTACTCGTATATAAGGAAAGCAATACGTGACACTATGGGACCCATTAGACCTCGTTTGTTTATATATAAATTATATATGTATTTACCGTACATGTTATAATTACCCCGTTACTCATCCAAACAATCTTTATTTCCTTTTCTAAGATGCCTAGCGGTTAGAAGCGTGAACTATTATAACGTCAAAGCACTCGGACTAACGTCCTCGTGCTTTAACTATAATAGTATAACTATACTTTATTACAAAACACATTGGGGTACAGCGAAATTTATTTCTTAAATGAAAGGCCACAGGTCTGTAGTACAGAGTAGATTTAAACAGTTGTATATACATTCCGCCTGAGAGAAAAAGAGTTTATGAATATAATTCGCCACATTTTCTAATAATACTTTAATAAAAGTTTTCATCACTGATATGGACTTATGAGTTTAACAATTTCTTTAATTTACATTTACATTTATCCATACTACTTGCAATACTCAAAAAAATTTATCTCATCTTAATTTCAATTAATAAATCATGCGAAGAGCAGTTGACCAATTTTGAAGGAATCTGGAGGAAAACATTATCAGCCTTTGACTTCGCGTCGTTCTCACTTGCCCTATTCTCACTTGCCCTATTCTCACTTGCCCTATTCTCACTTGCCCTATTCTCACTTGCCCTATTCTCACTTGTCCTATTCTCACCTGCCCTATTCTCACCTGCCCTATTCTCACTTGTCCTATTCTCACTTGCCCTATTCTCACTTGCCCTACTCTCACTTGCCCTATTCTCACTTGCCCTATTCTCACTCATCCTATTCTCACCTGTCCTATTCTCACTTGCCCTATTCTCACTTGCCCTATTCTCACCTGCCCTATTCTCACCTGCCCTATTCTCACTTGCCCTATTCTCACCTGCCCTATTCTCACTCACCCTATTCTCACCTGTCCTATTCTCACCTGCCCTATTCTCACTTGTCCTATTCTCACTTGCCCTATTCTCACCTGCCCTATTCTCACTCACCCTATTCTCACCTGTCCTATTCTCACTTGCCCTATCTCACCTGCCCTGTTCTCACTCACCCTATTCTCACCTGCCCTATTCTCACTCACCCTATTCTCACTTGTCCTATTCTCACTTGCCCTATTCTCACCTGTCCTATTCTCACCTGTCCTATTCTCACCTGCCCTATTCTCACTTGCCCTATTCTCACTTGCCCTATTCTCACCTGTCCTATTCTCACTTGCCCTATTCTCACCTGCCCTATTCTCACTTGCCCTTATGCGACAGATTCATGTCTTAATTAGGTTGATAGAAACTTGGTCTATATAGATTTTGTGGTAGATTCCTCCCATTCACAGTGGCATCTTCGTTTCTTTGCGTCTCCAATGAATTATAGGGCAAAGGTAAAGAAACGAAATGAACAAGTGACTAGTTCTCTGGACTGGGCATCCTCGGTTACCCATGGTTTTATATATGCTCCGTTACTCTCCACTACATAGTGGAGAGCATATACTAGTATAAAACCATAGTGGAGAGTAACGGAGCATATATAAAACCATGGGTAACCGAGGATGTGGACTGGGTATCTAATAATTCATCCAATGAACGCTAAATCAATGAATTAAGAAACATTTTGGAGTAAACACGGTATAGATGTGTGTATTCTGTACGTGACAGGACAGGATAGTAACAATGTATGTACAGTATCCTTGTTTTCCTCCCAGGAGTAAATACGTATATACGTGTAAACAGGCATGGGAACGTTAACACCGTCATACATACATATATACATACACACGTCGGCTCAGCTGATCAACACGCAGTGTAAACAATAGTGTAACTTTCTTGGTATTCAGGTTATATGTTGTCGTTTTTTTTATTATGGATCTTCGCCTTGTTTTGGGGGAGATATATTGTTTTAGTATTTGTTGCATTCTGGTGATATTTCTTACCCTGAAGCCTTCTCTAGAAGATTTCATTAAAATCATTCTCAAAATTCTGTTTTACAGCATATTTGTATTTCAACCTCATGTGAAACCTGTAGAACATGTTCCAAAATTAATCTACACAATTAAACTACAAATGGCAAACAAAGAATTATAATTTATTGACCTCCAGTGCATGACACAAACTTTCTATCATCCATTCGCCAGGATCTATTCATTTAAATTAAAAAAAATATCCACAACAACAATATATCCTCGTGTAATTTCAATTATTTAAGTAATTTTATACACATAAAAACTGTTCTGTTAATTCTTTATACATATATCTTCCTAATAACGTGTTGTAAGTCGCTGCCTATGTATGTTTTCATAATGATTTAAACATATTTTATACACATAAAAAAGGATTGGGAACAAGTTCGTAAATTTAGAATCTACTCTCCTCTTCATTTATGCATTGGCATACTTTGCGAAATGGATAAAGCAATATGAAATATTAGTGGGGAAAAAGGTTATTTTGCTGTAAGGACAATTTATTTTGCATATTTTATGTATGTTTTTCCGACCCGAAACACTCGAACTTTATTCAGGTTAATGGACATGATTGTTCATTTACCCTCTCAACGACTTTAGGGGTATACATCTCAAGTGTCTTTTAGGCATAGTAAAGAAATATCACCTTGCAACTCGTCCATCGTCAAACTTAATTTACAAATCATAAATATATCATTGAAATCATGTTGACTTGTAATATGCACTGCAGTAAATTAACACTAGAATTGAGAGTTTTATTTACAAAATGGTTCTTCGTCTACTGTTTACACACTGCCATGCATTCACATTGATGTAAACATGCGTATATCAGTAAACACACATTTGAAATTGAATGCATTATTTATAATGTGGGTCCTCATTTAATGTTTACACAGTGTCATGCCTTCGCATTATCATAAACATACGTTAATTAGTAAACTCACTCAAGAATTGATAGTATTATTTTACAAAATGATTCCCCGTTTAGTGTCACAAACATACGTAAATAAGTAGACACATATTTGAAATTGAATGCATTATTTATAAAGTGGGTCCTTGTTTTCCATTGTCATGCATTCACACCATAAACACATATACAGCAGAAAACTCACACAGAAAGTAAAAGTATTGTTTCAAAATTGATTCATCGGTTGGTGTATTCACAGTGTCACAATTTATTCACATTATCATAACAATGTATCTTCATACGACGTCACTATATCTGTACTTTCCGTAACATCACACAAAATTTCCTCCTTTCTTTGAACAAATTCCACACTGTCCTCTCTCTTTATTCCTAGAAGTTCCAGAAAGACAACCTCAACTCCCAGAAATATATTCCACATTCCGTTCCTCCTACTTTTAACAACTACCTTCGTTACTTCCGGTTCGGCCTCGAAGACTTTCACAACAAGTGACTTCCGGTTGAACTTTTCCTTTAGTACTGGCCTTGGGTGTACACCCTGGAACAAATCACCCATACCAAGTTTTCGCTTCCTTGGTTTGGCAATCAGATTTTCAGATTGTCCATTAAACATCACATCCTCATTTGTCGATTCAAGATACTCAGCTCTTAATTTGCTATTGGTGTTTCCATCATCTTTCACTTCAAGGTTCATTTTCTCACTTGATTGAGGGAAATCTGAAGTATCTTTAAAGTATCCTTACCCAGAACAAAGCAAGAGTCAGCTTGATGTACAAGACACGATTATTTTATACTATTTCTGTATGTTTGACTGACAACCTGCCCTTGCTCGACACAGGTAAGTTCAACATAAGTACAACACAGGTAACCAAGACATATAGACAGATATACCTAGTCGTGACCTTGTCTATTGTCACAAAGCTTATGTAATCAAAGACAAATTGATGTTGGTTGGCGTGACTTATTTCTATTTCAACCTATTTTTATCTCCCCTTGAATAATCAAACGTGGTTTACTTTAGTGCGGGATTATTTTATTATGTATAAGTGTGGTTGTGTGATATTCAATCAACAATAAATCAATATTAGGATTTACAAGTGATGTATTAATTATATGCTTCAGTTATCAAAGACCTATGCTCGTTTTAAGTGGAATATTAAACTCTCGGTAATCCCTAACTAAAGGTTACTTGGTCTAACATTCTGAAATTCAATTTAAATTTATTAAATATTTGAAAGGAGACTGTATTTTCAGAAAATAAAGGCTCCTTTTCAATAATTTAATATTTAATAAAATTATGATAATTTTCAGAATAAGGAGTCTTAGTGTTAGACCAGGTAACCTAAACAGGGGGATTGTCTTGTTCGTTGTTAATTCATATATATGCATGCTAGAAAGAAGACCACGAAATGAAACATGGTTTAAATGTTTATTTCCATGAAGAATTGGATTGGTAAACAAGCTATAAGCTTATATGAATACCGCCCAAATAAAAATAAAACATCTTCTTTATGATGTAAACAGATTTACTCGACGTTTCGAAACAGATTCTAATATGGTTTGTAATCATTGCACTGACATAGACAATATAATCAATGTCAAGACATCGCATTCATTTTACCTACTGGTGTTAACTGATCTATGTTGTCCTTAAAGGGGCTGTAGCACGTTTTTTGTAAAATTATTTTTTTAAATTTCACATTTATAATGATAGTTTATGTCATTTAAATTCACTTTAGAGGGTGAAACATATTATTACACAAACCAAGTATCCGTAGTGGTAATAACGATGTTGCGTATCAAGCAAAAATTGCATGGCGGCCATTTTATTGTGAACACATTTTATTATTTCGTATTACATAAACGATTCTCATGGCTTTATCGAACCATGTACACTCAATTTTAACTTGATCTTCCGAAGAGAGAAGGATGTTTTACTATTGGTGACATTATTTTTCAAATACATTTCATCGATTTATTTGTACGAAAAAAAGTGCTACTGCCCCTTTAAAGTCATTAAGACTGGGTCGATGTATGCGTATGTGTTTTCTATTTATTTTACGTTTGATGTACATTTAAAGATAGGAAATTTATTTTAGAGTAGGTTTGCATATTGTTGATCGTTTTTCAAATGCTTTTATTTGTATTTTGTTATATTCCTTGTTTTCGTATTTCTTCATTATTTTCCAGACATACAGCAGCCAAAGGGCGCCATCCGGACATATTGTCCGCCTACATGTGTATCTAGATGGAACACCTTGGTAAGTTAAATGACCTTGGGACGTCAGTTCATTAATCCAGACCCATCTTCATTAGACACCCATCTGTAAAACTCAGGTGCAAAAAAACATTACCAACTAAAATACAAGATAAACTACCTGACAAAAGTAAGTACTCACCTCGGTTGGTTTCGATTAATTCAATTTTTTAAAGAAATCAGATGCATATATATGCAGTAGTTTGAATGAATTGATTGGTGAATGTGGTAACATTTCAGTTAAAATATATTTGTTTAATGAAGACAGGGGTAAGAGATGAAATGTACACCAACACATGTTTAAAATGTTGTAAATGTGTGCAGAATCAGACACATTTATCAATTTCCCCATAGAATATGTCTTACGAGACCATGTCGATGAACAGTTGTGTATCATCAAGCATAATTTTTGAGGAAAAAAAATTAAAATTTCATTATTTTTTTTTAAAATAAAAAAACAAAGAAGTATTCTTTGACTGCAGATTAAAAACCTGTACTTTTCAGTTTTAGATTTTGACATCGAAAACATGAGATATTTGCAATTGAAAATCATACAAATGATAAAATCAACTGAGGTGGGTACTTTCTTTTGCCCGGTAGTTTACGAGTATGTAACATTTAATACGACTGACACAAATAACATCAAGTCTCCAGAAGCCACCTGAACTAAATGCTATTATTTTGATAATGTGTTTCTGAAAAACACGCTTTTTAAACAAGAGTCATCAGAAGATGACATATCCCACCGGTTCCACAAAATTTGTAAAACACATCTTGTGTATCTACTACCGTACTTCAGTTAGTGGGTATTACAGATGCTGAGTTTCAGGTATGTTAAGGGTTTTAGACTTCTGCTCCAGAAGCAGTCACAATCAACAACAACCAACATCCCTCTCATGCTTCTATGGAAACAGAAAAAAATTAATTTTTCAGAAAAAATCTGAAAATATCAAAAGGCACCACTTCAGTTAGTGGGTAATACACATGCAAAGTTTCAGGAAGATATGATGAACGGGTTTGGAGCTGTGCTCCGGAAACGAACCTGTCTCTGAACAAAGATTAAATTCAACAAGTTTCTATGGAAACGAACAAAATTAATTTTTCAGAAAAAATCTGAAAATATCAAAAGGCACCACTTCAGTTAGTGGGTAATACACATGCAAAGTTTCAGGAAGATATGATGAACGGGTTTGGAGCTGTGTTCCGGAAACGAACCTGTCTTTGAACAAAGTCCAAATTCAACAAGTTTCTATGGAAACGAAAAAAATAAAATTTTCAGAAATCTGAAAATATCAAAAGGCACCACTTCAGTTGGTGGGTAATACACATGGAAAGTTTCAGAAAGATATCATGAACGGTTTTTTAGTTCTGCTCCGGAAACGAAATGATTACGGACGGACAGATGGACAGGCGGACGGACGGACGGACGGACGGACAGACGGACGGGGCGATGACTATATCCCACGGTATTACAAAAAGGAAATGATGCGTTAACGCGAATTTAAGACTAAGAAGTTTCTTTATGTCGACAACATCTTTAATTGATTAAATTTCATATTTCATCGAGTAAGTGCCAAACTTTCTGCCCAAAGCCATTTTTGAAATTTATCACCTAATGGGTGCTTAAACAGATATAAGAAAATATAAGTATCATTCCCTAATGAATCAATTTATGTATACTTCTTTGATTTTTTTTCTTTGATTTTTTTTTTATTTAAGTAGATGATGACATGTGAGCCCTATAGTACACTTAGACATATACTTCTTTGCAAAATATCTGATTAAACTAAACATGACATTAAACGGTTTCTCCGACAGCAGGATTTCGTATTTTATTAATTTTCGTTTTTTTTTTCAAATTTGAAAAATTCCAATTTTAATTTTAATTTTATATATATAACAGTACCGATTTTAATCAGATTGGGTATACATTCCATTCCATTCGACGAAGAAATAAGCATATTGTCCGAGACGTGTGACCACAATAAAGAGATTGTTATCCAGAAAATGTTTTGCTAATATGTTTAAATATTTAAGCGGGTTTTCTAAAGATATTGCTTTAGTGTCATGATGACAATAATGCGTGAATAAGTATATGGGTTTATTTACAATTCAAGAGTAAATAATGTTCGTAATATTGCTGGGAGATCATCTCATTGCGTCAAAACAGGAAGGGATTGTCTCCACGCAGAGACTGAACGTTGAAAACTTCAGTTGTTGTGTGAACGAAGTGTAAACTTTCGTCACGCCCTATTGAGCACGTGACCACTGTTCTCCGCACCTCGAATTCCGAATGAAATGTTACCTGGAAACATTCGCATCCGCCTTCTCGTGAATACCTGTACATTGCACTTATTTGAATTTGAATGCATTTCGTTTCAATATGTATTAGTAGTTACGTTCATTATGAGATGGACTATTTGGGAATTCTCGCTTATCGTTTCCAAATTATCAATTGTGTAATGATGAATTATCAATTGTATGTTCTCTCTTAAGAATTAAGTTTATTTATTATGGCAGAAGGCATTCTAATTGTGTATGAACTCCATGTGATTGATTTTAAATAATTGCATATTGTAATATATTGTGTCTACATAGCTAATAAGCTCAGCCACTAAACACAGAGAAGGAGAGAGAGGGTCGAGAGACAGAGACAGAGAGAGAGAGGGGGGGTGAGAGAGAGAGAGAGAGAGAGAGAGAGAGAGAGAGAGAGAGAGAGAGAGAGAGAGAGACAGAGAGAGAGAGACAGAGACAGAGAGACAGAGACAGAGAGACAGAGACAGAGAGACAGACAGACAGACAGACAGAGACAGGCAGAAACAGACAGGTAGAGTCAGAGAGACTGGAGTCATCAGATTTACATGCAACCCCACCCCTCTGGATTCGCCACTGTTAATGTAGGTGGAGATGTTATCTCGTAGAAATACATTTAAATCCCCTTACATTTCTTTGTACATAACTTATCATATTTTGCTTTTCCTATGTAATATCCTACACGCAAGTCTCTGATTAAATACTGTGTGCACTGCATATCAATACCATGTTGTTTGTTTATGATAAACACATTAAAGGGGAATATGTCAATGAATATGTCAATGAATATGACGTAGCACGTTGTATGTGTCCCTCTCGATACCCAAGACTATATACAGTTGAGTAAGAAATTAATTAAGCAACACAAAATTTTTATAGCAAAATCGATCTAATGAGAAAAAAGACAGCTTGTCAGGAAAACAGTTGGTAATATTAGGTAGAGCAATCAGGTAGCAATGTTGAAAAGAGAGTTCACTCGACTAACGGTTACCCGTCTTTAGATAAAGGCTTTTACAAAAGCCTGGTATTTTGGTGTCAAAAAGTTCCGTTGAAATGGAAAATGAAAGTCAATATGTTGCTGTGGATTTTTTATTTGAATGAATTCGTCAAAAAATAAACAATCGTTATGTCTTGGGTGATAAAATCATTCAATTTATCCTCATATTACCAGAGCACCGCATTTCAGTTTACAGACTAGAGTGTTAATCAATTTCCAGGTGTATTTATCCGAAACATAGATGATTGGAGTTGTCATGGATTTGGTGAACCTGATAACCTGAAAAGTGCTGTTAAGCTAAGTAAGAAACATTGACGTGTATCTTTGGCTTGTATTGTGTCTGAGTCGGTGCATAGCTTTGCTATCATATTTCGCTCAATTAATATTGTTTTTTTTTACCAGTATAAGACATTATCAGTACGTCTGCATGCGTCATTCATATCATATGAATTTGTAGTGTACATTTCAAAAAGTATTTTATTGGGATTGTTATTTATTAAATAAATTAGTGCACATTATTTCGTATTATAAAGACAGATTCATGTAGGATGTTGACAATCCCATTTTGATGGGAAAAATAAGGATTTATAAAATCCTGTAAAGACGGCTAATGACGTCATGAATATCATTGCTTGTACACATATGTGTTAGGCATAGAAACAAATACAGTATACAGTATAGATTTTTTATAGTTTGGCAGGAAAGTAAGTGACACCCCTATTTCGTACAATAACTACAAAACTAGGCAAACTAGCAAATTCATATTTTGCCAATCTTAATTTTATGTTTGTACCTAATAGGACTCTATATTTGAAAATGTTGTGGAACAAAATAAAAAAAATCTGTCTATATAACCATCATATGAAATCTGATGTAAACACGCGAGGCTTGCAGAGGGTGGTGTCCAAAGTTTGAAACAGCCGCAGGTTGCTATTTTAGGATGTGCTACGTCACAGCAACTAGGACATAGGACGGTTTTGTTTGACACCTCTGGGTATCAGTCTGGGTTCCAAAGATATGCGCTCCAAATATGATTTGGTGTGTTACAAAACATACTTAATATCAATATGACTTCAGTATCTTGTTGCACTGCAATCCTAATCATCAGTTTATATTTGATCATCTTGATACTATTAATCTTTCCGGTTTAGCATTCAGTAAAATCAATTATTGAATGAGTACATAAAGAAACTGAAGAATGACATAAGTAACAGGTGTCGCTAAAATTCATGAACTTTCGTTTTATGAACGAATAAAGTAGCTCAGATAATGCTAAATATCTTCGTCAGCCTATCAAAGCCCTTAAAGATGTTATGACATCACTTTACAAAGAGGTATGCCGACTATAATTAAATTTATCCAAACATTTAGGGGATATTGCCAATAATGGAAAAATGTTAATTACCTCGGTAGAGCTGAATTTAAAAAGGCTGTTTAAAAAGTCATACAGATCATAGCAAAGGGAATTTTCAATTTTGATTGATTGTGGGTGTTCTGATAATGTTGATTTCTTTTAGGAAATGGGGGAAAGATGGAAATGTCAGTTTGAAAAAGAGGGAGTGTAGGCATGATGATGAAGAATTTCGCAATGAAGACTGATATTTACAAAGTTTATTTGCAAAGTATTGTGTGACAACCTACGAAATACACTCATTTTGTCGCATTTCTATATATTCATTTAATCTAAAACTATACTTATTATAGATACATGGCCAACCATAAGCACTTGTGAGATATATGTTAATATGCACAGTGCATGCATATTTATACAATGTTCACATTTGTCATTGTGAAGGATAATTTACATATACAGTGAGACCCCGTTTATCCGCACGATTTGGTTACAGTTGAAAATCGTCCGGTGAACTTATGGAACCCAGACTGATACCCAGAGGTGTCAAACAAAACCGTCCTATGTCCTAGTTGCTGTGACGTAGTACATCCTAAAATAGCAACCTGCGGCTGTTTCAAACTCTGGACACCACCCTCTGCAAGACTCGCGTGTTTACATCAGATTTCATATGATGGTTATATAGACAGATTTTTTTTTATTTCGTTTCACAAAATTTTCAAATTTTAAATCCTATTAGGTACAAACAAAACATTAAGATTGGCAAAAGATGAGTTTGCTAGTTAGCCTGGTTATTGTACGAACTAGGGGTGTCACTTACTTTCCTGCCAAACTTATAGATACGGTATTGTTTCATCTTTCAACAGTACCCATAATATTATGTTATTATCCCGATAATAATACATAACAACATTTTTATTACGAGTTTCAGAATATTGTTGTCGTAAACAGATCCAAAATGCAAACGTATGAAAATATGACAATTAATTTGAAAAGATATTTCCAAACACATTGATGAGTCTGTATTGCTTGACAACCTATTGCGCAAGAGAAGGAAATTTATCACATTATCGTGGCTGGCTGTATGGCCTTTGAGTAAGCTAAAGATGACAACATTTTGAAATTATTATCTCAAGTTAAAATCGTTTTGTGGGAAAATATTAACTTTATATATTTGGCATATCGAGCGTTTACGACTCTCCACTGCAATGCTTATTATGCAACTAAGCAGCCATGAACGTCATTAAGTGGTCAGGATGCACAAAACGACATTAAATTATATATTTTATAGGTTTGGTATCAGATTATTAACGTCACCGTTCTTAGATAATCCAACGCGGATTATCGGCAACAATAAAACAAGAGCCACCAACAATATAGCGCTACGTTAAAGGGTAAAACAACTCATTACACGACCCTGTAAACCGTATCCATAGAAAATGATTATCCGTTTTCGAAGAAAATGCTGCGACGTACATTGATTGTGTGTCTCATGAGAATCTGAGGGTTCTGACAGAAGATTGGTTGACAATACCATCATGGTGTCATATTGAAAATTCTACTCTGAGTTATCTACATCAGTCAGACCACTTGAGCTACCTTCGAGCGGACATTTTAAAGTGAACACATTAAAATGTTCGGTCGATGGGAAATGGACTCGCATGGCTTAACCGAACCATGTACATTCGTTTTAGAACTCTTTTTATTGTTTCAGGGGTATTATTTAGCCACTGGTAACACTTTATATGTTTGAGAGATCAATTTCAGAGGGAAAATCGTGCTGCAGCGCTTACGAAATCAAGAACATGCTGATGGTTCACACTGTTGGTTACATCCTCGATAATCCAGCGCTATTGTTCCGATAAATCTACACACAAGCGCTGGAAAACAGTAAGGGTAATTATCCTTAACCTAGTTACCTCCCTTCGCAATGACTCAGCGAAACGCTTGCTTTCTAACAACCAATGAGATCACTTGAAATCAAGGGTGAAATAACAAGCACTCTCGTGTCAGGATCTTGGCTTTCGCAGTTGCACAGCACAGCACAGGGATTTTTATCATTTACGTCCACCCCTTTTGATGGACATGAATACACCCTTCTCACGTACAGACTTCTTAAAACTTTCTTTTGAGTTTCTGTCAGGTTTTCTACGCTGAATTTGTTACAAATTTTATCGTAATAGAGGGAGTGAGCCATGTTTGTTTCTATAAACAACGGTAGTGATGCGTTTTGATTGGTCAAGTTGTTTACGCAGATAGTGTCTGCGTTTCGTTTATGATTGGATAACATGGACCCAAGGGAGGTAACTAGGTTAGGGATAAATACCCTTACTGTTTTCCAGCGCTTGTGTGTAGATTTATCGGAACAATAGCGCTGGATTATCGAGGATGTGTTGGTTACTGCGCTTGATTAAAAGAAGAACAAGAGGATATTAAACTATCTTAAACACTGTTATCAATAGTATATGTTGTGCATGTACAATAGTGTATATATGCTGAAATCAGGTGAATTTTAAAAAAGATTTAAAAAATTAAAACTATTTTCCCTCGATTTTGCTCGCTAGATACCAAGTCATAAACTCGTTTGATAAAATGACATGGAAGCTCGTTTAGTATATCCTCTTTATATTTGATAGATGCAGAAAGGACTTAATGCTAGTAACCAGGCAAAAAGTACGTATACACACCTCATTTGGTTTAGATTTATTCAAATTTTTTAAAGAAATAAGATTCATTTGATTATGGTACGATACAACACCACTCATCTGCAGTTGTTTTAATGAATTTATACATGTAGGTGATTGGTTATTTTTTAGTTAAAATATCTTTGTTTAATGTAGACAGGGGCAATTAAAGAAATGAAATGTACCATGTTTAAAATGTTGTGAATGTGTACAGAATGAGGCACATTTATTGATTTTAACATAGAATATGTCTTATATGTCGATGTCATTTATCAAAATTAGGTTTTTTTTTAAACTTTTAGATTCAAAATTTCATTTAAAAGTATAAAAACGACGTAGAAGTATTCTTTGACTGATGACTCAAGGCCTACACTATTCCGTTTTAGAGTACGACGTCGAAACTCTTTGTAATTGAAATTCATACCTTTGATGAAACCAACTAAGGTGTATACCTTTTTTGGCCTGGTAGTTTATTATTACATAGAATGGCGTAAGAAACGACAAGATTTCCCTTTTAAATGTCGACATTATTGTGCACTTTAATCATTTGCAATATCGTGGTAGAACGAAAGACGAAACGTGTTGATAAATGTCAAGAGTTTTGTGGCAAAATTACGTTAATTCCTCTTAAAATTATGCAAAATTGATTTTGAAAGTTACATGTTCATATAATGTAATAAACTTGTCCTCTAAATGTGCTAGACAGACAGACAGATAGACAGACAGATTGAGACCAGAGACAGACAGAGACATGTCGTTACATGACAGCGAAACGTAGAGAAGAGAGACGAAGGTGCGTCTTAGTGACAAAACAAAACAAAAACATGAGAAGATTACTGGACGTTATGTTGAGAATAATAGCCGTTCAAACCAAGGTGTCGTGTGATAGGTGAATGAAGAGTCATTCAGAAAAGTATCAAGACATTATCGACTCATTAGTCCAGTTCAACCAAGTGTACAAACAGACTGGACGATCATAATGATCTTATTGTATGGGTTAAATACATTTAAACAGTGAAGTCACGTCTACAACATTCGATTTATGCCCCTATTTCACTACGACCCGAATTGCCACGAATCACCACGAATAGGCGGCTGCATAAATTCGTGAATATTCGTGAGCATTCGGCAAAATTCGTGAACAGCATTTACACTTGTACGAAATGTTTACGAACATTCGTAGCTTTTCATGCTAAAAACCTACGAAACATGTACGAATTCTTTACGAATTGTCTACGAATTGTTAAAAATGATTAAGACACAGTCACGAATGTACTACGAATATCCACGAATAAGATACGATATCACGAATCAAGTACGAATAGCTTCGGGGTTAATTCGGGATGAGAACATCAAAATTATCAACCACGAATTTCCAAGAATTGTTTACGAAGTTGTTACGAACGTCCCGAATTAAATACGAACAGTTTACGAAGCAACTACGAATCTGAAATTCGTAGATGATTCGTGAAAATCTTTTGACAAACAAAAATTTGTCCACGAATGCCACGAATTACAAGAATGTTGCCGAATCAACTAGGAATCATTTACGAATATCACGAATCAATTACGAATTATCTACGAATGTTCACGAAAGTGCAAATTTTCCAATTCGTGGCGATTCGTGGCAATTCGGGTCGTAGTGAAATAGGGGCATTAGAAGTGGCTTGTTCAAAACGACGTTCATGAGTGTTTTGTGAAATAGTTAATATGACTAATTCTATATATACAATATATATATATACAAATATTTGCCTCACTACTATGGAAGGAAGCCATGAATTATAGTATTACTTATTAATAACTAGATTTAGTTGGAATGATATTTGAAACAGTTTTGTTATGACACCACTTATGGTCATATTCATTAAATCACACGCATAAACACTCAACCGCAAAAGAAACGTCAACAAGTGCACATTTTCAACGGTGTAAAAAACTAAATACTGCTGCTCGAGAAAGACGAGTTTCGATTATTTTTATAGGGACATCATTTGTATAGGGGTACCCACAATATATACGGGTGTATTCTATTTTTATGACTATTCAAGTACACTTGGGGTGTTGAAATCGCTTTTTCAAAATGCTATTTTGGCCAGAATGTTCATTCATGAAAAATTCATACAATATAGAAATTGAATTAATAAAAGATGTTATCGACATAAATAACCTTCTTGAACTTAAATTTGCTGACGCGTCTTTACTGTAACACGTCATTAAACAAGCCAAGAAATCCGTTTTATACTCCCTTATCTCGCTCTGTTAAGGGGATTCAAAACGACGATTTCTTAAAACGTGGATTTCACAGAAATAACAACAGATAATGTTTTGAAATTTTAAATCTAGTTTAGTTTGCTTCTGGAGACATGATGTATCTCTGTTTCAGACGGCTTTCTTACGCGCGGATTGATTTATCCATTTAGTATGGTGACGTTTCTTTTGCGGTTGAGTTTAACTTTATAAGAAAATAAGTTTTGATTGCAAGTAATGAAAAGTATAGGAATCCACTTTCTGTCGCCAAAGAGGTTACCCCATTTAGTTCTTCCATTATTAGGTTCGAAGAACTGAGTGGACTGATATTCAAACTCAAGAGACATCTTTCGCTTTTATATTTACCATTTTATATTTTATAGTCTATTTTCAACTTGTCAGCTTACATACAAAATTTCAAAACCATTTTTTAGAAAATTACAGAGCAGACAACGGGTAAATAAAATTACTGCATATAATGCAAATTTAACTTAGTTTAAATGTAAGATGTACATCTGCACTAAGTCACCCCTACAATGACGTCAATTTGAATTTACATGTATACATGTGTGTGTGTATATATATATATATATATATATATATATATATATATATACACATAAAGTTCACAATCGGAAGATTGTCTAACTCTCAGGTAGTAAATATGGAAAAAATAATGGATTTAGAAGTAGAAATCATCCATATATATATATATATATATTATCTATACTACTTGTTATCTTGTTGACATATTTATTATTTTAATGTATCAATCTTTGACATATTGACTCATTCAATTGACCTACATATAGTTAAGCCATTGACTCTTTGACATCTGTCAATACTGCGTAATTGAACTAGTTTCTCTGTATAGAATACAATGTACACTAGGTCAGCGAGTCTGTTCAAAGATACCTAATGCATTGTCTACAGAATGATTGCTTTTAATCTTCTCTTTAAACATAGTTTACCACGGAGTTTCTTATTTAAACCTTTTAAACGATATCAAAAAACGTGGTGAATTCATTAAATTCAAGGTAATTCAGAAAATGTCTGAAAAATCAGAAAAGGATTTTTAAAATTTAAATTAAAAGAATGTTTAAATTTGAATCTAAGCAGACTTGCTGATTGATAAAAATGCTTCGTTTCACTATTTGCGGCCCCTGCACTATAGATTTCAGGTGAACAAAGCCTGCATATTGGGATTTGATTCTATGCTGTTAAATTCTATGCTGTTTTAATTTTTTTTTAAATCGGTTTTCGATTTTAGAGCATAGACAACAGTAAGGTAGTTAGTTAATCTTACACTCAGACGCTGAAAAGAATTATCCGTAAAATATCACCATTTCACTAAATGTTGAAAAGAACTAATTTATTTGTCTTTATAGAAAAGAAAAAAACAAAATAATATACATACATGTATGTAATTTGACTTTTCTCCTTACACGAAGTTTCAAATTAGACGCTCTTGTACTGCAATACAACAGTAAGTAAACTAATTTACAATTACCATTTTTAATTGTACAATTACCAAATTTATTTACCATTTCTTTTCTTATTTATTTTTAAAGAGGCAATTTGATATTTTGTTTCTGTGAAGACGACCAAACGTTTAAACTATAATATACAAAAGGGCAGTACAATGAAGTTGTCTTCTTAAGAGAAGATGTTGAGATTGTAACGTCATTTCTTATTCTCCATCGGGGGTACTCAATTCATGTTTTCACACATCAGGGCCGTGTTCAAGAGAGGTTTCAAAGTAATCGCTCAATTAGTGATTACTTTTAAACCTCTCTTGAAGGCGATTGCTCAATGTAGCGCTACGTAGCAAAGCGAGCGAACTTTGAGGTTTTTGCACCGTGTCGTTCAGGAGAATGAGCGCTACTTGAGCGCTACTTGAGCGCTACTTGAGCGCTACATTGAGCAATCAATGAGCGATTATAAGCGCTCGCTGTTATGGAACGGGCCACAGGTAATACAGGGAGATGTTACTTAAAGAGCGGGTTCTATCGGAGTGTCCGCCATTTTGTTTTTTGAGCGTTTACTTTTTAAAAGAAAAATATTAAAATTGACATCCTCTTCCCACAGAGGTTACTCCCTTCAGATTTCCGATACTAATTTTAGGATCGGAAATCTGAAGGGAGTAACCTCTGTGGGAAGAGAATGTAAAATTGATTTAGATCCACAGATAACAAGTGATATATCATTAGACTAATCACCAATGTCTTGTTGTGATTGAGCAGAGCTTTCCACACTTTACACTCTGGTGATTGTTCTCATTAGAAAAAAATATTTTTTTAACGAATGTGCACTATTCTTTATAAACTTGTCAAATCTAAAGTCATCAAAATATTACCGTAGTTAGGTATATCATTTTATCCTTTATTTGATCAACAATACCGTAGCAAAGCTTTCAACACTCGTGCTGACGATTGAATGTTTACGCTTTTCATTGTTTTATTTTGAAAAGACTTTGCGCCATTCGTTATCAAATTTAAAATTGTAAATTTAAAGTCATCAATATATTACCTTCATTAATTTGTTTCAACTACTTTGTGTTATGACCACGCGTTAACTATATATATGTACACTGAAAATGTCGTTTCTTCAAATACCGCAATACTGCCCTACAAATTTACGATTGATAACTCTACTGATTCAGGGCCTCCTCATAAATATAGAGGCCCTGTAACCAGGATAGTTATCAATTTAGGTTTCTCTTAAGTTTGTAGGCGACAGAAACCGCCTTTTAACTCAACATTTCCGTGCCGAACATGCATGCTATTGAAGACAATGCGTGCATTTATATACGTGTCTTCTAACACAGATTTCCTGATGTGATAAAGTGTATAAAGCTGACGCCCACTGTAATTCTGCATAGTAAATGTAACGTAACAATCTCCTCTACATGTATAGATATATTATTTATCACCCAAAACTGTGTTCCACAGGAGATATCGCTTGTGTGAGATCAAGCGATATCTCCTAGGAGATATCTTTTTGGCAGTAGATTTTGCACAATGCCCTGTCGCCGTCAGCTACATGACATCACAATGCCTTTACATCATCGAGTAATGACGTAACAATTCTATGACGTCATAAACATGATGACGTCACAATGCTATGACCTCACCGCACTGGAAGTAAAATCGCAGAGATGTGCTCAGAGATGTACACTATTTTCACTTAAATGTAATAAGAATGATTTTGGATGATAAATCGAATCTCACCCTCGTGTCTTCTAATATCAAATATATCAACACTCGTTGATAAAAGTAAAACTATCCTCGGCAAGCCTCGGATATTTGTAACTTTTATCAACTCGTGTTGATATATTTGATATCAGAAGACACTTGGGTGAGATTCTCTATGTAACAGTTTCCTGTGTGAAAGTAGAGCCTCCCACTCAGTCTCGTCTTCATCCGGGTACTCAAGCACTCAAGAGGTTCACTATTCACAATTGTTTACATTCAGTCAAGAGACAATATGCTTATTATGTACAAGTTCCTGGGAAAACGCACACACATTACATAAAATTGTTTATAATATTAGGGGGGGGGGGGGGGGGGGGGGGGGGGGCTGCATTAAAGAAATATAATTTACGTCGATAAATCCATGGTAGTTATAAGAACTTTTTAATGAATTTAAACATCCCCATGTAACACAAAGTGGAAATTGACAGACTATATATCGTCATCTTATAATAAGGTTAAACAAAATGTTTTCATGTTATCAAGTTATACAAGTAGTCATTCATGGGTTTATTGTAATGGTAGTCCTAATTATGAAACAGTACTGACAGTCATTTCTTAAACATAAGACTAGACTAGCAAACACCCAGACAATACCCTCATTATACATTGTCCACCCGCCTGTACATCGAGCACCGATATTCACCACAAATCACCACCTCATGTTCCATTCACTAGATCTACTCGGTCATGACAGGACGTCATTCAATAGATCTACTCGGTCATGACATGACCTCATTCACTAGATCTACTCGGTCATGACATGACCTCATTCACTAGATCTACTCGGTCATGTCATGACCTCATTCACTAGATCTACTCGGTCATGACATGACCTCATTCACTAGATATACTCGGTCATGACATGACCTCATTCACTAGATCTACTCGGTCATGACATGACCTCATTCACTAGATCTACTCGGTCATGACATGACCTCATTCACTAGATCTACTCGGTCATGACATGACCTCATTCACTAGATCTACTCGGTCATGACATGACCTCATTCACTAGATCTACTCGGTCATGACATGACCTCATTCACTAGATCTACTCGGTCATGACATGACCTCATTCACTAGATCTACTCGGTCATGACATGACCTCATTCACTAGATCTACTCGGTCATGACATGACCTCATTCACTAGATCTACTCGGTCATGACATGACCTCATTCACTAGATCTACTCGGTCATGACATGACCTCATTCACTAGATCTACTCGGTCATGACATGACCTCATTCACTAGATCTACTCGGTCATGACATGACCTCATTCACTAGATCTACTCGGTCATGACATGACCTCATTCACTAGATCTACTCGGTCATGACATGACCTCATTCACTAGATCTACTCGGTCATGACATGACCTCATTCACTAGATCTACTCGGTCATGACATGACCTCATTCACTAGATCTACTCGGTCATGACATGACCTCATTCACTAGATCTACTCGGTCATGACATGACCTCATTCACTAGATCTACTCGGTCATGACATGACCTCATTCACTAGATCTACTCGGTCATGACATGACCTCATTCACTAGATCTACTCGGTCATGACATGACCTCATTCACTAGATCTACTCGGTCATGACATGACCTCATTCACTAGATCTACTCGGTCATGACATGACCTCATTCACTAGATCTACTCGGTCATGTCATGACCTCATTCACTAGATCTACTCGGTCATGACATGACCTCATTCACTAGATCTACTCGGTCATGACATGGCACATTCACTAGATCTACTCGGTCATGACATGACCTCATTCACTAGATCTACTCGGTCATGACATGACCTCATTCACTAGATCTACTCGGTCATGTCATGACCTCATTCACTAGATCTACTCGGTCATGACATGACCTCATTCACTAGATCTACTCGGTCATGACATGACACATTCACTAGATCTACTCGGTCATGACATGACCTCATTCACTAGATCTACTCGGTAATGACATGACCTCATTCACTAGATCTACTCGGTCATGACATGACCTCATTCACTAGATCTACTCGGTCACGACATGACCTCATTCACTAGATATACTCGGTCATGACATGACCTCATTCACTAGATCTACTCGGTCACGACATGACCTCATTCACTAGATCTACTCGGTCATGACATGACCTCATTCACTAGATCTACTCGGTCATGTCATGACCTCATTCACTAGATCTACTCGGTCATGACATGACCTCATTCACTAGATCTACTCGGTCACGACATGACCTCATTCACTAGATCTACTCGGTCATGACATGACCTCATTCACTAGATCTACTCGGTCATGTCATGACCTCATTCACTAGATCTACTCGGTCATGACATGACCTCATTCACTAGATCTACTCGGTCATGTCATGACCTCATTCACTAGATCTACTCGGTCATGACATGACCTCATTCACTAGATCTACTCGGTCATGACATGACCTCATTCACTAGATCTACTCGGTCATGACATGACCTCATTCACTAGATCTACTCGGTCATGTCATGACCTCATTCACTAGATCTACTCGGTCATGACATGACCTCATTCAGTAGATCTACTCGGTCATGACATGACTTCATTCACTAGATCTACTCGGTCATGACATGACCTCATTCACTAGATCTACTCGGTCATGACATGACCTCATTCACTAGATCTACTCGGTCATGACATGACCTCATTCACTAGATCTACTCGGTCATGACATGACCTCATTCACTAGATCTACTCGGTCATGACATGACCTCATTCACTAGATCTACTCGGTCATGACATGACCTCATTCACTAGATCTACTCGGTCATGACATGACCTCATTCACTAGATCTACTCGGTCATGTCATGACCTCATTCACTAGATCTACTCGGTCATGACATGACCTCATTCACTAGATCTACTCGGTCATGACATGACCTCATTCACTAGATCTACTCGGTCATGACATGACCTCATTCACTAGATCTACTCGGTCATGACATGACCTCATTCACTAGATCTACTCGGTCATGACATGACCTCATTCACTAGATCTACTCGGTAATGACATGACCTCATTCACTAGATCTACTCGGTCATGACATGACCTCATTCACTAGATCTACTCGGTCATGACATGACCTCATTCACTAGATCTACTCGGTCATGACATGACCTCATTCACTAGATCTACTCGGTCATGACATGACCTCATTCACTAGATCTACTCGGTCATGTCATGACCTCATTCACTAGATCTACTCGGTCATGACATGACCTCATTCACTAGATCTACTCGGTCATGACATGACCTCATTCACTAGATCTACTCGGTCACGACATGACCTCATTCACTAGATATACTCGGTCATGACATGACCTCATTCACTAGATCTACTCGGTCATGACATGACCTCATTCACTAGATCTACTCGGTCATGACATGACCTCATTCACTAGATCTACTCAGTCATGACATGACCTCATTCACTAGATCTACTCGGTCATGACATGACCTCATTCACTAGATCTACTCGGTCATGACATGACCTCATTCACTAGATCTACTCGGTCATGACATGACTTCATTCACTAGATCTACTCGGTCATGACATGACCTCATTCACTAGATCTACTCGGTCATGACATGACCTCATTCAGTAGATCTACTCGGTCATGACATGACCTCATTCACTAGATCTACTCGGTCATGACATGACCTCATTCACTAGATCTACTCGGTCATGACATGACCTCATTCACCTGATCTACTCGGTAATGACATGACCTCATTCAGTAGATCTACTCGGTCATGACATGACCTCATTCACTAGATCTACTCGGTCATGACATGACCTCATTCACTAGATCTACTCGGTCATGACATGACCTCATTCACTAGATCTACTCGGTCATGACATGACCTCATTCACTAGATATACTCGGTCATGACATGACCTCATTCACTAGATCTACTCGGTCATGACATGACCTCATTCACTAGATCTACTCGGTCATGACATGACCTCATTCACTAGATCTACTCGGTCATGACATGACCTCATTCACTAGATCTACTCGGTCATGACATGACCTCATTCACTAGATCTACTCGGTCATGACATGACCTCATTCACTAGATCTACTCGGTCATGACATGACCTCATTCACTAGATCTACTCGGTCATGACATGACTTCATTCACTAGATCTACTCGGTCATGACATGACCTCATTCACTAGATCTACTCGGTCATGACATGACCTCATTCACTAGATCTACTCGGTCATGACATGACCTCATTCAGTAGATCTACTCGGTCATGACATGACCTCATTCACTAGATCTACTCGGTCATGACATGACCTCATTCACTAGATCTACTCGGTCATGACATGACCTCATTCACTAGATCTACTCGGTCATGACATGACCTCATTCACTAGATCTACTCGGTCATGACATGACCTCATTCACTAGATCTACTCGGTCATGACATGACCTCTGCGGAGTAGTACTTAGATCGACAATCTACATGTAGTTATAACTAGATTCACTGTTATACGTTCACTAAGTCCGTCATTACGTAGGGGACGTATAACATTAGATTAACTAGATCAACATTAGATCATTAGATTTTATAAAATAAAGGCATAATTTGATCTTAATACAATCCTGTATGGAAATCCAAATCTTCCACAAACAGTCAATGAAAACATATTTCACCATGTTCATAAATTCATTGGAAAGAGTCAACGGTTCAATTAATACATAAATACTAATGTACGCATTTACCATATTCAAAGTGCATTTTGTCATAAGAATAACATTTCCAATTGTGTGTTACCTTAAAAATGTATATTTATTTACATGTTTACCCACTTCGTCACTAGTAGATTTCTTACTCTCTTCTGCATATATTGCGTTATGTATTTTAGCCTTGTCAAATAGTTGTTGATTACGTGGAGAGGGCTTCTATAAATTTCACAACTTGTGCCCAATCCATTTCTTAAATGAATAAAATATGTTTTCAATCAAAACAAAAAACTAGATCAACGAATAAGGTACGAATGGTACCTTCGATCTGATTTGAATAATATTGAACAGCGGTATTATTCTGTTGAATATTTGGTGGTACTCTTTTAGGCGGTATTTTATAAGAGTCTAAAGTATTCATTCACTGATGAACAAGAACATTTCGTAAAGTTAATTCAAACAATATATGTGCCTAAAAGTTTGAGAGGGTTCTATCGGGGTATTTTTGTGGAAACGAAATTCGAGAGGAAATTAAAATCCTGTTCACACATAGTATGGTATTAATACATGCTTATTGCACGATCCATGTGAAACATGTAACTGAGGGTAATATTTTATGACTTTATATATGAAGACTTGATAAAGGCTAACGAACATTAATTCAACAATAAAAATAATAGAAGTGAAGCCATTTGTCCGCGATAGAAATGTGGACAGCTTTTCTACGGCACAACAAGACATTTTTAATGACACATTATTAGAAACTTTGTGAATATTCTATCAACATTTTAATTCAATATTTCAAAAATTAAAATTAGTGAAATTACAGCGGTTTTCATTTCACGTAATGAAAAAACCAAGATGGCGGCCAATAAGCGATTGAAACCTCTCTTTAACACCAACAAGGAATATGAAACTAGTGAGATCAAACAATGATACAGGATATATAACTACTCGACAAACATTGAGTCATTACTCATTACCGTCCCCCTCCCTTCACAAATCCGCCGCACTCTTTCAATATATATACGTAGGGACAGAAGAAACGGTACCATACAACAAACAAGATATTTCAACCCACGAGCAATGTATACGACTGAAATAAAAATACGTCATGTCTTCAGAAGCCAACTAAATTAAATTTGAAATGTCAAAACATTATCTGTTCATATTTCTGAGAAACACACGTTTTTAAGGTAGGGTGTAATGCATTTTTTTAAAGAATGACAGATTATTATTTCTAAGTACATTATATATCGGAATCAAATGAGCATAAAATCAAGATAACATACACTTGCAATTGATTATGAAGACAAATTTCCTAACCCGTATTTTTGGCATTCAAGAAATCGTCGTTTTCGAATCTTCGTAACTAGACGAGATAGGAGAGTCAAACAAGCCTTTTTGGTTTGTTTTATGACGACCTACAGTATTGATGCGTCAACAAAATTTAACGTAAGTCCAAGAAGGTTCATTATGTCGATAACATACTAACATTATTTCCATATTTCATAAAATCTACCTCAATTTGCAAACACTTTGAAATAGCAATCTAAGCCCCCATGTGTGTTTCAATGGATATAAAATATGAAGTATCATATTCTCTTGAATGAAATTGTGTATATCTCTTTACAAGACATATCTTCATCACAGACATTAAAAATCGACTTTATCCGGCAGAAGTATTTTGTGTTGGTATGGCGTTTGTGGCCCCTCGATGAAGTCATAGAAAGATAATTATTTTTGAAGAAAAAAAGTGTTGGTCTAAGAAACCGAGTTTCTCTTTCACCTCTATGTTAAAGGGACAGTAGCACGTTTTTATTTTATTATTTATTTATAGTGATAATTTATGTCATTTATATTAACTCTAGAGGGTAAGACATCTTAGTACACAAACCAATTATCTGTAGTGGTAATAACAGTGTTGCGTATAAAGCAAAACTTGGATGGGGCCATTTTAATGTGAACACATTTTATTATTTCGCATTTCAAAAATGATTCCCATGGCTTTATCGAACAATGTGCACTCATTTTCAACTTGATTTTCCGAAGAGAGAAGGGTGTTTTATTATTGGTGACAATATCGTGTAAAGAGTTCAATATATAGTTCATATACAAAATATTTAACAGTATGAGTTTACTAAAATGGTTGACATTCGAAGATATTTAGATTATCTACAATGATTGACATTTGAAGATACATGTATTTACACACTATCTGAACATGATTGATGTTTAACGATATTTACATTGTCTAAAAATGGTGAGTGCATACATGACATTTGCTGAGTATATTTACTTAATCTACACTACGTAGTCTGTCATAATGAATAAAGAAAAAATAAACATGAATCTCGGTAAACGTTGACCAAATCCTGTTCAGAGACAGACTGTGACGTCACAGTGTTAACATTGACAGGTTATTATGACATGAAGTAAGTAAATAACACTATCTAGGTCACAGGAAGTGAAACTATTGTAATCGACAACGAAGTGATTCCGGTGTTCTACATTTGAAAGGTCTGGCACGTTGATAGATTACAGCCAACCTCTTCAAAATTTGATCTAGTTGAAAGACAGTCACGTAAACATAGACAAAAAGCTTTCAGAGAAAATGACCTTTTAAAGGGCCAGTAGCAAGTATTCGCTCAAATAAGTTGATGAAATGTATGCGAAACATAATGTCACCGATAGTAAAACACCTTTCTCTCTTCGGAAAATCAAATTAAAAAATGAGTGTACATGGGGTTCGGTAAAACCATGGGAATCGTTCTTGTAATTCGAAATAATAAAATGTGTTCACATTAAAATGCAATTTTTGCTTTATATGCAATACCGTTATTACCACTACGGATAATTGCTTTGTGTAATAAGCTGCTTTACCTTCTAAAGTAAATGCAAATGACATAAACTGTTATTATAAATACTAAAGGCATACTAAAGTTTGATAAATGGTTTGATGAAAGGTTAGATGAAAAGTTTGATAAATGGTTTGATGAAAGGTTGGATGAAAAGTTTGATAAATGGTTTAATGAAAGGTTGGATGAAAAGTTTGATAAATGGTTTGATGAAAGGTTTGATGAAAAGTTTGATAAATGGTTTGATGAAAGGTTGGATGAAAAGTTTGATAAATGGTTTTATGCAAGGTTGGATGAAAAGTTTGATAAATGGTTTGATGAAAGGTTAGATGAACAGTTTGATAAATGGTTTGATGAAAGGTTGGATGAAAAGTTTGATAAATGGTTTGATGAAAGGTTGGATGAATAGTTTGATGAGAGATTTTGAAGGGTTTTATGAAAATTATGATGATCATTTTGATGAAAAGTTTGATGAAAAGTTTGATGGAAGGTAAGATATGGATTGACAACTGATTCCAGTGCTTTGATTGCTTGAAGAAACTGCCCTTAATAAGTCGAAACGTAACTTTCTAAATACTTAAAGGGACATTAAGTATGTTGTTGGAGTCACATACTGCCAAAAGTTATAAATGGTGTTATTTTATCGAGTAGTACTGACTGTTGTTGTAATTTATTAAATTTATGCTAGCCCATTCAGTATAGTGACAATATAAAGGTGGAAGTCGCAATTTATGTTTATGTAACCACTGCGTATTTATGGGATATGTAATTTCGGTTTCTGCACATGTAAAACGTTGTTGTTCGATTTTCAATGGAAACAAGTTAATTATCATATACTTGGCGATATAGGGTATGGATATGCAAGTCGAGTTGAATTATTTTTACTCAAACTTAGCACATTTGGTCTTTTGGCACGTGTGAAAGCCAAATGCAATATTACGAACAATGACTAAATGGCTCTTTCAGAGAAATGATCACGGTTTGTTTGAGAAAAGCAAGTAATTGTCAATCAGCAGGGTAGATTTATGTGTATTGAGTATATTGAAGGCGCTGAAGTGGTCTCGTGAAATGCTAAGTAAGTGTTACTTAATGGCTAAATAATACTCCTCAATCAATAAAAAGAGTTCTTAAAAGAATGTGTATGGTTCTGTTAATCCACGCGAGTCCATTTACCTTCGGGAGGCCATTTTGAGGTGTTCACATTAAAATGGCCGCTCGGAGGTAGTTCAAGTGATCTGACTGATGTAGCGACACCTCAACACTCAAAGTAGGGTTTTGAATATGGTAGAATGATGGTTAACCCTCTTGCTGTCTGAAAATCGCATGAGACCTACACATCTACCTCTCACACTAAGTTCCACAAAATTGTCGCTTATGTTTACGGCTTATCGGGTAGTGTAATGCGATGTTCAACGCTCCAACGTAACACTTTATCGTATGATCTTTGATAATAAATGACAAATTTGAGAAAAATGATATTTAAAAACGTGCTACGGCGCATTTAACCCTCTTGATAGTCATATTCAAAGCGGGAATATTTTCTAGGTTATGGGTTGCAGGGTCCGTTCTTGTTAACTTGAAACTCTTTTTTTTTTTTATTATTGGCATGTAATTTCAAAGACACACTGTAGGTTGTTTTAGTGAATTGGGTTGTTAATGTTGCATTGTTCTTTTTCTGTAACACTTGTAAACATTTAGATATACCACGTAGAGAGGTAGACAATGGCACCATGGCAAAGGGGATTAACTTTCTTGATCACAGTTGTTTGTAAGAATCGTGATATATCTGTTAAGATTTAGTTCTATTGCACAAAAGTGGTACCAAATTGAAGCTTAGTTGACAGGGGTTCTGGACAAACGATTGTCAACTTGAATTTATCTATATTTTTAAAAGTGAGGTTAGTGGGGTTATAGTTCGGTACCATATAATGGTCCTATATGGGTTTTGATGGAGAGTACCATCAATGGGTCGATGGGACTATAAAGGTTAAGATTGGAATGAATTTGGAGACTGTGACGAGGCTATCATTGATTTAAAGACGTCAAGAGGATGTTTGTCAGGACAATGGTCAACATAATCGCATTACCACAACAAGCTGTTTCCGTCAATCTGGTCAAGTGTCTGGTCATCCTGAGGTCAAACTCACACAGTCATACATGTAGCATTGTTCGTGTTTCATAGAGGTTAGAACGATAGTAAAGATCGCTGCAACCTGAAATCGGAGAATAAAACAAAACCAATAGTAGAAATTATAGTTTTCGTCTTCCATTATACGTAATATGTAGCATGCAGGGTGATTGGCATATGTACAGCGTTTTCAAAAACCATGCTAAAAAATTATTTATTTGAAAATTATGAACATAATTTCAAGGTGTCATGCTATGTTTTATAAAATTTCATTTATAAGTTCATTTGTATACAGGAGAAGGCCTAATAAGTGTCTCACTTGTGCCTAATCCGTTTGACCTTTGTGTCAATAAAATATGTTCAAAACAAAAAAGTTTTCGCTCACTGTCACGATCATGGAAATTGTTTATGCTACACTAAAACAACATGAGGTGTTACGGGAAACGGCGATTCTTGTAAAACTATTGGTGCTGTAGTTACTTAAAGATTGGAACTGCTTCCGCTTAACTTTAGTTTAACGATTTTACCAAGTCGCTTGAACCAATGAAAAGATCTCACCGAACTGTAACGGCAACAAACTGTCCATTTGTCTTTTTATGTATATTGTTCTTCAAAGTCATTCGACATCAGTTTTACAGTTTCAATCTTTAAAATTATTAGTAGCAGTCGACCAAAACTCCTCAGACCGCCCGAGACGCACGTGCGAGTTTTCCTTTTACATTTATTCAAGAGCTTCAGAATATGCACGAGTTGCGAGTCGCGACTGCATGATTTGCACGTGCATTCTGTCCTGTTTCAAAACAAATGATTGTTATAATACATCTCATAAACAAAAACGTTATCATATTGGTTACTTTAAAACTACTTTAAAAGGAGGGTTCTATCGGGGTATTTTTGTGGAACCGAAAATCGATATTCGAATATCGAAAAGGATATTCCGGTTTACTCGTATATACTATTAATACATGATTAAAACATAATCAAATTGAAATATATCAATGATGGTATTTAATTATTTCGATGACTTTATATTTCACAACTTGATAAAGACAAGCGTACATTTGTTGAAAAATAACAACAGTGAGAACTGAAACCATTCATCGGCGTTGCGAGTGGGGAAAACCTCGGTACGGCATAACAGCATATTGTTTATTAATTTAATTATGTGTTATGTGTCACAATGTGAATATTCTATCAATGTATATATTTTATTGTAAAAAAAAGTAGGTTAAATATAGTGTGTTTTCGTTTCACGTAATGCCAAGAAACCAAGATGGCGGATGTTGCCGATAGATCAGTGATAGAACTTTCCCTTTAACGACACTCTTGAAAATGCATGTGTAATCCGCGCTTGGCCAATACCATATATATTTTTCTTCTTTGTCTTCCTTCTTCTTGTACAATACAGATTGATTTCACAAATCGCATAGTGTGAGCGGGCCTTTAAAATGACGATTCATCAAATAACTTCCACATTCCAAATGGGAAGTCGTTTTCGAGATCTACATTATAGTAACGACATCTGTTTGAAAATATGTTAGTATCGTTGTTAGAGCTCTCGTCTAAATGTCTCTTGTCGGGCAATTAATATAGTCCTGAGATAAAAGCTGGCATGATATTTATAAGTTTATCCAATTATTGTCAGTTATTGTATTTGGCTATTTTCTTTAAAATATCCGTAACCATAACACCATGAATACTACTATAGAGACATCTAAACTATAACTGATATGATATAATGGTAATATGATGTTTATCAGATGATATCAGAGATACTTATCATTTAAAATCAGTAAAATCTTTATGGAACATTACTTCGAGAAAAAACACTTATATGTACAAACTTTCAATATAGTATATATTTTAATATAAATCTAATTATCAGCCTCTTTGCAGTAAATGTGTCTTCTTACATTTTCTCAAATTATGAACATTTAATGGAAAGCATCCAGCTCAATCCCCAATATAACAACGGTGGTTGGGGTTTACGAGTATGTTGACAACATCACCAGCAATTGCGTTCACTTGCGACGAATGCATCTAACGTATAGTGGACGACGTCAAGTTTGCTCTGTTTTCCAGCCTCTTTAATGTAGGATGGGCAATGGTGAGTTTTGCTCATTGTATCAATTTCAAACTTCTTTACCGTAGGATGGGCGACGTTCAACAATAATCACTATACCGTTCAAAACTCGTTATTAACATGACAACCTTGAGTGTGTAACATACCGTAGTCGTGGTGGATGAAAAACACCAACACCACAATCTTAACAGAACAATAGTATCTGATAGAAAGAAGACTTAACGGTCAACATGTGAATAAATTACAGGATTTTAGTGATAACATCAGTTGTCTGACAAACTGGCGAGCATGTCCCGTCGTACCGATAGCACCCGGTATATGATTAACAATCTATTAACACAGAGAATGAGGTAAATAATGTGAACGAGTCTTCAATCAAAGCAAAATCTACATTGTTTTACATGAATATTTTATCTTTGACATATAAATACTTGTATTTATTATTTCGTGAACAAATATGTTCATAGATTATTAATGTCTGTTGGGAACTACATGATTGAACTGAACTGAATTAATGACACTTTCTCACAGTTGGGGACACTGAACAATCATGACATGATTCACGAGGTTAAAATGAAAATCACACAATTCCTCTGAGCCTGGAAACCAAGGAATAAGTCCAGAGAAAAAAATGTATTATGTATAATGTCGTAAAGACAACTCCCACTGGTTCCACGTTCAACAAACCGTTAGTATCTGCAACAACATATCTTTTATCAAGGGTATAGGTGAAATGTAAACAAACACTGATTCTGACTAACTTCTGTCCAATCGCAAGGAGGGACACACAAGAAGTACACACGTGACGCTGGTCATCACTACAGGTGTTATGCAGTGGTATTACCTATACACCTATACACACCCGAGGTGAAGTTTTGGAAACAAGGAGAATATAAACACAAAGTGAAGGTAGTTTGAACATAGCGAGGTAGTCACTATGGTTTTCATTCGAGTGGTTCTGGCACTGCAGGGGATGACTCTACCAAATATAAACCCAGGAGTTTCTGTGATGTCTCGATCTGACTGCGTCTCCAGGTGTTATTTTACTAACACCTGCCACTCCATGATTTACGATGATAACAATCGCATGTGTCACATGCTGGACACCGTGCACGATGTCAAAGACTTGAACACTCCAACCCCTGGACATCAGTACCTCGTCCTTCAACCAGGTATAACATGAACATCATTATAAAGTAAAGTTGGGGTACCTGGGTTTTATGTGTTTTAATGGGTTTTTATGATTTTTAGAGATATTATGCTACAAATGTGTATATCGACGCTCGTTGATTCTTGTTTTTATGTGTTTTTTTCACATAGAGATCAATGCATACAATATTGACGGGCAAAATCAGAAATTAACCTATACTACAATTTCAATCATTCATAAAAGTAAGAACACTAATAATGTCTTTGAGAGATATTGAAGAAGTCTTTATCAATAGGCAACATTAACGTAAAGTTTTGCACTGAACTATCATAATTAAAATACGAGGTCAAAATAAGTGCAGACTTAGAAAAGCAATTTCTTTATAAATGTTGCCGTGAATTTAATGATGAAATACTCTATTTAAACCACTTGAAGTGACCTCATGACATTATTGCCTTTGGCATTAAGGTTTCGTGAGGTCAGTGAAAAACTTGACTGTGCAGTACCGGAAAAAGTGTCAGGAAAATGGGGGGAAAGAAAAGATGTAAGATAAAGCAGTAGCAGATTTCATGGATAAACAACTACTTCTTGCGAGATTGATCATTCGATGTTGACATAAACAACATTTAGTGGTTTTGTAAGTTGAGTGGAAATTTAACTTTAAACACCTCATCTCGGTTTATTACAGGGCTAGATCGTTAAATGTTGATTGGTTCTGACAATACTTATTGTGAAACAAAAAATGAATATCTGGTTTCAAACGCTACGACACAGTCCTCTATTATTTCGATGTGTCGGTATATGTAACATTCTCTTTCCAAAGAGGTTACTCCCTTCAGATTTCCGATCCTAACGTCTGTTCTTATCTCAGGACTTCAGCAAAATGCCCTAACGGGGGAAACGGCAGCCTCATACTGTATCCCTGCTTCTTAACCAATGAAAACTCATCTTTCAACGAATATGTCGACCGAGTGACTTCAAAGATCTAAGCATTTGACTCTAAAGGGTCTTGTTAATTAGCATATGTCCTTCGAATATGTCTGATGTAAATAACGCAAATGAACTATTTTCGATAGTTGTCCCTAATTTGGTCTTCTTTATTTACCAGCATTGTGTATGATCAATTATTATCACAAAATCAAATAGCATATTTCTAGGAAAACACATTAAACGAGAAAACGTTTATCTTACGTTTTGTTGAGCATTATGTCATTGGCAAATGTCACTTTTACAACGGCGTCGCTGATTGCACAACTGGATTCAATTGCAACCAATTAGGAAACTCCCTGTTCTAGCCCATTAAGAACAAAGGTTAGGATCGGAAATCTGAAGGGAGTAACCTCTGTGGAAAGAGGGTGTATTAATAATTGTATGCATGTGTAGTGATAATGACATAGGTAGACCTTTATATATTTATAATGATAATATATGAATGTGTAGTAAAGCTATTGTAAAAAGACATGATCGCAAACATAAATTATCGCCCTTGGATGTCTGTATACTATCTTTTTTAACCTGTGGATCCCTTTCGACGATCTTTTAGGGTTAGTTTGTCTAGGTAAGGGTTGGTAGTGCAGTTCAATTGATTGGTGTAGTAATGAAATGCAGTACTAGTAGTTACTGTCATTTTCACATACCTGTACAAATGACGCGAGTTCTATTTTAAAGGTTTTGTACTCTTACCGTGAATATTTCATGTTTCCAGGTGAGTGTTTGGCTGGTTACATTTGGATAAGAAGGATGAACCTTTGCTACAAAACACATGCATCTACTAAATCCTGGCTTGAAGCAGAGGCGGTTTGTAACCAAGATGGCGGACATCTGATCAAGGTGGAACCAAAGGAAGTCATCTCCTTTGTCAACGCATTGGCTTTCCAAGCAGGTATTGTCGAACGGAAGTTACGCATTTGTTGTTGGAGTCAAATATGTCAAATGTGATTGACTGTGACGACAGTCCTCTCGTAAAGTACTGTTATAATAGAACGACAAGGATATATTTATGGATGTTCAACTTCTTTATTTCACAATGGCGTCGTTTCGGTATATATCCTTATACCGTTGTCAAGCATATGGAAGAGATGGTGAAACAGCAGGTTTTATACAGGATACATGTTGGTATGATAAAGAGATAACAAATACAACAAGATGAGATAACAATGACATAAATGGTTGAACAAGAGAAGATGTGATAACAAGGAAACCAGGGAGTAGTAAGTTAATTAGCCAAGGGGTGGATGAGAGGACAAAGGCACATTCATAAATATATCCTTGTCTTTCCATTACACCAACTTCTAGAATGCCTATCTAACAGTTTGTACTGTTATTGACTGTTCGGACAGCACTGTCGTAAAGTACCGTTTTAATGCTATACGATTGAGTATACTGACAATACACAGATGAGAGTAGTGATTTGTGATCGAAAACCAGACAATGTACTGCCGTTGACGTGCGACAAATAGTCAAATGTAATTTTGAAAAACTTATCTTTAATAGAAAAAAGGCACATTTAGTTTGGTTAGGTTTTCTAGGTCATATAACTTGTAAGTAGAATGCATATAAGAAAAAGGGTAAACATCAGATTACCACTTGGTAACCATACTTGAAAAGACCAATACAGCGGTCAAAATGAGCTGGTATTAAAATAATTAGCCAGTGATGGAATCTAGCAGGAGTTGTTACTTGCCCGGGGAAGTTGTTGGTTCACCTCCACCTCCTTGCAATTATTATTCTATAATGCTTACCCGTTTCTTAAGAAACTACATTTCTCCTACCAGGTTCCTGGTTCTGGATAGGAGGGACGGATGAAGCAACAGAGGGCACCTGGCTGTGGTGGGATGGTTCCACAATCACCGCAGATTTCTGGCACTCTGATCAGCCTACAGGCGGTACAGAAAACTGCATGGGGGTAGCTTCATGGGGAGCCCCAAACGCCTGGCACGATTTTCCATGTTCAGATGATCTACCATTCATTTGTCAGATTCACTTGGACACCTGCTGAAGCTTTTGAAAAATGGTTGACCCTTGCATGAGACGTCATAGATCACAGGCCAAGTTTAGCGCAAATATGTTCCGCAACTGAGATGAACGACCAGTTTTTCCTGTGCGCGACGAAGTAACATAGGAAAAACTGGTTGTTCATCTCTGTCTAAACTTGGCATGTGCATAGTTGTATTTTTGCTGTCTCAGCCTTTTCTCTAAACTTCGGCACCTCTCGGAATTATCCGTACGCAACAATTCAATCTTCGTAATTCATGTTTTCATCACACTGGCAACAACCTTTCAAATAATTGAATTATTAGCTTGGATTAAGACATAATTTTGACAGCACTTGTAGGAAAATATACACCATCTGTTTATGTTAGAAATGTTTTGTTCAATTTAAATCTTTTGAAAATAAAAAGACTGTTAAATCACAATGGGAATATTGTTTTACAAAAATTGAAAACCACCACCCACGTCGTCTATTCGGGGCCCGGTGTCTATTTCTTTCAAACGGCCATATCCCCGGCGTCTATTCGAGGCCCGGCGTCTATTAGAAGAAATACGGTACGTATTGCAGTATTGTAACATGCAGGGTGATTGTGTAGCGTTTTCTAAAACCATGCTCAAACTTAATATTTTAAAATTATAAACATAATCTCAAGATGATAGGTAACAATCATGCTACGTTTTCGTTCAATGTTCCCGATCATGAAAATTGGTTATGCAACACTAACATGGGACCTTATGCACGTTGTGGGAAAACGGCGATTCTTTCAACACTTTTGGCACAGTGCTGTTACTGCTGTAGTTACTTAAAGATTGTAACTGCTTCCGCTTAACGATTTTACCAAGTCGCTTGAACCAATGAAAAGATCTCAACGAACTGTAACGGCAACAAAATGTCCATTTGTCCTTTTATGTATATTGTTCTTCTAAGTCATTGACATCAGTTTCGCAGATTGATCCTTAAAAATGATTAGCAGCAGACGACCAAAATTCCTCAGACCGCACGAGCCGCACGTGCGAGTTTTCCTTTTAACGTTCAAGAGCTTCAGAATCTGCACGAGTAGCACGTGCGATTGAGATTCAAAATGCAAAACAATCGTGACTGCATGATCTGCACGTGAAATATCATGTTTCAAAACAAATGAGTGTCACAACACATCTCCCTCACAAAAACGGTTATCATGTTGGTTACTGAAAAATCTGTAATTATCATCTTGACTAATCAAGTAATTATGACACTCACTCGCGTGTCAAAGTACTTTAACGAAACTGCATGTATAATCCGCGCTTGGCGAATAGCATATGAGACTGGTCATTTCACAAAACCAAAAACTCCCATTGAAAATCGTTTATGTAAGTTCTGTAATTCTAACGTAATTGAAGACGAGGTACATTTTCATACAACATGCAATTTATATTCAGACATTAGAAAACCTCTTTGGAACCACTCCTGGTCTCATGATCCAAATTTCCCCCATCTGTCAGCTAAAGATCAACTCATATCTCAACTTCCCAATGCAAGACATAACTCGTGCCAGTCTCCATTACTGGCTGATTTAGGCCTTGCAGTATTTCCTTAAGAAATCTGTGCTTAGAAATCCAGGCCCACTGTGCATTTCTGGTGCAGCGATTCACTTTCTAGACACAACAAAGCGAGGGAAATACCGCAAGGCCTAAATCAGCCAGTAATGGAGACTGGCAAGAGTTATGTCTTGCATTGGGAAGTTGGGGATGACTCTACCACATCTAAACCCAGGAGTTTCTGTGATGTCTCGATCTGATTGCGACTCAAGATGTTATTTTACTAACACCTGCAACTCCATGATTTACGACGTAGACAATCGCATGTGTCACATGCTGGACACCGTGCACGATGTCAAACACTTGGACACTCCGTCCCCTGGACATCAGTACCTCGTCTTTCAAACAGGTATAACATCAAACTCCTCACAGTGCTGCTACGACTCTCCTGCGTCCTGCCTTTATCAACACTGCATTCGGAGCCGTGACCTCGGACTAGGCGGAAGTGACCCCGCCGCAGGTTGTCAGGGAAGCTTTCGGGTCGTCTGCTGTTTTCGGATCGGTAGGATGTGATTTGTAAATACGGTATGTCAAAATTATGCCTTCTCCTGTTTCTTTTCATTCAATAACATGTTTTTGCTGTTTAAGTACGGGGAAAGTTAGATCTTTCAAAATTTTTAATCAGAAATGTAAAGAAAGTAATGTTCTGTCGAAATTGGGATGGGTTTTTATTTCGGAGTTTTCAATGTTTGAAGAGCTGACTCTAGATTCAGATATTTCCATATGCAGAGTCTGTTTTAATAAATTGGAGGCAGCTCATTTATTTCGGGAGATGGCTGTGTCGGGAGCGAGAAAATTTCTAGAAGCTAAAAATAAACAAAAAAGACGTGCGACTGGTTCTCCTGACTTTCATAAAAACATCTCAAAAACAAGACGGAAACTGAACATGGGTGCCTCAAATTCAAATTCTGATCATAGTTATGGGAAAGATACTGAAATGCTTGTAGACACGGTAAATATCCCCCCTCTTGGTCTAAAAGATGAAAATTTAGACGACCCTCATAGAAAAATGCTTGAAAGTGTGGAGGATGAGTGTGCTACCTTGTGTGGCACAGATTCAGAGACGCAGTCTAAACTGGGGATGGGGAAGTTCAGGGATCTGAATGAGTTAGCGGCAACTAATTTCATGGAGGAAATATATCTTGAAATGAAGAAAAGGTAGGTTGTTAAATTTTATTTCATGACACATTTCTTAGGAAAATAAAAATGTGATTGTACCAAATACCATGTCACTCAAATGATTGAGTCATGTTTTTATCCTAAAATAGTGTACAATATGCCTAAGCTAGATTGAAAAGTGCACTGTAGGCCTAGTTATAATAATAATAATAGTTGTAATATTCAATAAACAATAATAAACACTAACTCAATTTCTTCACTACATAACAACTTCTGTCTGCAAAATAACTCAATGAATCAGAAATAGTTTTGCCATTGAATATTGAATTTTGCTTAGACAATTTTCCTTTATTCATTTTACCACCCACACAATGTTCATATATATAAGGGTGTACATGCAAATTGAAATATATTAAAAAAGGTGAAAATATACCACCCTTGTCATATAAATTCATTCAAGGACAGTGACAAATTTACCCCAAGTCCTGCATCAACAAAAATTTGGAAATGACTCATAAAAATTTAAGCTGGTTAGGACAAATTGATATGATTATTGTTACCATCAATTAAAAGATTAGATTTAGAAAATTCTATGTTGTATTCAAATGTAACAAACTTAGAAACCAGGTTTCCATATCAATCATCAATCCTCATTCCATATCTGAACTAATTAGCAAGTAATAATGATATGTAGCAAGTACAAGTTATTTATAATATAGGCCAAATTAACTTACTATCAGAATAATATTTTCATATGTGGGATAAACTTATTTTGTAATTTGTACAGTTTAAGGTCTGGATCAAGTAAATAAATAATCAACAACTTCAATATAAGTTCTCAAATATTATTGATAGAATTATTTTACTGAAGTTAAATATGAGTGAATAATAACTTTTTTATTTATAGGGTTCCATTTGTTCTTAACCTCTTCTCCACAATTGCTGGCCTGGGAAAAAAGGATAATGCCAAACTAGAAGATCTTGCACCTCTGATCTCATGTTATAGGTGAGTCAATGTGATGGTCATTTGAGTTTCAGTTTCAATTAATCAGTGTGTTAATTTGAATAAATTGGTATGTGTAAGTCTGAATTAATCAGAATTATATTCAGTATAGGTCTGTCCTTCAGACATTTTAGTTTGTCCAAGCAGTCTTAAGTATTTAGCGATTTAGAGTTTAGACTTCTGCAGGTCAAAGGCCATTGTCCTACTACAATTTCAAATGACCTACTAACTTCTCTAGGACATTGAGGCTGTTCAATAAATAATTTTATTCCTACATATTAGCCTAATGAATCATGAATATTCATCTTCACCTATCAAAGAGTAATTAATCTGTGGAAATTTAAAAGTTGACTAAGTTGATACAAGTTGCAGTATGAAATATCATTAATAATTTAGGTGAATAATTTCATTAGATTTAAGTATTTGAAGAGCTTCAGGCCAATGGCCTATTGCCAGATACCCACTCAGGACATTTGTCTTATTCACATTTCTAGACTTCAAAATCACTGTTAATGGGCTCACACCACATGGATCAAAGCCCATACCAACACATGATGTACACAAAACTAACTTGATACGGGAATTGTCTTTTTTAAGTTCGGACAGTGTCTCTGCAAGGACCTCTTTATCTTGAGTGGAATATAAGCAAGAATAAGGAGCATCATATATATCATTGTGTGTAAACATTTTAGACAACTTTCTGGCTGCCTCACTCATATACTTGAGTGGGAGAAAGAGAAATGTAACTGGAAAATCAGATGGAGACAATTTCAACTGTTCTAATACTGGCAAATAGACTGCCTCATAAATACCATAGGTATCCCCTCCTTCTTTTACAGACACCTTTTTCCTTACATCAAGAAATATGTTATTTCTATCCGGGTTAGCTTCAATGATCTTGTAAGTCGAACGCAAACCTAGAACTCCAGGGAGAGATTTCTTTTGTTGCTGGGTTAACGTTCCACTCAATCCCATGAAGAGTGCCTTGTTGAAACATGGAGCCAGTGTGTGTAGGCGTTTAAAAGCAGTTCTGAAATTCCTTCCCCTGAAACAGTGTGGAAACTTGAAAGTATACTAACAAAATATTGATCAAATGTGAATATGAAAATGCATATTTTTAGCTCATCAGGTTGGTGGCTTTAAAATACAATGTTTGAGCCAGCCTTTATTAACAATTTAAATTCATTGTAATAAATGAACTACCTATGTGCAGTTGGCACAACTCATCAAAATTTTTATAACCGTTGATTTATATATAACTACCAAAGACTTTAAAGCATGCAAAAGGCTAAACTTTTTAAATTGAATTCATATCAATAATATTACCATTCTTCCACAATGTGGTACTCATCAATCACGACTGTTTTCACACGCTGACTGAAGTCTATGTTCTGCAATAACTCCCCTCCAGTCACTGTGTTGAGCAGCGCTTCAGGATGACACATCACCACTGAGAACTGGCCACGCAGAACATCCTCTCTGTGACAAGGCACCCACTGCCACTCTCCCTCTCTCAGCTCCACCACTCTGGATATACTGCCTGCAACAGTAAAGCTTCATTATAATTATTGTTTTGATAAAAAAATGTCATTACCATTACTCAGTGGTCTTCATCATTACAAATTCTGCCTTACAATAGGAAAGTGTAATACATTCTTCCGGATTTATTGATTTTAAAAATGTATCTAACACTTTTATATTTTATGAGTCATGGTTAATAACTATTTTCTGTTCATTGACATCCAATAAAATCTCTACATACAATTCAAAGCAAAAGAGATTGAATTTTAAATGCATTGTCTCATATCTAACTATGATTTTACATCTATATGCCTAAATAGAGTCACAATAAAAAAAATTCCTTTGACAGTTTGTACCCTTTAAAAATGTTATTACCATGAGCATATAAATCTTTGATTCAAGATGTGAATGGAACAAGTTTTTAGTTTTTAGTTACAATTCTGCAAATAGGCCTATATTGAAAATAAATATTCACCAATGTTTTCATTTTAGTATCCATTGTATTTCTTTATAGATTACCTTCCATTTCAATCTTGCAGCAAGTAATATTTCTTGCAGTCATATGACGAAGTTGGTCATCCTGGATCACGTTCAGGGGCGTAACAACGATGACGACTTCATCGCCAGATGATGTGAAATCTATCCGACTGATTAATACAAAAGCACATGACATTTATATACATATGTATCATTTATGAATAGTACCATAATATACGATAATTCTTTATTGCCTGTTAGTGAATTTATTTACATCTAAGTGAGCAGAAATACACAATTATAGGCCTACAGGATACATATATATTTATAATAATACATGGAAGAATATGTAGGTCTACAAAAATAGTAATGTGAGTGTCCTGATAAAATATTTAATTTAATTTCAAACAATTTGTAAATATGTTTCACCCAAATCGACAACTACACAAACACATAAAATACAAAATATACCTTATGAAATTAGATTCACAATAACATACTGAACAATATTTACCTTATTAATGCAGGAATGACCTGATATAGGAGACTCTTCCCATATCCAACAGGCAAATTCACGAGAATATCATCATGGTGGTGACCTTCAAAATACGATCTGATCAGCTCAAGAACTTCCACCTGCTTAGGTTTCAATTCCAAACTCTCATTTGGGAAACATGACGAAATCAACTCATTCATAATTGCCGCCATTTCTTCTCCTGCGTAGTGATCGGACATCTTTACTTCTACCCGGAGAGAGATCAATGCACACAAAATAGTTCTCCGAATTTTTAATAACATATCGCACAAAAATTAGGTTTGCTTGAAGTTTAGTACGTATTCGTATTTTCGGTTTAAAACCTTTTAAAACTGTTGTTACATAAACGTAACCGGAAGTATAATAACGTAATACGCCATGGTCAGGAATCCTGACCAAGATTGTCCGTGAACCCAGGGATGATAGTCGGTCGATCAGCCCTGGGGACGAGGTTGGTATAACATGAGACGTCTTTATAAAGCTTATTTTCCATGACTTCGCTGCTCCGAATCATTTAACCACATTTAGTAAATTTCATTTGTTGTTATTGTATTTTTACTAAGTAGACATTCAACTGTGTGAACGCTTCAATTTATTAATCACAGGTGGGGATTGTTCAATATTGAATGATTCAGGCAATATTACCAGACGGAAAGTGGATTTCTTGTTTCTGAAGCTTTGCCACAGTCCTATTTCTACGTGTGCACATACAAGAGACGGATCTTTAAAATATATCCATTAGTAGTAGAGCTTTTTAAAAAGACAAACAATGTTTTTATCAATCATTTTCACAGAAGTACATGTATGACATGAATTTTACTTTTCAAAGGAAATTTTCTCTAACTGTGAATATTTCATGTTTCCAGATGAGTGTTTGGCTGGTTACATTTGGATAAGAACTATGAACCTTTGCTACAAAGTACATACATCAGCTAAACCCTGGTTTGAAGCAGAGGCGATCTGTAACCAAGATGGCGGACATCTGATCAAGGTTGAAACAGAGGAAGTCAACTCTCTCGTAAACGCATTGACTCCCAAAGGTATTATCGAGCATAAGTCTATATTCAGTATACACTAAATGTACCTTTAACCCCAGTTTGCAAAGCTTATCTATCGTATGAGCTGAAGGTTTTAAGGTTTATTTAAGGTGCCTTTCAATGCCATAATTATGTGGATACAGTTTCCCCTATTGTTAATAAGAAAGAAAGATTTTATCGAATACAACGAATTAGTCAGGGTGTAAGCTTTGAGATGGTCAATTTTGGTATAGGGCTCACGGTCAACTATAACCTCTTGCTCTCAAAGTAGTATAGAATGTGAAATGACTGTAAGTCCTGAGCTTTACACTACGTAATCCGGACAAATGAAAGAGATATGAGCAACAAGCTGTTCTGTGACTGGTCAATACAATTCCCTTGCAGGTCGTAAGTCGTTCCAGTCTCCGTCACTGGCTTATGTTCAGTTTAGCTACAGCTACGCTAGCACAGAAAACGTATAGGAATGCAGCAAGGCTTCGATTAGCATGTGAAGAGAATGGCGAAAGTTATGACTTGCGGCGGACGTTGTTGGTCCACAATCTCCACCATCTTGCAATTAGTCACTCTATAGTCTCTCTGCATTCTCTGTACTCGTTTCTAAATACAACATATTTCTTTTACCAGGTTCCTGGTTCTGGATAGGAGGAACGGATGAAGCAAAAGAGGGCACCTGGCTGTGGACTGACGGTTCCCGTATCACCTCAGATTTCTGGGAACCAGGTCACCGTAATGACCGTGAAGAAGACTGCTTAATGGCAGTTTCAAAGACTTGGCACGATGTTCCATGCTCTGTTGGTTTTCCTTTCATTTGTCAGATCAACTTGCCAAATCACACTTGCTAAAGCTTTTGGAAATTGTTTTGATCTTCAGTGAGCCTTTGCCGTTGAACAATAAAGTGAAAGAGTAGGTGTTATTTATGATAAAAAGGTGGCTCTCATAGTAGATATTACTGTTGTACAATAAAGTGAAAGAGTAGGTGTTATTTATGATGAAAAAAAAAGTGGCTCTCATAGTAGATATTGCTGTTGTACAATAAAGTGAAAGAGTAAGTGTTATTTATGATAAAAAGGTGGCTCTCATAGTAGATATTGCTAGTGTACAATAAAGTGAAAGAGTAGGTGTTGTTTATGATATAAAAAAAAGTGGCTCTCATAGTAGATATTGTTGTTGTACAATAAAGTGAAAGAGTAGGTGTTATTTATGATAAAAAGGTGGCTCTCATAGTAGATATTGATGTTGTACAATAAAGTGAAAGAGTAGGTGTTATTTATGATAAAAAGGTCTCTCATAGTAGATATTGCTGTTGTACAATAAAGTGAAAGAGTAGGTGTTATTTATGATAAAAAGGTCTCTCATAGTAGATATTGCTGTTGTACAGTAAAGTGAAAGAGTAGGTGTTATTTATGATAAAAAGGTGGCTCTCATAGTAGATATTGCTGTTGTACAATAAAGTGAAAGAGTAGGTGTTATTTATGATAAAAAGGTCTCTCATAGTAGATATTGCTGATGTACAATAAAGTGAAAGAGTAGGTGTTATTTATGATAAAAAGGTCTCTCATAGTTGATATTGCTGTTGTACAATAAAGTGAAAGAGTAGGTGTTATTTATGATAAAAAGGTCTCTCATAGTTGATATTGCTGTTGTACAATAAAGTGAAAGAGTAAGTGTTATTTATGATAAAAAGGTGGCTCTCATAGTTGATATTGCTGATGTACAATAAAGTGAAAGTGTAGGTGTTATTTATGATAAAAAGGTCTCTCATAGTAGATATTGCTGTTGTACAGTAAAGTGAAAGAGTAGGTGTTATTTATGATAAAAAGTGGCTCTCATAGTAGATATTGTTGTTGTACAATAAAGTGAAAGAGTAGGTGTTATTTATGATAAAAAGGTGGCTCTCATAGTAGATATTGCTGTTGTACAATAAAGTGAAAGAGTAGGTGTTATTTATGATAAAAAGGTCTCTCATAGTAGATATTGCTGTTGTACAATAAAGTGAAAGAGTAGGTGTTATTTATGATATAAAAAGGTCTCTCATAGTAGATATTGCTGTTGTACAGTAAAGTGAAAGAGTAGGTGTTATTTATGATAAAAAGGTGGCTCTCATAGTAGATATTGCTGTTGTACAATAAAGTGAAAGAGTAGGTGTTATTTATGATAAAAAGGTCTCTCATAGTAGATATTGCTGATGTACAATAAAGTGAAAGAGTAGGTGTTATTTATGATAAAAAGGTCTCTCATAGTTGATATTGCTGTTGTACAATAAAGTGAAAGAGTAGGTGTTATTTATGATAAAAAGGTCTCTCATAGTTGATATTGCTGTTGTACAATAAAGTGAAAGAGTAAGTGTTATTTATGATAAAAAGGTGGCTCTCATAGTTGATATTGCTGATGTACAATAAAGTGAAAGAGTAGGTGTTATTTATGATAAAAAGGTGGCTCTCATAGTAGATATTGCTGTTGTACAATAAAGTGAAAGAGTAGGTGTTATTTATGATAAAAAGGTCTCTCATAGTAGATATTGCTATTGTACAATAAAGTGAAAGAGTAGGTGTTATTTATGATAAAAAGGTGGAGACTGGCAAGAGTTATGCCTTGCGTTGGGAAGTTGACCTTGTGATGGCTGATAGCATATATCCGGGGGCATCCGTGTTTAACAAACACATCTTGTTTTACTTCTTGTAATATGATTTAGAAATTTAGAAAAATATATATCGTTTGGTTCTAGGGTTTCAGTAATCTGAACTTCAATTGATCGACAGATCTGTATCAGAAAACCGTGTCTGCTCAAGTGGTTACACCCGAGAGGACCCTTTCCATTATTTATTATGCTTTTTACATGATAAGTTCAGAGTGAAGAAGTATTTTTGTCAAAATCCATGCTATCTTGAACGGCGACGAATCACTGTCTTGGTCGGAATGTGAAATGTTAATTTTATTTTTATTCTATGTTTGTTATTATATAGCAGTTGTCACAAGTTTTTCTTTTTTCGCTGTCTCAGCATATTCGCTCATCTATTTCCTGAACTGTTTATATTATCAATGTATTGTTCAATTTATATCGCTTGGAAATAAAGATACTGTTTAATCACAATGTGACTATTGTTTTAACTAGCTATGGAAACAAACAACAAACATTGGGGAAAAATACCTTTCGCCCAGGGATATAGTTCGCTACTTAGCATGATAAACAAAAGGAGACTTTTAGCGCAAATGGAGTGTGCAACAGAGATAAATTACCAGTTTTCCCTTGTGTGCGAACCGGTCATTTATCTCAGCTGCGCAACCCAATCATTTGAGCGAAAAATCGACTGTGCATAAACAAACAAGGAAAATGTAAGGATCCTATAACATATTTATTAGAAGTCTTAGACTTGGAAATAAGATCATTCCCGGACGCCTACTTTAGACATATTTTCAACTTCCCAATGCAAGGCATAACTCTTGCCAGTCTCCATTACTGGCTGATTTAGGCCTTGCTGTATTTCCTTAAGAAATCTGTATTTAGAAATCCAGGCCCGCTATGCATTTCCAGTGCAGCGATTCACTGCCTCGACACAAGAAAGCTAGGGAAATACCGCAAGGGTTAAATCAGCCAGTAATGCAGACTGGCAAGAGTTATGCCTTGCGTTTGGAAGTTGACATATTTTATGAACCACAATGTAATTTTATCTTCGTGTTAACTACTTTATTTTATTTACCATCGATTTGTCATTGCTTGCGCTAACAAACTTCTCTGAGCTCGACAACTAAGGTAACTGTCAAACGTTCCGCTAAGATGAGGTCTCATTAATAATCGATTGAAGTCTAGACATTACGCATCGGAAGAGTTTGAAGTCGTTTAAGTAGCTGGTTTATTTTAGTTCAAAATGTACACATTTATTTTACTGACTTTGCTGTTTTATATAAACGATTTTGTACATAAATCGTTTACAGAATCTAACGGGACTGCCTCATGTTGGGACCTCAAACTTTTGAAGTAAGAAATAATGCAAAATATTATTAAATGTTAATGAAGTAGTATAAAACGCATATTATTCAAAACATTATTTCAGCAATACATGAACATTTGTACAAAAATAGATTTTTTTTATCTAAACAGTTCTGGTGCTGTTCCGTTTCCAAATCAAAAACAATTATAGACCAAAACAAATCATATTAAATAGAGTACTCTGCATCTCCGATGTCCATGATAGACACGAATTTTTACACTGAAATGCAAATGCGTTCGTCTAAGATCGTATTAGCTTGGGATGAAGAACTATCATCGCGTTGGCACCGTCTGTCTGTCTGTCCGTCCATCCGCAGTCCGTCCGTCCGTCTGTCCGTGATCACATCGTTTCCGGAGCAGTACTCGAAAACTACTTGTCCAATCATCACCAAATTTGGTATGCAGCCTCCACATATCATGTGGATGTGCCTTTTGGGGGGGGGGGGGGGGGATTCAACTTTTTGCAAATGTAATTTTTTTAAATTTCATATGGTAACAATTTGGACTTTGTCTATTTGAAGGATAGGGTTTGTTTCCGGAGCAGATCTCTAAAGCTATGTTCACCAAATTCGGTATAGTGCCTCCTCATATCATGTAGATGTGCCTTTTGGAGGTTTGAACTTTTAAAACTTTTTTTTTGTTTACATGCCAACATTTTGGACATTTGTCTTTCAGAAAGGTAATAACTTGGATTGAATTCGGGGAAAGAGGAGACATCTGTTTTACGAGCAAAATGACCTTCTAGTTTTAATTATACACTGCTAAAACTGATTGCTCAACTTATGCGGGGCCTGAAGGGTAAGCCATCTCTCCTGATGGCTCTTGTTTGAATAGCTTGTATACATTTTCATCACAAACTAAGTATACTTTGAGGGTACAAGAATCCCAGGGGTTGCAAACACTATCTTTGAAACAAGCAATTAAATGTAAGAAAGATCAGATCTTATATAGGTCTGCACTTATGATGTGGTCACTGATCAGCTTGAAAATTATGACATCGTCTAAAAGATCTATGATAACATTCAATGGAAGGTGACATCGTAATGTATCAAACTCGCGTTAGTGTTTATCCAACGAGCCGTAGACAAGGGTCTGATAAATTACGATGTTACCCGAAAAACTGTTATAACGTATTTATCTTACCGCATGTGTCAAAATATCATTTAAAAAAAACAAAGAAAAGGTTTTACAGAAAACAGCTGATCGATCGACAAAGTATTACCTTTAACTTGTGTCACGTGACATGGAATGATTGACGTGGATGCATGCTTTATTCATGTTGCGGGATATAAAACATTTATCACCCTCGGGAAGATTTATCAACCCGTATGACATTCTTACATGAAGAAGGATAAATAGGCATATCGCTGATCAATCAGAAAGTATGACCATATACCGTTTATAAAGCATTGCTTTCACTTGAATGTTTTTCTCTCAGTACGAGAATATAGTGTTATGGTATTTACTTATGGCAGGCAGAAGTTAGCAAGTTATTAGTTATTAGTTATTCGTTATTCGAATAACGAATAACTAACTGGTTAGTTATTCGTTATTCGAATAATGAATAACTAACTGGTTAGTTATTCACTATTCGAATAATGAATAACTAACTGGTTAGTTATTCGTTTTTCGAATATCATGCTGGCTGCTTATTCAATCTTCAGAGTTGAACAAAGAAGTAAATATAGATATATATTAAGGGTGGAAACTGACAATATGGGGTGGGGAACCTCGTTCATCGATTACATTCAGTAAGCACTGGCTAGCTATTCAATATTCGAATAATGAATAACTAACTGGTTAGTTATTCGTTTTTCGAAAAACGAATAACTAACCAGTTAGTTATTCGTTTTTCGAATATCATGCTGGCTGCTTATTCAATCTTCAGAGTTGAACAAAGAAGTAAATATAGATATATATTAAGGGTGGAAACTGACAATATGGGGTGGGGAACCTCGTTCATCGATTACATTCAGTAAGCACTGGCTAGCTATTCAATATTCGAATAATGAATAACTAACTGGTTAGTTATTCGTTTTTCGAATAACGAATAACTAACTGGTTAGTTATTCGTTTTTCGAATATCATGCTGGCTGCTTATTCAATCTTCAGAGTTGAACAAAGAAGTAAATATAGATATATATTAAGGGTGGAAACTGACAATATGGGGTGGGGAACCTCGTTCATCGATTACATTCAGTAAGCACTGGCTAGCTATTCAATATTCGAATAATGAATAACTAACTGGTTAGTTATTCGTTTTTCGAATAACGAATAACTAACTGGTTAGTTATTCGTTTTTCGAATATCATGCTGGCTGCTTATTCATTCTTAAGAGTTGAACAAAGAAGTAAATATAGATATATATTAAGGGTGGAAACTGACAATATGGGGTGGGGAACCTCGTTCATCGATTACATTCAGTAAGCACTGGCTAGCTATTCAATATTCGAATAATGAATAACTAATTGGTTAGTTATTCGTTTTTCGAATAACGAATAACTAACTGGTTAGTTATTCGTTTTTCGAATATCATGCTGGCTGCTTATTCATTCTTAAGAGTTGAACAAAGAAGTAAATATAGATATATATATATTAAGGGTGGAAACTGACAATATGGGGTGGGGAACCTCGTTCATCGATTACATTCAGTAAGCACTTGGTCTGTGAAGTTAACGAATTATTTACACTTCCTTATGTGTTTTTCGAAATGTGAACCTAGCGAAAACAGTTTTTAGCAAATTGAATTTATAATTGTTGTTAGTTCATTAATCAATATTAGATACTGTGAACGATATTAACGTTCCTATATTGTGTATAGATATTCTTATACCAGACAGTCAATAACGTAGTAGCTGAACAGAGCTCTTCACGATGTACAGTAGCCGTTTAAAAATTGTTTTGTTTAAATCTGATTTAATACAATAAATGTAACACTTACTAAAAAGTTCATGTGAACTATAATAATGATGTATAAAGGATGAAGAACGTGCTCCGCGAACATAATTATAGGTCAGTTTGAATCCGTCTGTAAGACTGTGAAGTTTGTTACTTTTACGATAATGTCGATTTATGCATAGAATACGTCACTGGCACCCGTTCAGAATACTTAGGTTTATATTGAATCAGCATGTATTAGCTTTGTCTCTAGGGTTCATCTTAGCTATAATAAAGTTTTAGTTATGGCCTCGAACGCCCGTTGTGTCATAGGTTAATCTGAATAATTTGCTGAGAGTGTGAAGTTAACTACTTATTCGAAATAGGCGATTTATGCATCGGCGTCCGTTGAAAAATATAGGTTCATATTTGAATTAGCACATGTTAGGTCTTTCGTTGCGGTGTATCTAAGCTTTGATACTGCTTTATATACGGCCGTAAACGTGCATTGTGGGCTCATTTTGGTCAATCTGTAGAGGCAGGGACCTTAAATAGAGGGACTCGTCTCTTCTGCTCCTTTCATGATCATTTTTACTGAGCGATGCAATTTGACAAATGCTCGTCGCGCTTCAACGCACAAGCGACTGGGTGCTTGCATAAGCGCTTATTTTGTTATCGCAGTATATTGTTGTTACCAGTTGACGTCTCCGAGTCTTGCCGGTGTAAGACAGAAAATGTACCCGCTTTGAAAACACACCGGCGGGTATAATTTCAACGTTAAATTATGACTCAGGGTCACTTTTCAACACCTTGGGTGTATTTTCAAAGTTGAATAATTATCCGTCTGGGTAATCATTTAACATTAATTCGTGGCAATGCGTATCTGAATCGCAAACTGGCGTGAATAATTCATTAACTGTACGTGAGTAAGTACCCATGCGTAAAGAAATAACCATATGTTTTGTTATTCCTTCACCCACTCCAGTGCGTGCCAATTGTGCAATCTACTCGTGAACTTGTATCAACTTGTTCGTATCTTATTCCTGTGGTGTCGTGTAATACGTGTACAGTTTTCTTGTGTCACGATAAAGGCAAGACTAGGTTGAGCATGTCAAGCAATTGGCACGCAATTCAGGCAATTGACAACATTCGTGAGTATTTTTCCGTGCTAATGACACGAATATCATCGAACCAGTAAAAGCACTTCAATGATGTCTCTTTTTCAAAGTCTTCTTCAATAACATGGCCGAACCAATCAGAAATGAGCATGCATCACCCCCGTATACATAGGTGTCCCAGGAATTGACAACATATAAGAATTTGTAGATATAAGCTTAAAGGGCCATAAGTACAATGCTGTGGAATCCCTTGTATTTGTAGTAGAAGGACCCAACACTGGCCGGCTTCTTCATGGCAACATATTTTCCATTCAAAGCTCCCCAGCATTTGTGGTAGTTCCACCTCGAACTGTAACCATGAAACCCTTTATATTTTCCTGTGGGGTTCTGGGGCACCTTAGTACCTCCACCTTGAACACATCAATGAAGACTCTGCAAACCCCGGGTAGAAACTTGCAGACTCTGCAAACAATACTTCTGAAGTTGTATTGTAGACTTGTGTGGCTATCACAAGTGGCAAGGAAGCGGAATGTGTCTGCTAGTTTTAGTCCAACCTCAAGTGGTTCTCTCACGCAAGTCTTTTTCTTCTCCAAGTGAGGAGTTAACTTATCAAAAATTCCTGGGTTAAAGGTCCTGCGGAGAACCATTTTGTTTCTCCACGGAGAAGTTCAGTGAGTAACTGTTCATAGTATCCGAAAGAGTGTCTTTGGTCAATAATTCTCAAACCAAAATGTTCTAGCTTTCCTATTCCGAGGTGAGGTTGCAACATCTTCTTGCTTCCTGTATTATTTCTTCTTCTCCAAGAAGAAGAAGTGTAGCCGATGTCAGATACATGAGCCTTTTTCTTCTCTTCAATAATGGCGATATCTTGTGAGTTGTTCATGGTGTTCACTTTGTGAAAGTAGAGGATGAACTAATTTAAGATAGGGTACTGCCTTTATAGATACTTCCAATGCAGGCAGTACCGTACACCAAGCGTTAATAAAAAAAGGTCATAATCTTGACAAGCATGCATGATTTAGTCATGCCTGTGCCTGCATTTGCACATAATCCGTACCAAAACGCAACTTCATCGGATTATAGACGCAATATATGCGTGCACAGAACCCAACATAGTCGTGGCACTTCGTGTACAATTTTACGAGTCAAATGTGCAACATATACATCAGGTGTAATGTCAGGCGAATAATGCGGAGGTGTGCGCATTGTTATGTAAACAAATTATATAATCAATGCTTCACGCATTGGCACACACTGAGGTCTTGAAATGCGGATGGAAAGTTCGTGCAAGTGTAAACGCACTTTTATACACGTATGCACAAACATATGCTTACGCACGCATGTGCTTATATTTGCATACACATATGTGTACGAACCTACAGTTGGTATACAAGCATGCACATTAGTTATTCGTTATTCGAAAAACGAATAACTAACCAGTTAGTTATTCATTATTCGAATATTGAATAGCTAGCCAGTGCTTACTGAATGTAATCGATGAACGAGGTTCCCCACCCCATATTGTCAGTTTCCACCCTTAATATATATCTATATTTACTTCTTTGTTCAACTCTGAAGAATGAATAAGCAGCCAGCATGATATTCGAAAAACGAATAACTAACCAGTTAGTTATTCGTTATTCGAAAAACGAATAACTAACCAGTTAGTTATTCATTATTCGAATATTGAAAAGCTAGCCAGTGCTTACTGAATGTAATCGATGAACGAGGTTCCCCGCCCAATATTGTCAGTTTCCACCCTTAATATATATCTATATTTACTTCTTTGTTCAACTCTGAAGAATGAATAAGCAGCCAGCATGATATTCGAAAAACGAATAACTAACCAGTTAGTTATTCGAAAAACGAAAAACGAATAACTAACCAGTTAGTTATTCATTATTCGAATATTGAATAGCTAGCCAGTGCTTACTGAATGTAATGGATGAACGAGGTTGCACAACCCATATTGTCAGTTTCCACCCTTTATATATATCTATATTTACTTCTTTGTTCAACTGTGAAGAATGAATAAGCAGCCAGCATGATATTCGAAAAACGAATAACTAACCAGTTAGTTATTCATTATTCGAATATTGAAAAGCTAGCCAGTGCTTACTGAATGTAATCGATGAACGAGGTTCCCCGCCCAATATTGTCAGTTTCCACCCTTAATATATATCTATATTTACTTCTTTGTTCAACTCTGAAGAATGAATAAGCAGCCAGCATGATATTCGAAAAACGAATAACTAACCAGTTTGTTATTCGTTATTCGAAAAACGAATAACTAACCAGTTAGTTATTCATTATTCGAATATTGAATAGCTAGCCAGTGCTTACTGAATGTAATCGATGAACGAAGTTCCCCACCCCATATTGTCAGTTTCCACCCTTAATATATATCTATATTTACTTCTTTGTTCAACTCTGAAGAATGAATAAGCAGCCAGCATGATATTCGAAAAACGAATAACTAACCAGTTAGTTATTCGTTATTCGAAAAACGAATAACTAACCAGTTAGTTATTCATTATTCGAATATTGAATAGCTAGCCAGTGCTTACTGAATGTAATCGATGAACGAGGTTCCCCACCCCATATTGTCAGTTTCCACCCTTAATATATATCTATATTTACTTCTTTGTTCAACTCTGAAGAATGAATAAGCAGCCAGCATGATATTCGAAAAACGAATAACTAACCAGTTAGTTATTCATTATTCGAATAATGAATAACTAACCAGTTAGTTATTCGTTATTCGAATAACGAATAACTAATAACTAATAACTAACTAACTTCAGCCTGCCTTTACTTATTGGTGAGCTTTTCCTCATGATCACCACTGACAGAAGATGTGGCATTGCACGATGTGATAGAATATGTACACGTTGCGTGTACGGTTGTTGAAGATGAATATCACTTCTTTTTAAACTATCAATTATATACGCACCTAACCCTTGAGGTATGAATTTGTTTCAACTTGCGCATAAGAAAAGTTCTGTCAATGTTTACAAAAATCAACACTCAATAATATAGTCGAAAGTGCAAAAATTGACGTTCATGAAACTCGCGAAAATGTGTGTGTAATCCTTATTCGAGTAATATAGAAATCACTTTTGTTTCGTAAAAAGCATATGACTAACTACAAGGGTAATATAATCTCTTTTTATCTTATTTAATTACGTAATATGAAACATACTTGTGAAGGTACACCCGGCTCCTTAGTTCAGCTGATAACTCAACAACCGCCCACCCACTACCTGCTGTAAATATCTGGACAGTTGATCAGTTAACAGTTAGTTGAAGTGCCTGGGTATATATGACTAACCTGTCTTTCTTTGTACGACGAATTTAACGTGTTTGTTTGTCTTGTCACATAGTGCAGGAGTGATTATTTATTTTTCAGTAGAAAGTTTCGTTTCTGTATGTTGAAATAAGTCTGTCATCCAGACCCCTTAGTTGTTAAAGGGGCAGTAGCACATTTTTTGCAAATTTTATTTTTTCAAATGTTCCATTTAAAATGATAGTTTATGTCAATTATATTTACTTTAGCGGGTAAAACATCTTATTACACCAACCAATTATCCGTAGTGGTAATAACGGTGTTGCGCATAAAGCAAACATTGCATGGCGGCCATTTTATTGTGAACACAATTTATTATTCCGAATGACAAAAACGATTCCCATGGCTTTACCAAACCATGTATACTTTTTTTAAAACTAGATTTTCCATAGAGAGAAGGGTGTTTTACTATTGGTGAAATTATTTTTCAAATACATTTCATCGACTTATTTGAGCGAAAATAACGTGCTACTGCCCCTTTAAGAGCCGAGGCAAGTCTACAACGAAGCAAGTCTACAGAGGTCCGTCTGAAATGAACACATCTCACAGGCCCCTTTTATTTTATTTAAAAAAAAATTTCAGAGGCTAAATGTTATACGTACATGAAATATGCATACTTCTTATTTAAATCAACGATATGGTGTATATGAAGTATATCAAGAACACGGTTCTTATACCCGGGGCTAAGAACCAAGCTAAATCTACCCTGACATAAAGAAATACAATCTTATGGAAGAAATTCACGTCAATGTAATTGTAGAAAATGGCCTTTTGAATTCTTAACTGATATGATAATGTTGTTTGAATCCCACGATTTGGGTCATATATATAGTGAATCCAAGAATTTTGGTCATAGTGAATCCCAAAGCATGGGACTTAAACAGGGAATCCCAGAGCTGGCAGCACATATAGTGAGTTTCAGAGCTTGGGGCATATAGTGAATCACAGAGCTGGGGCATATAAAGTGAATCACAGAGCTTGGGAATATATAGTGAATCCGAGAGCTGGGGAATATATAGTGAATCATAGAGCTGGGGGCATATATAGTGAATCCCAGAGCTGGGGGCATATAGTGAATCACAGAGCTGGGGAATATATAGTGAATCATAGAGCTGGGGGCATATATAGTGAATCCCAGAGCTGGGGGCATATAGTGAATCATAGAGCTGGGAACATATATTGAATCATAGAGCTGGGGGCATATATAGTGAATCCCAGAGCTGGGGGCATATATAGTGAATCCCAGAGCTGGGGAATATATAGTGAATCCCAGAGCTGGGGGCATATATAGTGAATCATAGAGCTGGGGGCATATATAGTGAATCCCAGAGCTGGGGGCATATATAGTGAATCACAGAGCTGGGGAATATATAGTGAATCATAGAGCTGGGGGCATATATAGTGAATCATAGAGCTGGGGGCATATATAGTGAATCCGAGAGCTGGGAACATATATTGAATCATAGAGCTGGGGGCATATATAGTGAATCCCAGAGCTGGGGGCATATATAGTGAATCCCAGAGCTGGGGGCATATATAGTGAATCCCAGAGCTGGGGGCATATATTGAATCCCAGAGCTTGGGGCATATATAGTGAAAATATCAGAGCTGGGGGCATTTATAATGAATCCCAGAGCTTGGGGCATATATAGTGAACATATCAGAGCTGGGGACATATATTGAATCCCAGAGCTTGGGGCGTATAAAGTGAAAATATCAGAGCTGGGGGCATTTATAATGATTCCCACAGCTGGGGGCATATATAGTGAATCCCAGAGCTGGGGGCATATATACTGAATCACAGATCTGGGGGCATATATAGTGAATGGTCCAGATAAATTGAACGCCAAAAGAAATGTTACACCTCTTTAATTTGCTTTGTTGTGTTATAACACTCCATCAGTTTAGTGTTTTGTGTTAAAATAGCAGACCTGTAACTTTAATGGTAAATAAGTTATCGCCAGTTCTTCATGGGTGAGGTCAATTGTCCTATTTCCGATCATGCACAAAAACAACAAAATCACAGAATAATCATTAGTTTAATGACAAATTGTACGTGATCAGTATCTGGAATGTCCGCCGTTTGCATTCAAACATGCCTGAACTCTTCGTCTCACAGAAAACGTCAGTCGTCTGATGAAAGCAGGTGGTATCTGCCTCCATTCGGCCATCAATGCAGCAATAAGTTGTTGACGTGTATGTGTGTGTTGACGTCACTCTGGCTACATGAGGACGAGCATTGTCACTGACTTACAAGAAATTACTAATTGTCAAATTTACTTGGTTGTAAAATGAATAAATTAACCATAGATAATTTATACAAATATTGTTAAAATACAATCTAATTAGAATTAAAGAAACAGCTATCAGTTTTGTAAATATTAAAGTGACGAATTTGAAATAATATTATAATTCTTTATCTATCTTTTGATCCTTAAATTTAGTGTGACATTCGTACATTATGGATGTAAAGTTTAAGGTAATTATATACGCCAGTTCAATACTTCGAGCAAAATTTATGATATGATATTGGATTTCTACTTTTCAGAAAAAAATCCTTATTTTCAATTTAAGCTAAAACTAACATATATAAACAAAAAATTAAATGAGAACCATGACGTTGTAATTTTAAAACGTCTGTCGGGGCAATTGGATGGCGAAAATAAACAAAACATTTTAGATTAGTGAGTCATGTTTGACAGTTTATCGTGAAAATGCGACGCGTTTTTATATGTAGTTAATAGTTCGTTTTAGTGGTTCATTGTTGTAGAAAATATTATAAAATCTGATTGAAAACACGTGTTAACTTAAATGATATTGATTTTAAAAAATAAAACACAATTGATTTTTTTAACGAATCAAAACATTCAAATTTGTAAAATCTATACTTGAACGTTTCTATAAATGTAAATATTAAATTTTAATAGTATTTTAAGTTTTTCAATGTGAACAATTATGATAAAAGCGATGTCATATTTGGTTATTGTTTTGTGAATGTCAGTTAATCCCCGTTTCACAAAGTCAAAAGAAAAGAGGGAAAATCGCAACAATTTCTCTGAAAAAAGAAAAGAAAACATAACCCATAAAACTAGTGCTTATTATCTTTAATAGAAAATGTGAATGTTAAATATTTTTAATTATTTATCAGGTAAACTATCATGCAAAAATCCGGTATTAATTTTACGAGAACGCAATCCCTGTTATAATGTAGTGACACCATAAATTCATTTTTTTAAATATGTTGAATCATTCAATTGCGTCTATGGTTTTCCTGTGAACAGGGACCTTTGATTCACAGTATTATAAACTCACAAAGCTTCCACACAAATCTTACAAGCTTGACAGCGTAATTCTCGTGACAAGTTCAAATATTAATTTTTCTACTGGTGGGAAGATTTCTTACCCATATCCGCCTCTTTGTCATGTCACAAGAGATTAAACATTCAAATGAATAGTATATAGAACTTATTCACAGGGTAAGTATCATTTACCTGTGTAGCAAGGGGTATCTAGTTTAGGTAAATCCCATAATGCTTCCTGTTTTACGTCAATGCTCATTGAAGTTCAGCCAAGGGTGACCAAATCTTCACCCCCTTTAACCAACTGACGTCAGTGATGACACATCTAAAGATCAGAGAGCCGAGTTCGCTTGCTAACGATAGTTAACAATCCCTTGGTTGAGTTGACGCACTATCGCATGTTTTAAACCGCAGTTGGCCAAGTGAGGCATTTGTTTCTCCATGTTATACATTTCCGTACACTACATTGCATCACATTAAAATATTGTGCATAATATTAATTACAGGTGTATGCTAAGGCTGAGCAATATTATCGCAATACCAATATGGTGCAATACAATTATTGCAATACGATTTTTCATATCACATATATTAATATATATTAATATAATAATACATATTTTAGTGCAATTCATTCATATATCTTGTTTTTAGGCATAGTTACTAGGTTAAATTGTTAAAATAAAATTTTGAGGTGCAAAAATATGTGTTGAACTGTATTACAAGTGTTTTCCAAATTATATAAGCCATCAAAAGTAACTAATGGTCTATTTTTCGAAAGATTTAAAAAGCTTTTTCCTAATGTGTAATGTTTAAACTGCAAACAGATGTATAAAAATTGAATGTAGAGTTCACTCGCTATATTGCAATACGTATTGCAATATAGGTTGTATGTATTCGCAATACGAAATTTGGTGCAAGACTCAGCCATGTCATCACTCGTTCACATACTAATAACCACTAACTACCTGAATAGTATAATCATTTTTAATTGACATTATGTATGTTGTTGGAGTCACATTATGTCAACGGTTAAATCTTGAGTTCTTTTATCGAGAAGTACTGGCCGTTGCTGAAAATTATCAATTAAATGCTTCATTCAGAATAGCGACAATAAAAGTTGAAATTCGCGGTTTATGATCAAACCCGGACAATTGGTCAAATGCAGTTTTGGAAACTTATCTATAACAGACACAAAGACATATGTTGGTAAGTAATGTTTAATAGGTCATGTAACTGTCGTGCATATAATATAGGACGTGTAATTTCGGTTTCTGCACATTTAAAAGGTTGTTGTTCGATTTTCATTGGAAACAAATAATTATCATTATAGGCTATTATAATGTAAGTTCTTGGTAGATAAACGTATTCCGGCACAAACTGTATGAATGAACCAATATTTAGGCTACCTGTACGAATACCTTGGTCAAACGTAATTTTGGAAATATATTTACAACAGACAAAATTGAAATTGAGGTTGATAATGTTTAACAAGTCATATGACTACTATGTATGTATACATATATATAAGATACCCACGGCAATAAGACACGGGCGGTCAATGGGACAATAAAACATGGTCGTGATTTTGGTCGTCATTAAGAGCGTCGCTTAGCAAATGACGTCATATTGCAGTGTTCAATTGCTAGTGAATGTGTTCTACGACGGGAGGAATTAATATTTTTAAAATGTTGTTTATACAAATAACAAACTTAATATTTCCTTTTTTAAAAATATAAAAGCGAATAAGTTTTTAAAGGCATCTCATATAAGAAATAGAATACTCATTGTTGTGCGCTCTTCGTGTTTTATGGTCCCTGCTATGTTTTATTCCACGATAAAGCACGACAACTCGTCTTCTATTTCTTAAATAAATGGGATGTGTAGTTTTAAAGGTTAGATTAAAATAACTTTCATTAGATAAAGTTTCCTTAAAGACGACATGTCTAGTCCCCCATGTTGATAGAATCGATCGACCAATGTCGCCCTAGTACTGACAATTGTTAACAACATAAGGCCAAACGAACTCAGCCTAGATGTAAGGTGGCTTCTATTACATACCCATCACTAGTTAAACTCAAAGCATTTCAGTTGTGTATTCTCTTACAATGCATTTCAGAGAAATCTTTTCAAGGTTATTCAAAAGACGGTAACACGTCACCAGGATCAATTAATAATGTAAATTCCAGACACGTCATTCTTGAATTGAAAAGTGGAGATTTTGAAAACAAACATGAGTAAAGGGAATTTGAACAGAATTTACAATATAATTTTTTAAATAAAATATGTTACGTAGTTTCTAAGGTCGGGAGGCCACTAGACTATATGTTAGTGGTCTCCCGAACTTAAAAACTACGTTGATGATTAGTTTAGACAGGGGCTCTATATATCTAATTAGAGGGTCCCTGTCTTAACTTGCCACCAACGTAGTTTTTAAGACACCGTTTAACATAAGCTATGATTGATTTCAGGTAACAAAAATAGGTTATTGAAAATATTCAAATGGGAGCTAAAATCTATCAAAGTAATATAATTTATAAAATATGATGTATAAATGTAACTATTCTGCATACTAAAGAAACATGTACATTTCTTTTCGTAACGATGTCATAATGGTATATTGTTGTGAAGGTCGATTCATCCCAGTTTTTTTTTACAAGGTCAAATGTAACAAGAGGCCATATTTCAGCGATTTCCTCTATTGACAGCATGTACGGTTGTGCTGGGTTTTTTCTTCATATTTTTATCATTACTCCCAATTATAATATAAAGAATGGGCGTCTTTTTTACACAATCAAATATGTTAAGTGTCGTATCACTGACCTCTTTTAGTTTAAACATGTATAGAAATCAAATGTTTTGGATATTTTAAAAGGCGTTGTAGCAATTTTTTTGGCATATTATTTCTTCTCACATTTGTCATTTATGATTACTGTTTACGCAATATATTGTTACGTTAGAAGTTAGAAGTTAAAACAGTAGTTGAAGAAAATGGTGCGACGTATAAAGCGCAAATTTTGTGGAACTTGTCAGTGTGAGAAGTAGATTTGTAGGTCCCATGCTATTTTGAGAGTTCGAACAGAAAGATGTTTGACATTCCATCGTGATGCCAAATTACACCTTAAAATGGCCGCTCGATGGTAAATGGACACGTATGGATTATCGAACCATGTACACTCTTTTTATTGATCGAGGAGTATTATATTTTCGCGAGAACACTTATATCAGTAAGAATGGTGTGCTACAGCGCCTTATAAAACATAATATAAAGTATTACATGTTTAATTGTTAATATATAGGGATTGTTACCCTACTAACAAAATTACATAACAAGTGTGATATTTTGTTTCCCAAATGAGACCGAGGGGTACACATATATTTGAATGAGTTTTGTCAAAGTAGTTCGACAGTGCAATCAATCAATGTTGCTTAACTTCTTCGTTCGTTTGCCGCCTCTTTATTTACAGTTTGCAAGTCGACGGCAATGGTATTCGCGGTAAAATAAAAGGCTATCAACCTCGAAATGGGCTAGCCCTACGCCTGCTTATGCGATGTCTGTACTTACTGTGAAAATCAGCCATAAAGCATAAGTATATATTTTTTCATCACATCGACTTTTGGCATGTTTCTTTCTATTTATCAACATAATCAATAACTCTTATACTATAAGAGTTGTCAGACAGCGGTTGATCCAGATGTCAGATGTCAAAAGGTTTGTATTATTAATGACACTTTAAGACAGTGATGGGCGGGTAAGGGACCCCCCCCCCCCCCCCCCCCCCTTTCTTTATTGGTGGACACAGATTGAAGATACATTCACGTTTGATGAGGTGTCAGGGTACACACATGTTTCCTTGTAATTTTTCAAATATCTGTTTCCTTGTAATGATTGTGTTTGTAATACTAGTATGACTCAGTAAGGAGACATAGGCCAGAAATAGGGGGTGGGGGGTGTATTTTAGCCATATTAAAAAAACATCATGAAACACAATGAATGTCGCTTTAAAAATTTTGTGACATTGCAACCCTGATAAAGCTGGTAAAACATACTTGAATGGTGGATACTTGTTCGATGTAGGCTGAATTAACATTATCAGAAATACATGAATTTTACAAAGTGAAATTTTTTTCCTTTGATATGATTAGGAACACTGTCTGTAATAGTTCAAATAGGAGTCTCTTGCAGGACTCAAACTCACATTTTCAGAATGTTTACTATTGGAGATAGTGTGATAAGTTGAGAGTTCTGAACAACCCGAATGTATAACTAAGTTATGTTTATTTACATGGATTGCTGAACAGAAGAGGGGGCGAGATAGCGCAGTGGTTAGCGCGTTCGGCTTCGGATCAAGAGGTTCGTGGTTCGAATCCCGCCAGGGGCACGGCAACTTTCTCTGCAGTAGAATTTCAGCGTAGTACCACCCATGGTTCGCTAGTTCCAGCCGATGCTCGCAGGTTTCACCGCAAAGCATAGCCACATGGCGATGCGGGCCTTCTCCCTGCCATAATACTAGCAGCCGTGATATAAGTGAAATACTCTTGAAAGCGGCGTTAAACACCAACTCACTCACTCACTGAACAGAAGGGCATTTTATGAATGCTTCTATCAATAGTTATCAAGATTTGTAAAATTTGGTCTTCTTGAAAGAGTGCGAGGTGAAATGATTTGGGTTAAATACCACTTTCCAAAGTATATTATATACCAGCAGCTATTGTTATTGGCAGAAAGCATGCTAAATCATTGTTGGTTTGCATTTGTGGTGAAACCTACAAGCAACATCTGGAAAAAGCAAACTATTGGTGATAATACACTGAATTTCATTGCAGGTGAGGTGATATGGGGTTTTACTTTCACAATCAGCTGGTATTATTGCAGAGAGAAAGGTCGCAACACCATTGTGGCTATGTATTGCAGTGAAACCTGCGAGCATCGGCTGCGTGTAGAAAACGTCAATACAGCAGGCAAAGGTGCCAAGCTCCTGGCAGAATTTAAACCCCAGACTCCTTGATCTGTAGCCCAATACACTAACCACTGCACTATCCCACCATTGCATTGCAGGATTGTATCCAAACCTAGTTGCATGTACAGTTTATATCCAAAGTTATGAGCCCATGGTAGGGTTTAAACCACAGACTTACTGTTCCAATGGAAGAAATTAAGACATTCCTCAAATGTTTCGTCTGCATCCTGAAAATGATTTCATGGATTTGATCATTCAAAACAATACGAAACAAAAACGAAAGATAAAATCATTTATTACATTTTTTTCACAATTAAATCACAACATCAATTAAAAGTCGTTATCAAATATATTTACAATATAGTGAAGCTGTACATAATCTACAAGATCATACATAAACATTGATAGCGGTTAACAACATTATTTAACATTCTTGGAAAATTATAATTAATATAGAGTATTATGCTCATTCGTAAGAGGTATTGTATAAAATCAACAGTTAAAATATGTTAAAAAAATTATCGTGAAAACAGTTCACATTAAAGTAATTATATAAAATTAAAATCATGTAAGAATCAAAAGACCCAGTTAATTAAAAGATATATTGCACCGATCTAAAAACACATCAATTTGGCAGAAAATAGTTCATTAATGTTATCCAAAAAAGAATAAAATTTGAGGGTGACAAAACATCTCTGATAAAAATTTAATTAAATTATCTAAGAAAAGTTTAATCAGTGAATAATGGTGGAATTTAGTTTTCAGAATTAAAAATTTAAAATGCAGATAATCATACACAATAACAATCAATCGTTCCCTAATCTAATTTAAATCTACACCTAATTACCTAAACAGAGCTGCAGCCAATTATCACATGTTAATACAATCAGCATGACTACAAACTCGTTCTTACTGCCCATGTGTTTTACTGTCAGAAGATGCTTTGATTTTCCTTTTACTCATTCTTGTACACACACACATAAATACTTGTATACAATGCTGCCAAATATCAAAAGCATATTAACCCTCAACCTCTCTATTCAAGGTATACCTCTTGCCAGTCTGCATCACTGGCTGAAATAAGCCTTGCAGTATTTCCTTCCCATTTCCATGCTAAGATAATGGAGCATTGCAACTGAAATACATAGTGGGCTCTGATTTCCTGGCACAGAAATCCTAAGGAAATGCGGCCAGGGTTAAATCAGCCAGTAATGGAGACTGGCAAGAGTTATGCATTGTGTTGGGAAGTTGATTAACCCTGTGCAAGCCGAAAGATTATCAGTGGTCCCTCTCATTAGGGGGTCTGTAAGGAACGTTCAGTGCCTTGAACACGGACTCCTCTGTCGGGGTCGGGATGGTCGTCCCCTCGTAGATCTTCTCACTTCCCTGTACAACAGAATTATAGCATTTTGGCAAATTTGCAGTACATACGGGAATGTTCCTATCCTTAGTCAGTGGTCAAACACTGTACACAATCCATAAAGGATTTGCTTTGCCTTGGATATTTCATCAACTTTCATCAACCTATTGGGATTCTCTATGTACCATATTTCCTCTAATAGATCCCGGGCCTCAAATTGACGTCGGTGTAAGGTCCCAAAATGTTCGGATCCTTAGTCAATGGTGAATCAACTGTACACCATCCTCTTTGTTATGATTCCTAACTGGCCACTTAACTTGTGAATGTAAAATATCCCAGGAAAGCCTTGGATAATCTTAACTTTTATCAACTCATATTGGATTATTTTTATGCGCTTTGAGCCTGCACCATGTGAATGGATACAGGGCTTTATAAATGCCCATTATTATTATTATTATTTGATAATATAAGATACCCACGACAATAAAACACAGGCGGTCAATGGGATCGACAGTGTGCTTTATGAGACAATAAAACATGCTCGTGATTTTAGACGTCAGTTTGAGCGTCACTTAGCAAATGACGTCACATGTTACGTCACTTTGATTGTTCAATGCTAGTGAACGTGTTCTACGACGGGAGGCATTAATAATTTCAAAAAAATAATATATTCAAACAACATAATATCTGCACAGCTTTTATATAAAAGCGAGTAACTGTTTTAGAGCATCTCATATAAGAAATAGAAGACGAGTTGTTGTGCTTTATCGTAGAATAAAACAAAGCAGAGAACATAAAACACTCAGGGCTGCGCCCTTCGTGTTTTATGCTCCCTGCTATGTTTTATTCAACGATAAAGCGCGCCAACTCGTCTTCTATTTCTTAATCAGAAGACACTTGGGTGATTCTATTTGTACCGTATTCCTCTAATAGATGCCGGGCCTCGATTTTAAAGACGCCATATATATATGCCGGGGTATGACTGTTTGAAAGAAAGACACAGCACCTCAAAAAGATGCCAGGAGCCATATTTTCAAAGTTCTCTTAGTGCTAAGATAGTCGTAAGTGCCATATATTAACATTGACTTACGACAATCTTAGCACTAAGATAGCTTCGAAAATATGGGCCCAGGTCTTGGTTAGACACCAGGTGATAAGAAGAGCAAACTTTTTAAAAATCCAAATGTAAGGTAATGTAAAATAAAAATGTATATGTTGCCGTATGTCTCTTAGAGAATCATTTTTCCATTCGATAATGAATAAATAATCCCCAAAATGATTTCATATTCAAGAATGATTGTCATGATTGCATTTCTATATGTTTGTTAGTCGGGTGATTTATATGCCAAAAAATTAATAGAGGCCGGTCTCGAATAGAAGACAGGGTTGAAGGGGGCGTCTATCAGAGGAAATACGGTATGTCTTGTATAGAGTATAGAACAAAGAATAATCTCACCTTCCGGACGACACCAGTCTTGAGAGCATGTTCATTCAGTGACATGTTCAGTTTTTTGCACAGATGGCGCAGGGATCGGTTAAAGTGGGCAGAGCCAGTGAAGTAGACGAGAGCACAGCCGTACTCATCATACGGCACCACGATGATGTCCAGCCGGCGGTGCTGGCGTAAAACAAATAATTATTGTTTCAAATTTGGTTTAGTCAACACATGAAAAGACAGTCAACATCATCAACTTCTGCTCCACTTTCATACCCGGTTAGAACCCCACTCAAAGCTGCGCATTGTGACCTATGAACCGACTAATCAAATACTTTTATTGCGATGGTTACCGTTAAAATTTCAGCCAACCACAGAGAGCCTTTAAAACTGCAGTTTGCTCTTTCAAAAAATAGCAACGTTCTTAGATGAACGAATTGAAAAGTTTTTTTCGTCAAAATGCCTAAGATGGAGACAGAGGTACTTGACCACTTGCATGCTGCTAAAGACATTTTCTTATCTTTGAAAACAGGAGGTGGCAGGCTGGAAAATCTTTCTGACGCGCCTTTCAAGCACTGTCATTGGTTGTGTATTTTAAGATAGTTCCTAGTTCATAGGTCACATCGCATAGCTTTGATAGGGGTTTTAACCCAGGGTATGAAAGTAGAGCAGAGTGTATACGTTTTACCCTAAGACAGGATGATCTTCACAAAGTATAACATGGATTCTATTTCCCTCAGCCTTAAGTGTTATAACTATGGGTTTAGGCACTCTTAGTACTTTGGGAACTTGCATATGTTCAAGGTTAAAACAGTCATATTAAAATCAACCCTGTTTCGAGGAATAAAATTTGCAAAATAGTGCATCTATAGGGATACAAACTGATTCTATAGATTCCTTGCCACTAGGTTTGTATACTGGTAGTCACATGTTCTGTACCAGTTTAGTACAATCAAAACCTTATTAGCTGTGAAATAATTAAGAATTAGCATATTTTTCAATTAATCAAATTTTGGAGGAATTCCATTATCAAGTTCACATTAATATACAATGAATTATTTCATTAATGATCCTACTTTCTTATTTTCTCCGGGTAGCTTACAGACACCCAGGTATTTCTTCTGGTTTCCGTTGTCTTCTGCAGATACTAGGTCGTCCGTCAGAAAGTCTGTGGGCAGTCATATTGAAAAGGTCATCAAGTGATCAATTTTCACATTCTTTCTTTAAGTGACAGTGTAGAACTTTTATTATGGATGACAACTTAACAAATAATCAAGAAGTTGTCATTCATATTTCAAATCAAGTCAGTTTGACAAAGTTCTAAAGAGTATACACAACTATGTTATAAGAAAATATTAAGTGTAAATGTATTAGTAAATCTGATAACCAAAGTATTCATATCAGTCCCTGAAAAAGAAATCTTGATTTCTATACTCAATCAATAATAAGGCATGTTCAACTGCCTTGAAAATGGAAACTTTTGGTATGGGGTGTAACTTTTTAAGGTTTTTCTGTAACTTTGCCATTTATAATGACAATTGACAATATAACACTTTTAAGCTGGCTATTTTTCAAACACTGCCTCAATGCGTACCAATTTCCTTCAGTTTGGCAAGGAGCTTCCCGTACACGCCCTGATGTGACTTGCCGTCCGGGTGCGTAACAAGAACATCGACATCACCGCATGTCGTCTTCCCACGTCGGTACGAACCGCACGCCTGCGCAATGATTCCAGGATGGATTGATTCTGCAGCATCTCTCACCTGTAGGTAGCAGAATTGTGACACTGAGGATAATGAATTACTCAGTTATATTCTGAGTGGAAAGTTCACAGGAATCATAACTTATGAACAAAGAATCAGTAAATGTATTAATACACTATTCATAGTACATTGAAATAGACATGACAATATCATTTTCTTTGATTACTCAATGATTTAAAGTAAAATTCATTAATTTATCCGCTTTCCACCTAATTTCTATTTAATATGCACATGTACAGTGTACATGATCACCATTAAAACTATATAATTTCCACCTCTTGAGAATGTTTCTAAGTGAAAGACGAACTGCATCCCAAACAAAAATCCTGGTTTGGCCCCTGTACATACAGCATAGTACAGTCTGATTAAAAATCGACCTTGTTCCGAGGAATAAAATTTGCAAATAATGCATCTACCATGATACGAACAGGTTCTATAGCTTCCCCGCCACAAAGTCTGAGATGTGCATGTTCTGTACCAGTTTAGTGCAACCAAAACCCAGTTATATAGCTGACCAAACACATCATGGTTTTTAACGGTCGTCATTTTTAAAGCATTCGGAATCATTCTTAACACATTTCTCATGTTATGGAAACCAACGAAACTATGGCTTTGAGAGTTACCTGCCTACAGGCTGATATCAGACGGTTTGGCGAGGAAACCTCCGAACGATATGAATTCGTATCCCGGTGCACTATTTTGAAACTTTCATTCCTCGGAAAAGGGTAGATTTTAAGCAGACTGCAGCGTAGTAAGACAAATAAAGTCACGCCTACCACTTTTTCTATTTCCCCAGCTTCTGAGTGTGGCATGCGATCCAGTAGGTCGTCATAGAGACGAACCCCGACCTTCTGCTGGTGGGTCAGATTTGCTTTTGCCTTGAGATCATCTATTGAGCGGAAACCCTGAAATGAAGAGAGAATAAAGAGTCGAGTCAAGAATGTACTTACCGATTTTGCGCGAACAACTCGAGTTGAGATGTCACATGGATTATGGGTAGTGCAGATTCCTCTTCAAACACATACACATTATCTATTAAATATTAAATCTTTAAATCTTTTCAAGAGTATTTAACTCTTATCACAGTAAATAATATTATTGCGGGTAGAAAGCACACAAAATATATATTTTTTATTAATAACATTTTATTGTCCGCAATACAAAGAACATTGGAAATTTGGTTTGTGCATTTTACATCCGGCAACCACACTGCAGCGCCAGTTCTAACGTTGTTCTGTCCTTATAATGTTGAGTGTCAAGCAAGGAAGCAACAACTCCCATCTTTTGGTATGACACGACCGGGAATCGAACCCCGATCTTCCGGGTGATGAGCAGACACTCTACCAACTGAGCTACATTGTGGCTATGCAGTGCGGTGAAACCTGCAAGCATCGGCTGGAACTAGCGAACCATGGGTGATACTTTCCTGATTTTCACTGTAGCATTGCACCAAAACCTTACTGCATGTAGTACAGTTCCACTGCGCTATCCAACACCTCATTCACATTAAATTGACCGCTTTTAGATAGTTTAAGTGATCTGACTGATGTATTGATGTACTGATACCTAAACACACACAGTAGAGTTTCAAATGTGGTAAAATGATGGAATGGTCAAACATCTTGCTGTCTGAACTCTCAAAATCTTGTGAGACCTACAAATCTAAGAGTTTCACAAAAGTGTTGCTTCATACGTTGCACCATTTTCTTCCAATACGGATAACCATTTTCTATTGATACAGCTTATCGGGTCGTGTACTGGGATGTTTTACCCTCTAATGTAACAACATATTGTATAATCTTTAATAATAATTGCAAAAAGATAAAATAATATGCCCAAAAAAATGCTCCTTCAAGATCCAGCAGGCTGCAGGCTTGAGTTCAAGCCAGCCAGTGCATCCCCCTGTCATCTGCCCTGTGTGACCAAGGATGAGAAGAAAATGAAAGAAGCACCTGTTGATACCAGACACGGGCAGTGTGCGGCCCCGCCCCCCATACATCGGTGAACATGTTGAGTATCTTCACTTCCTCGTTGGACTTGAACTCTTCTAGCTTCCGCAAACCTCCGCTCTGGATTATCTCCCATACCTTGTCAGCCAGCTTCGCTCCCACACCTTGTAAACCTCGAGCTTCCTGAAACATGTTAAAGTACACGTGTAATGCATTTTTCTCAAGAATGACAGATTATTACCTCTACGTACATTATATATCGGAATCAATTGAGCATAAAATCAAGACAACATACACTTGCAATTGACTATTTGGACGATTTTAATTTACCCATTTTAACAATGCCACATAGATCTTTGAACATTACGCAACATTGTTAATATATTTGTCAATTCAACAGTTATTAACTTTTTTCGCCCGTTGGAAGTTATAATAACGGTCCCTAAATTATGGTGATCCGGAACTGCCTGAAGTACGTTGTCTGATAAATTGTTTATTTTTCAGAATACACGGCAGATATAAAAATAATTTGCATTGTAATTTACAGCTAAGTGTTAAGATATGCAAAAAAAATTAACATTTAGCAAGTTGATTTTTATTGTTTCTTAAAATGGACCGTCCTGAATGAGTGACCTAATTCTGATGCGCAAACGACAGCTGATGATAGGTATCCTCATTACAGGACACAAAAGTCAACTCCATGCTCAGATGAAATAAAACTCAAATCTCATCTTAAAGACTACTCTTACAACTTAAGACAATGAGTGAAAAAATCCACGTTTGCACTTGCTAGGTTTTAACAGATGTCAGAGTGATTCGGTTTTCTCATAAATCAGAATACCCTTACTATACAGAAGATATAATACCTCCCAAGTTGTTATTTCTTTGGGATAACGTCGCAGCGCCTGTATTGCTTTCTGGTAACCAAATGCTCTCCATTTGTCATTAGTGCTTTCATAGTTCTTCACCATTTGCTGAAAAAGGTAAAAAATATTTATAATTTGGTAATAAAAATTTATCTTTATTATGTTCCGAGTCACATAAGGTTAAAGACTCATTAAAGATTTAAACTTCCCTCAAGGCAATGATCATGATCAAGCAATCTATTTATTAAAATTTAAACTTACCTCAAGTTTTTCTGTGACATGTTTGTTGTAGTTAGGTTTTGGATTCAGGGAGGACTGTGCACATATCCATTTTCCGACCTAAAAGATATATATGAATGAATATGAAAGATGAATATAATAAATATTAATGAAGAAGATTAATGTTGATGGGATAATTGAGAACTGGTGGGACTACAATTCAGTTTTTAACAAAAGATTAGCATTGAAAAAAGAATTTATCCTTACAGGCAACTGTTTGGCTGGTGATGTGTTCGGTGTTGTATCAGAAGAGCTCCCAGCAATACCACTGTCAGAATAAGGTTTGCCGCCCCCTATATTGTCACTTTCATCACCGCTCGGGACATAGTCACTGTCTGCATCCGACATATCATTTTTCGGGTTTGCTTTGTTGAATGCATTGTACATTATTCCAGCTTTTGCAAACTGTGGTTTTGAAGCGGTGTCACTAGATGAGGGTTCAGATTTCACAGGTTTATTTTGATCCTTGTCTGTATAATCATTAACAGAGGACTCCTCTTTAAGAAATACATGACTTATATCGAATAAATAGTCAGCAACATCAACTTTGGATTTTTGACGAAAACATGAACTAAGCCATGCTGACTTCACAACAGTTTGTGAAGGTGTGCTATCTATCTTCAGAAGTTTTACCATTCTTTCTGGTTCCATGTTATCATCAACAACAATGTGTGTTGTGTCATCTGTAATCGCACTTTCGATGGAACCTCCATACTTTTGGAAATTATTTTTGAATATTTGTATACGTGCTTTTTCAATACTTGCTGGTAAAATAAATACTCTAGTGTTTTCAAGAAACTGTGATGGGATTTCCTTTGATGACAACGATTCTGGCATTTTCCTCTTGTTAGGGCCGCTGTTTACGTTTCCTGATTCATTCTTTCTTTTCTTTGGTGGCATGATTGCATGAAAATTCTGTTTTTTACAATATCCAATTATTTATTAATAAAAAGATTGTCAACCGTATTCAGTCTCGATTGACACTGACTGAACAACCGAACAAGCACAATGCGGAAACGTAAACAACAAATTTACCGGAAGTCACCATTACTTCTTTCAAGGCAAGTGATTGGTTTATCATATCGTTCTAAAACTGTAACAATGAATATGATTGGACTAGCAAAAACGGAAGTTGCAGACATTTACCCGCGAAATTCAAGGACTGTGTTAATTTCCCCGCTTGTCAAGTAAGAATTTGAGTTTATAACTGTAAACAGTATCGTTGTTGGAATTATATTGATTATGACACTACTAATTGTTAACGTGTGCTTGCGTATTTAAATGACGTAAATAAACTTATTGTATCGGTTCAACATCATGAATTATTATTAATATTATAACATATTATCAATATTTCATGTCATCAGAACAGATAAACTAAGATTAATTTAGAAGAATGTTGAACCGATACAATAAACATCATCATAAACTTTGCAACACGACCCGGCATAACTTTTTAATTCGATCTGATTTGATATTTGCAATGTCAATAAATTACTTTAAAAAACAACATTGACAACTTTGATCATAATTGATTATCTGAACTAAACATTGTCCAATTCCTAAAATACAAGTTGAATTTTTACCTAATTTCTAATTCTTATTCAAAATGAAACTTCAAATTAATCCAGTTTTCAATTCATTAATATATATGTCATGTTTGTATCATCATACCTATATTTGTTAGCAGAATAAGATATGGAGAAGAAAATAATAAGTCTAGGAGACTCTGGTGATGCAGAAGGGGTGTCATCACTTCTCTCAGAGTTGGAACCATCACAGGTAGTTACATATCTCATACATTATTTTTCCTTACAGTAAAATACTCGTTTTTGATTGGCTTACGATTGTTATGTTTTTTCTTATGTACCCTGTCAGTCTCACGGTGTACAAATTTCATGATGTACCCCGCTGTCATAGTAACATGTCACATTATGGTAAGATGACGTTATAAAATGACGCACACAGTGTACAGAGTTTTGAACAGTTTGATCAGCTGTTTACGGGTCTATTAATTACAAACATATTTTCACCGTATTTAATTGCTGCTTGGTTTGGAAACAAATCTTATTTTGTATTGCTTGCACACTCAATAAACTAAAACCAACATTAACTCGTTTTAAGGCATTTAAAAGCTTGAAGTAATACGTTATACAACATTTAACAATTCAGTCGAGAGGCAAGACGCCATTTTGTTTACGTTTAGGGTCAAGGTCATTCAAGCAAAATCAGCTGATCAGTCACTCGCAGTCAAAACGCATTAACTATAATAACACTAATTTTATTGACATGACGGAAAGATAAATGGTCTCATGTACCATCTTTGTACCAGTGACACTGGTACAAACATGGTACATGAGACTGTGTTACCCTTGTGAGAAGCATACAACTTATATTATTTATTTACAGTTAAATATTGATATACACATTGTAATTCATGCATGATGTTATATGCATTTCATATGCATTATACAGATAATAGAACTCAAAAGCAAATATTTACTTCTTTTGATTGGCATTCTCTCGTCACAGGGTATTCAAGTTATATCTTCCCATGTAACCTCTGTTACAATGTCGCAATATCTTTTTCGGTTCTTGAAAAAATACCCTTAGACTTGACAGTTTGCAATGAACCCATTTGCAACATAGACAGTTAACGTTATAAACCATCCTTTTTTATATCCCCTTAAAAATCACCTATCATTTTCAAATGACGTCTGGCTTGTAAAAAATATCTGTGCATTGCACAAATGAAGAAACATATATGTGTCAAATGATCAAATATAAAATTGCTTAAATACTGACCTTAAAAACATGCTTGTTTGTTAAGTTTACATACCTAATTATTGTTTATATTTCTAGATGACAGACCTGCTCAACAATCTCATCTTGAAAGGTCGAGGTGACCCATTGGCATTTCTACGAGCAGTATTTCTTGGTGAGAAAGTTTTTAGAAGAATAGAACTGAACATAAACGGAAATTCAGTTTAAAATTAAGAATAAATGAATCAGTGAGAATTTGACTGAACAGATACCAGGGTAAATCTGGATCTGCCACTGTACACATTTTAATAATAATAACACTTTATTGTCCTCATTGAAATAAATTGGAAAATTCCATTTGTGTCAGTTGCACCTGGCAGCCACAGTGTTCTATCCTTAAAATGCTGAGCGCCAAGCAAGGAAGCAACAACTCCAATCTTTTAACGTATTTTGGTATATAACACGGCCAGGAATTGAACCCCGACCTACCGGGTGACGAGTGGATACTCTACCAATTGAGCTACACACCCGTTTTTTTTAATGATTTAAAAACAGTTTAAATAAACACATGAACAACAGTATGTATGGATTAAGAAATAACACTTTAATTTGATTAGAACCAAGCCACTCATGTCATCTGAAATTCTCCATTGTTGTTGTAGTTGTGAGGTGAGTTGGGGTTTAACGCCGCTTTCAAGAGTATTTCACTTATATAGTGGCTGCTAGTATTATGGCAGGGAGAAAGCCCGCAACGCCATGTGGCTATGCATTGCGGTGAAACCTGCGAGCATCGGATGGAACTAGCGAACCATGAGTGGTACTACGCTGAAATTCAGTGTAGCAATGCACCCAAACCTGACTCTGTGTAGAACAGTTCTCTACTGCAGACAAAGTTACTTTGCCCATGGCGGGATTCGAACCCCGGACCTCTTGATCCGAACACGCTAACCACTGCGCTATCCCGCTCCCCTGGGGATGTTAGATCGTCTGGTTGCCTGGAATCAATAATTAGACCTTCCTACAATATACCTGGAGAGGGTGGTAATTGATTAATAGATTGAATTGTATAATTAGATTGGCTGGAAGGAAAACATAGACTTTCAGGAATTTTCTTAGATCTGCTTGTAAAATATTCAACTTTTATACTTGATATGCTATTTTATGCAAAAGATGATGAGCTACAGAGCCAATGGCTCTTTTCAAGTGTTATAGGCGTTATGTTCATGATCTTTTTCAGGTTCCTCCTCATCAGATGCTGTTGGTTCTGAACGACTCCTGCTTGTTTATAAACATCTCATTAAGATCCTCGCTAAAAATGAAATCAACTCCAAAATGGCCTCCAATATTGTAGGTCTTATGACCCTTGAGGTGAGGATGTTTGAAATGTATGACTCTTCAGAAATGCGATAAGAAAATTCTTTAAAAAAAAGAAAATACTTAATGGTGATGAACACTTCAGAGTCTATGAAATATTAACTGTTCGGGAGGCATTCTTAGAAGTAGAGGAAAATTTATACCGAAGTTGATCATCCCTAAAAATGCTTGTGTTCTCTTTATGAAATATCATAGGCCTCAATCTGAGATGAGGAAATATGTGAGGATATATCTTGATCTTGATGATATACTGTAAATTGTATTTAACTGTTGGTCAAATGTCACAGTACTTTATTTATATATTTTTTAATGAACATGCCTTTATCAGAATTCTAGTGCGAGGAACTGTTTGAGTACTCTTTAAGTAAAAATTGATTTATGTAACCATTTACCAAAATGTTGAAATTTATTTATACTTTTGTAATGGACAAGTATGCAATAAACTACTTACCTGCTCTGCAGTCATGGACTTGTCGATATCATGTACAAGACTTTATAATTCAAAAGTCTCAGGGGGTAAAAAATAAAACTCATGTCATAACTGGCTAATTTAAAGAGCCATCAAGGATGTTAGTGTTTCAAATACAACATTATTTGTGGAAAATATACTTATAACGTCAATCGTCTTTAAGCTTTGCTGCATTGTGTTAAATGTTCTGTGCTAGCATAGCAGCATGTGCTATAAGGTTCAGGTGCAACATGCTGCTACGCTAGCACAGAAAAGTAAAGAAATACAGCAAGGCTTGAATTAGCCAGTAATGGAAATTAGTGTGAGTTGTGAGTTGCGGGGTAGTTGTTGTTATTATTTGTTTGCTGTTATTATTCTTATACTCACTTTAAGCCTCAAGGGGGCAAAAAGCTACAATTTTAGATTTGATAACGTGTTATTTTGCTGCAGGCTGACACCCTTCCTGGACCAGTGTTAGCGGAACTAGCCGGTAGATTTGTCGAATCCATCAAGGATGGGGCGCTACAGGGCGGCAAGTAAGCTCATTTCTCAATTTGTTGAAGCAGTAGACCGATTAAACCTCCTAAAATAATAATGATACAAGAGGTTCTGTCCAGAATAACAAGCGATTTTGTGATGTTTATCCCCCGGCATAAATGCGAGGGGATGTTGTTGTTGTTTCTGTCTGTCTGTCCATTTGTCTGTTTCTCCAGTTGTTGATCCAGTAGATTCAGATAAAATGATAAATCAAGGACTGAAATTTACTAGCTGTTAAAGGGATGGTTCAATTGGGGTACTTTTTGTAGAAATTAAGTTGGAGAGAACATTCTTGTTTGTACATATATGTTATTATTACCCATGTGGTTGAAAATAACCGAGTTAATATTTATGATACGTGCACTTGTGCACATATCACGTTTGCCTAGCAACCATTGTTTCACCGCGACTTCCCGTATTTCGTCGTCTGTGACGTCATAAGATTATTGTTCCTGACGTCACTGTAGCTTGCCGTCGCAAGAGAAGTGGGCCGTTACCTTACTATTTTTTACACGAATGATATGGAATAAAATGGGTAATAAAGAAATTAATACACTCGAGCCATATGACTTTTACGAAAATTTTGCAAATTTATGTATAAGCCTCGCTCTCACTCAGGCAATACCAAAATTCACACTGGTTTCGTAAAAGTCATATGACACACTTCCTCGGGTAATAATCTTTTTAGCAGCTCCGACTTAGTCGGAGCTGCTATCAGTTTTTGCGCAGTTTCCATCGCCCCTGCCGCCGCCGCGTTTTGTATTGGCTATAACTTTTGTCCTATTAGGTTTTGAGAACTCATATACATAACTTGTTTTAAACATATTTTATTCATGAAAAATACATGAATGGATAGGCCAACAAGCTCCAATGAACTTATTTAAAGGCCGCTCCAGTGCAGTTATATCTTCGTAAATAAATACAGATTGGTTTGAACATATCATATACATGGATCAGCTTCAAAGATAATGGTAATGATTGAATATAAATTCATTTCTTTAGCAATCAATATCAAAGTGCTCATAAAGTTTCAAATCGATCAGATTTTATTATATAAGTATGGATAGATTTCAATAATTTATGGAGATCATCAGTTGTAAGTGATGTACATCCCCGTAGTACTGTGTCGATACTGAATCCTTTAATATAGAAGAATGATTCCTGTCTTAAGCCTGTGTATTTACTGCATGTGAAGAAATAGTGTACAGCATTTTCAATTGGGTGACCGCATGCGCACAAGGGGCTATCGATAATATGTCTGTTGTATATACATAACTTCTTACTTATACCCCTGGGGAATTTTTTTGACATGTTAACATTTAAGGTCAAAGGTCAAGGTCACGAGTTCTGAAATCGCTAAAAAAAATCCTTGTAAACACGATAACTTGAAAAATATTTGTGCTATCAGGCTCTTCTTTGGTGTATATCAACTATGGAGAAAGGCCAAGATTTGAAAAAGTTTTCGCTAACATTCGTCAAAGGTCAAGGTCAAAGTGAGGTCACAACTTAATTATCCCCCGCCAACATAGTTGGGGGGGGGGGATATTGAAATGGGCTCCGTCCGTCCGTCCCGATTTTGTTTCCGGAGCAGAACTCGAAAACTATAAGACATATCTCAACGAAACTTGGTGTGTGGAACAATCATCATGTCTAGATGTGCCTTTTGGGGTTTTCAACTTCTTCGAGTTATTTTTTTTTACCGGTTCCATGGAAATGTAACTTAGAATTTCGTTCCGGAGCAGAACTCAAAAACCATAAGACATATCTCAACGAAACTTGTTGTGTGGAACAATCATCATGTGTAGATGTGCCTTTTGGGGTTTTCAACTTCTTCGAGTTATTTTTTTTTACCGTTTCCATTGAAATGTAACTTAGAATTTCGTTTCCGGAACAGAACTCGAAAACCATAAGACATATCTCAACGAAACTTGGTGTGTGGAACAATCATCATGTGTAGATGTGCCTTTTGGGGTTTTCAACTTCTTCGAGTTATTTTTTTTTACCGTTTCCATTGAAATGTAACTTAGAATTTCGTTTCCGGAACAGAACTCTAAAACTATAAGACATATCTCAACGAAACTTGGTGTGTGGAACAATCATCATGTGTAGATGTGCCTTTTGGGGTTTTCGACTTCTTCGAGTTATTTTTTTTGACCGTTTCCATGGAAATGTAACTTAGAATTTCGTTTCCGGAGCAGAACTCTAAAACTATAAGACATATCTCAACGAAACTTGGTGTGTGGAACAATCATCATGTGTAGATGTGCCTTTTGGGGTTTTCAACTTCTTCGAGTTATTTTTTTTTACCGTTTCCATGGAAATGTAACTTAGAATTTCAATTCCGGAGCAGAACTCGAAAACCATAAGACATATCTCAACGAAACTTGGTGTGTGGAACAATCATCATGTGTAGATGTGCCTTTTGGGGTTTTCAACTTCTTCGAGTTATTTTTTTTGACCGTTTCCATAGAAATGTAACTTGGAATTTCGTTTCCGGAGCAGAACTCGAAAACCATAAGACATATCTCACCGAAACTTGGTGTGTGGAACAATCATCATGTGTAGATGTGCCTTTTGGGGTTTTCAACTTCTTCGAGTTATTTTTTTTGACCGTTTCCATGGAAATGTAACTTAGAATTTCGTTTCCGGAGCAGAACTCGAAAACCATAAGACATATCTCAAAGAAACTTGGTGTGTGGAACAATCATCATGTGTAGATGTGCCTTTTGGGGTTTTCGACTTCTTCGAGTTATTTTTTTTGACCGTTTACATAGAAATGTAACTTAGAATTTCGTTTCCGGAACAGAACTCGAAAACTATAAGACATATCTCACCGAAACTTGGTGTGTGGAACAATCATCATATGTAGATGTGCCTGAAAGGCCCGATGGGCTTATGGCATTGCACTGTGTCCTGCCGTCTGTAAATTTTTAGCATTTTGTCTTCTTCTCCAGAACCACTTTGTCTAAGGAGCTGAAATTTTGTGTGTTGTGTTTAGTTGAAAAAGGTCACTGTTATTCAACAACTATTCCTCAATAAATTTTCCCAAAGGCGGGGGATATGGCCGACTCTGTCTGCTTGTTAAGCATGCTTTTGCGAAAATGTCTTATTTCAACTATTAACACTTTGAATCATTACATGATTGTGATACACAATCAAAAGTGATCACTGATTATGTGACCTTGAATTTTAAAGGTCAAGGTCACGAGATAGGGTCATGGTCACCAGTTCTGAAATCGCTAAATAACTTCTTGCCAAGGAGGTATCAACACCTCATATACATAACTTCTTACTTATGCCCCTGGGGAATTATTTTGACATGTTCATATTCAAGGTCAAAGGTCAAGGTCATGAGTTCTGAAATCGCTAAAAAAATCCTTGTAAACACGATAACTTGAAAAATATTTGTGCTATCAGGCTCTTCTTTGGTGTATATCAACTATGGAGAAAGGCCAAGATTTGAAAAGGTTTTCACTAACATCCGTCAAAGGTCAAGGTCATAGCGAGGTTACAACCTAAGCATGCTTTTGCAAAAATGTCTTATTTCAACTATTAACACTTTGAATCATTACATGATTGTGATACACAATGAAAAGTGATCCCTGATTGTGTGACCTTGAATTTTAAAGGTCAAGGTCATGAGATATGGTCATGCTGGCCAGTTCTGAAATCACTAAGTAACTTTTTTCCATGAAGATATTAACACCTCATATAGATAGCTTAATTTCTTTCTTATACACCTGGTGAATGATTTTGACATGTTCACATTCAAGGTCAAAGGTCAAGGTCAAGAGTTCTGAAATCACTACAACAATCCTTGTAAACATGATAACTTCAAACTTTTTTTGTTCTATTAGGCTCTTATTTGGTATATATGAACTATGGAGAAAGACCAAGATTTGAAAACGTTTTCGCTAAAATCTGTCAAAGGTCAAGGTCACAGTGAGGTCAAAACTTAAGCATGCTTTTGTGAATATGCCGATATTTTAACTATGAACACTTTGAGTCATTGCATGATAATGATACGCGATGAAAAGTCATCATTGATAGTGTGACCTTGAAGGTCAAAGGTCAAGGTCATGAGATATTGGTTAAGGCCATGTTAATCCTTTGATCAAATTTTGAAAGAAGTAATAGGTTTTAAGAACAAACTTGTGAAAAGTGACCCAGTGATAATTAGTAATAACTCTAATAATGAACAAACTTTTGTTAAAAAGAATTCCCATTTTATTGATGCTGACGAGAAGGCGGAACAGGGAAAGGCGAGACCCTAAGTTTCGGAGCTGCTCTGCTTTTGCGGTTTCCCGCAAACGCTAATCTAGTTTTAATACTTGATTATAACAATCCAGTCAAAACATGGTTATGATGGCATTATTGTAATTTTTGGTTGTTTTAGAATTGACAATTTGACAAAGATCACCATGGTTTGAAAGTGTAAGCTATTCATTGTGCTACAAGTGTGGAAGACATTGTTGATTGTTTTAATGATTAAATTAGTAATAAATTTGTGGATATTCTATCAACAGAACTAAATTCATTTACTGTAATACAAAAACACACGGTCATGTAGCCAATTATTATCCACATGATCATAGCGTCTTCAAATGGGCCAGCAGTTAATGAATTTCCAGGATTGTACTTTCTCAATATTTTCTGCAATCAGAACCCTGGACCTGTTCCCTAAGCTCCTCGCAGTACTTGCTACCCAGGATACAGTGGTGTACGGAGACAACTCAATGAAGGGGGCAGAGTATAAGCGACATGTTCTCAATACAGTCTGTTCTTGCAAGTATGTTCTGATAAACAAATTTGAATAGAGGTTTTGTCTTAAGAATGTCAGCTTATTTAAGATATTGTTTTCTCAAACTTCTGAAATCATTTGTAACTGCTGTTTCATAGTTTTGTATCAATAAGTATAATTTTGGGTGTTGGGGAAAACATTTTCTATTTGATTTGTGTAATTAAGATAATATTGTAAGATTAAAGGAAAGTATATGTATACATATGCTTTTATTCAATACATATAAAATGATATTCATAAATAAATGTACCATCTCATTACCAACTCAAAATGCAATAAGAAAAAAAAAATTATAATTATTTTAAAGAAAAAAGTATCTTGCAATAAAAATAATTTGATGTCAATGAATCAATAATATTAAATTGACACATTCCCAGATGGAATCCCCAGAGTGTGTTACCGCTAGCTGCCATGTTCCGCGATGTACCATTAACACAAGAAGAACTGAAATTTGTCATCGAGAAAGTAGTACGAGGAATTCGTGACCTTGACATTCAGGACCTGCCAGCACTGGTGTATCAGCTTCTACTTCTTGCTGCGAAGGTTTGGATCATACTTTAATTGTTTGTTGTGGTCAAATTAGATGCATGCTTGCCAGCCTATTGCCATCCTCGGTTACCCATGGTTTTATATATGCTCCGTTACTCTCCACTATATCACCATGGGAAACCTTATCAGAAAAATCTGTACTCAAATTACCCGCCCTTTGCCGGCGTGAGCCAATCAAACTGCTACGCAGCTTGGACGTGCGAACCAATGACAATTCATATCACTTTGTTGCAAAGCACGCGAGGTCATTTTGTTAGCCCTCCGTCACCGGTAATCTCCCTTGACCATTTCCGTCTTATCCTATTGAGCATTTTCTTTGAAGGGCGGGTAATTTGAGTACAGATATTTCTGATACGGTTTCCCATGGGTGATATAGTGGAGAGTAACGGAGCATACCGTATATTACCGGGTATAAGTCGAGAATTTGATACCAAAAATTAGGGGGTCAAGGAGGGGGGTCGACTTATACACGGGGTCTATGTTTCAGCCCCAAAAATCTAGAGGCCAGGTAAGTATCTGCCAGCCCAGCAAGTCGAACGGACGATGTTTACACCGGAAACAATTCACAAACATCGATGTCCAGTCGACAATATTAAAATCATTGAATAAAAAACATATGCTTTATTGTTGTCTTTTTAAAATACAAATATAGCGTGATATATGAATAAAAAAATAACATTTCAATCAAGAAAGTTCATTAAAGTTTATATTATAATCTTCACTATTACCTGACAAACATAGATCGATATCTAGCCTTGATGTAAGTCGAGTGACCCGATAAGGTCAAGTGGACCAATGAGATTCTACATAGAAGCCGGTGACATGCGAGATAGATACTCATGAAAAAATAATCAAGTGTTTACGCAGTGAGAAGTGCAAATTACCGGTACGAGTAGACGTATAATTTCTGAGATGTTCTAACATAATAGCATATATTCAAAAATATTTAGAGAAATGTAAATTGCCGATTGTCATTGTATTGTTACTGAGATGTTCACAATTCATTTTGTATGATAGTGTATATTCAATGAAAGGATGAGAGGAAAATGTAATTTGATTGAAACAAATAATAACAGTCACCGTGAGTCACAAGTTGTATCTTTTTATTGGTTGTTTACAACGTCTGAAAAATAAATTATCATTTAATAATATTTAGGGCAAAACAATTGATAAGTCGATCGACATCACTGCTTACCAATCGCCGCTGTGTTGACTCTTGGCCATGTCGACTTGTCACTTGGTGTCAGTCAGCACGTGGTAAAAGGGGAGTCGAATTATACATGAGATATAGGGTTTTGACCAGTATTTGGGTAGTTGAGAAAGGGGGTCGACTTATACGCGGGGTCGACTTATACCCGGTAATATACGGTACATAAAACCATGGGTAACCGAGGATGGCCTATTGCAAGTTAATTTCAAATGTTGGAAGTTGGAAAAATTAGACATTTTTCCTCTCTGTGGTTTGTGGGATTTTCACTACAAATAAGAAATTGCGGGTCCGGATTAGTCCGAGATAGAAATAGTGAATTGAGCAGTCAGCACCTGGAGAAAACTCTCAATGGGAAGAAATCACTAATATCTGCCTTTATCATATGCAATGAAATTTCAGGAAAAGTAATGTGATCTATTCTAAAACAATAGATATTTCTAAAGATTTATATATTTTGTCAATAGTATTATTTTTAGCAGTATTTTTAGTTATCTAGACATGTGAAATCTCAAACATCCAAAAATAATGTCCTGATCCCTGCCTTCTGCCTATGAATGAATATTTTGGGGAAATATTTTGCCTCTCTCTTTCCAGGGTCACAAGCGCCTTGTGCTGGAGGGTATAACAGAGTTCTTCATCGATCAGGACAACCAACAGAGAGGACGAGGCAACATGGAGAGGTGGGTGCATCTTGAGGTTTCAACAAGGTCTTACAGTAGTACAAAAATCTGAAAGGGTCCAAGCTAGAATTACATTTGTATGTCCTCATCAGATGAGACAGCTAAGAGGGTGGCAAAATGTTACAAAATGTCGCCTTCTGGTTGTTCTTCCGTTTTCTTCGAACTCGTTCTTCCTCTGCTTCCATGACATCTTCTTGTTCAATACAAACGATATATACATTTATTATATGACGAACAATGAAATACTGGGATTTATCAGTGAAATAAACTGTCTATCAAGCAACAGTGAAAATAACTTATATTTTCACTGCGAACAATAATTTGACGTCATAAAATAATGGTCTCATGCGTTGAATTGGCTTATGACGTCACAGTGTTGCTGTGGTGACGGGCTGTTCCCAACGGACGTTCAGCGAGAAAACGACCCTTTTCGGACGTAATTACAAGGATAACCTCATATAATAAATAGAATATCCGTCAATTCTTGACAAATATCATGTTTATCTCATCTCGTGAGGTAGAAAAGTTATATATAATCTTTCTACCTCACTCGATGAAATAAACATGGTATTAGTCAAGAAAAGACAGATATCCTCTATGAATATATGAAGACATTATAAGTTGTATGCTTCTCTCTCTCGAGGGTGATATGGTCTGATGTACCATCTTTGTAGCAGTGTTTCCAATTAGGGAAATGAATAACTGCTGGGTACAGGAAATTTGTACTCGTTGAAATTCGCAGGATAAATAAGGAAAAAGTATCAACGGTAAACCAATCAAAACCATGTATACTTTAAGGTAAGATAATAATGTATACAACGAGGACCTGCAGTCCGACTTTATGGAAGTGGAGATATTTAGACACAACAACGGTCCAATCATCAACCATGCTGAGTTTGCTGTCATTTATAGGTTTGTTAACAAAACAAAATCATATTGCAGAAATACTGCAACATAGGGAATAATGATCCAAATTGTTTTCACTATAATTCACAAAATTGGAAATTAAATGATTCCGATAAAATCAAATAATGTTTTTTGACGTGTCTCCAGCGAGGATCTGATGTGTGACTTTACGGGAGTGGAGACATTGAGACACACGGAGGGCACGATCATCCTCCATATTGTATTCGCCGTCAAACAGGACCAGGAACTTGGGCGCGAGTTTGTCAAGTATCTCAAGGTTGGTTTGTCAAGTATCTCAAGGTTTGTTTGTCAAGTATCTCAAGGTTTGTTTGTCAAGTATCTCAAGGTTGGTTTGTCAAGTATCTCAAGGTTTGTTTGTCAAGTATCTCAAGGTTTGTTTGTCAAGTATCTCAAGGTTTGTTTGTCAAGTATCTCAAGGTTTGTTTGTCAAGTATCTCAAGGTTTGTTTGTCAAGTATCTCAAGGTTGGTTTGTCAAGTATCCCAAGGTTTGTTTGTCAAGTATCTCAAGGTTTGTTTGTCAAGTATCTCAAGGTTTGTTTGTCAAGTATCTCAAGGTTTGTTTGTCAAGTATCTCAAGGTTTGTTTGTCAAGTATCTCAAGGTTTGTTTGTCAAGTATCTCAAGGTTTGTTTGTCAAGTATCTCAAGGTTGGTTTGTCAAGTATCCCAAGGTTTGTTTGTCAAGTATCTCAAGGTTTGTTTGTCAAGTATCTCAAGGTTGGTTTGTCAAGTATCTCAAGGTTGGTTTGTCAAGTATCTCAAGGTTTGTTTGTCAAGTATCTCAAGGTTTGTTTGTCAAGTATCCCAAGGTTTGTTTGTCAAGTATCTCAAGGTTTGTTTGTCAAGTATCTCAAGGTTTGTTTGTCAAGTATCTCAAGGTTTGTTTGTCAAGTATCTCAAGGTTGGTTTGTCAAGTATCTCAAGGTTTGTTTGTCAAGTATCTCAAGGTTGGTTTGTCAAGTATCTCAAGGTTGGTTTGTCAAGTATCTCAAGGTTTGTTTGTCAAGTATCTCAAGGTTTGTTTGTCAAGTATCCCAAGGTTTGTTTGTCAAGTATCTCAAGGTTTGTTTGTCAAGTATCTCAAGGTTTGTTTGTCAAGTATCTCAAGGTTGGTTTGTCAAGTATCTCAAGGTTTGTTTGTCAAGTATCTCAAGGTTGGTTTGTCAAGTATCTCAAGGTTGGTTTGTCAAGTATCTCAAGGTTTGTTTGTCAAGTATCTCAAGGTTGGTTTGTCAAGTATCTCAAGGTTTGTTTGTCAAGTATCTCAAGGTTGGTTTGTCAAGTATCTCAAGGTTGGTTTGTCAAGTATCTCAAGGTTGGTTTGTCAAGTATCTCAAGGTTTGTTTGTCAAGTATCTCAAGGTTGGTTTGTCAAGTATCTCAAGGTTTGTTTGTCAAGTATCTCAAGGTTTGTTTGTCAAGTATCTCAAGGTTTGTTTGTCAAGTATCTCAAGGTTGGTTTGTCAAGTATCTCAAGGTTTGTTTGTCAAGTATCTCAAGGTTGGTTTGTCAAGTATCTCAAGGTTGGTTTGTCAAGTATCTCAAGGTTTGTTTGTCAAGTATCTCAAGGTTTGTTTGTCAAGTATCTCAAGGTTTGTTTGTCAAGTATCTCAAGGTTTGTTTGTCAAGTATCTCAAGGTTGGTTTGTCAAGTATCTCAAGGTTGGTTTGTCAAGTATCTCAAGGTTTGTTTGTCAAGTATCTCAAGGTTTGTTTGTCAAGTATCCCAAGGTTTGTTTGTCAAGTATCTCAAGGTTTGTTTGTCAAGTATCTCAAGGTTTGTTTGTCAAGTATCTCAAGGTTTGTTTGTCAAGTATCTCAAGGTTGGTTTGTCAAGTATCTCAAGGTTTGTTTGTCAAGTATCTCAAGGTTTGTTTGTCAAGTATCTCAAGGTTTGTTTGTCAAGTATCTCAAGGTTTGTTTGTCAAGTATCTCAAGGTTTGTTTGTCAAGTATCTCAAGGTTTGTTTGTCAAGTATCTCAAGGTTTGTTTGTCAAGTATCCCAAGGTTTGTTTGTCAAGTATCTCAAGGTTTGTTTGTCAAGTATCTCAAGGTTTGTTTGTCAAGTATCTCAAGGTTTGTTTGTCAAGTATCTCAAGGTTGGTTTGTCAAGTATCTCAAGGTTTGTTTGTCAAGTATCTCAAGGTTGGTTTGTCAAGTATCTCAAGGTTTGTTTGTCAAGTATCTCAAGGTTTGTTTGTCAAGTATCTCAAGGTTTGTTTGTCAAGTATCTCAAGGTTGGTTTGTCAAGTATCTCAAGGTTGGTTTGTCAAGTATCTCAAGGTTTGTTTGTCAAGTATCTCAAGGTTGGTTTGTCAAGTATCTCAAGGTTGGTTTGTCAAGTATCTCAAGGTTTGTTTGTCAAGTATCTCAAGGTTTGTTTGTCAAGTATCTCAAGGTTTGTTTGTCAAGTATCTCAAGGTTGGTTTGTCAAGTATCTCAAGGTTTGTTTGTCAAGTATCTCAAGGTTGGTTTGTCAAGTATCTCAAGGTTTGTTTGTCAAGTATCCCAAGGTTTGTTTGTCAAGTATCTCAAGGTTGGTTTGTCAAGTATCTCAAGGTTTGTTTCTCAAGTATCTCAAGGTTTGTTTGTTTGGAAAATGTTGTAATTAACCATCGGCTCTAATAGACATCTGGGCCTAGATTTCCGAAGCTCTTGTAGCGCTTAGAATGTCAAAAGCCAATGTTAAATGAAATTTGAAAATCTAGGGTCACGACTTAATTTTGTAAGGCACTCATATGCCTTGATCAGAATTCCAGTACATTTGAATACTGTCAAAAGTAAAAAAAAAAGATTTATGTAACCATAATGTTCTAACATTTAGAAAAATGTCAAAGTTTTAACAAATGTCTATGATGACAATTTAATTGTTTTGCAACTTATGTCTTTGCTTTTTAGTTCCATTTTTTATGCATTTCCAACTCCATACTTTAAATGAAACAAAAATTATTGTGCATATATATTTGTACATTGAATGACATATTTTACAATTATATTTACACTTATCATTAAAATGTAAAATGTTAGAATAAAATATTCATCATTCTTTATCTCACTGCTGATTGTTCTCTCTCCAGTCCAGTCAGCTGTCATGTCCGACAAGAGTTCTTGCCCCTTTCAACCTTGCCCTTGCTCTATCTATCGGCAGAATACATAGATTTGAAGATCAAGTAAGATCAACCGAATGTTTGGCTCTTGTTTATAATATATTCAGATGCACATATACAATAATCTGTTTTAGATCACTGAGTACCAAAACATATTTAAAGAGTCATCAAGGATGTTGATGAACATATAGGACAATTACCAAAAATCTATCTCCGTGAAATATATACACTTAATTTTTCCCGAATTTTTTCGACTAATTAGTAAAGGTGTCTTCCAGTCTAAATATAGATCCAGTCAATTATTTTCAACCGCAAAGCACCATGGTCTAAGTCACACACTGTATACAAAAACACGAAAGAATAACAAAGTTTATGATCAATGAAAGAAATTGAAATATATCATTTTTGGCGGTTGTTTATTTACCATTTCCAGTGTTGCATCCAGGCCGCGCGATTGCGAGAAATGCGTTATTTCATATATCACTCGCGCAATTTTACTATTTATGTGGGGGAGTAATCGCGCAAAAATACATTTAATCTTGCAATCTAGACAAACTACTGCGCAACCTACCTGTATTATTTTATTTCCAACTCTTTACATACTTTGATCAATAAAAATAACATCAAATCAGCGAGATAACTTTGTTCACGTAATCATTCGTAAAAGTAGCTTCCTGTTTACCAGTACTAGTGCTATCGGCAAAACTCGTTGGATTCCGGCTTAGTCAATGAAACGTATATTTTCGAGATAAATAAAAACGATGTAGCTCTTCCGAATGTATTGACATGCGCAGTAGATGTTTCCGCCTGAAGGCCATTGCTGACTTTCGTCTGCTATTTTTCACTACAGTTATTAATTCGTGAATTACCGACTTTTTTCGTAATCCTACGCTTGATTCAAGCATAGGACTACGAAAAAAGTCGGTAATTCGTTTTGAAACACCAGGATTTTTTAAAGGTAAATATGATAACATTTGGATTGTCAAATAAATCATTTCATTATTACAGATAAGGTGTATGATTGATTTCTTTTTATTTGTGTTAATTCACTTTATTAGCACTATTACACAATTTCAGGTCACTCCCCCACTTTTTGAAAAGTGAGGGGGGACCTCCGCCTCTTTTGCAAAAACCTGGATGCAACACTGATTTCATTTAATTTTGTATTTGCTACAGAAATTGGAATATTTTTTTTACCCAACTAGGTATTTTGCTTGAATTTTATAATTAATGAGAGTAAAAAAAAATCATAATTTGCTGGTCTTATCTCAATAAAAAGTACATTTAAACAGGCAATAATATGTATATTCTCAGGATATTTAGAAACATTGTTTATAAAGCAATCGTCACATTCAGTAATGTGTGACAAGGGTAGCTTGCAAGAGAAACACGTGCAGCACATGGGTTGTTATGGCGACTTGCGCTAGAGACGAGCCTTCATGCTTCGGAAGCACTTGCTGTTTGTGCAGTACGTTTTACACAATAAAGGGGATTCTGTTTATATGACGTCAGATACCCTTAGTGCGCGCTACTTGAAGGGTTACTTCTCTTTGAAACCAGATTTCATTACATTTTCGTGATATGAAAATTATTTATCACATGTCATGTTGTAGATAAAAGATTTCTCTGGTGATTGACGTTACGGTATAAGTATATTTTCCAAATTTGTTTTTTATTTGAAACACTAACATCCTTGAAGGCTCTTTATTGAAAATTTCATTGAATTTATGGCACTTTAAACAAAGGGTTCCATCTGGGTATTTTTGGTGGAAACAAAATTCAAGAGGATGTTCCTGTTTACAAAAATATGTTATTAATTATTATATGATTATTGCACAATCCAGATGAAACATATTACTGATAGTAATACTTTTATGACTTTATATTTGAAAAATTTATAAAAGAAGCGCACTTTCATTAAAAAATAAAAATGAGAAGTGTAACCATTCATCGGCTAGGAGTGTGATGATTCATTATTTGTTACTTTGTGAATATTCTATCAATACATATGTTATATTGTTTAAAAGAAACAAAAGTGAAAAAACAGTGATTTCCATATCATGCGACAGAATTGCCTCTTTATATGTCTCTTCAAGCTGAGTGATATGGTTAGATATAATTTAGCAAGGACATACAGAATTTCAAAAATATGGTGTTGAGTTCGTACATCAGCTAGTTACCTCTCTCTGAAAAGCTCCACAATATTACTCCATGAAAGTACTTGTAAATATCAACTGTATTAAAAACAATTAATCTATTTATGTTTTCAGATATTTGATTTCCTGAAGGCTACAATTGTGCGTTGCTTTAAAGATGCTGAGAGACAACAACAGGCGTACCTTGTCCGGGAAATCTTCACCGAGAAGTTAGAAATAAACAACCTTGTCCTGGAAACTGTCAATAACAGGTAGGGCGCATTATCTCCAAAATACTTCTTCTTTTGATATAAAACTCAAAATTATAGATGTTCTTTGTTTTCTGAACTTTTTTTTTATGTAAAGCGGTGTATTATATATAGAATAAAGTTGGTCCGACTGTCTGAACATGGGAACTTTTTTTAAGTTCTTCTCAAATTTGATAATTGAATTGATGTCATTCTATTTTCGGACCAACTTTTCCCTCAAGCGATAACTTGTGCCTTTTAAGCCTTGCTGCATTCCATTAACTTTTCCGTGCTGATATAGCAATGTTGCTACTTTCAAGGTGTATTTTAAATGATTGGCTTTATTGCAAATCTTAAAAGTGTTTTTCTTTGATCTAGATAATTTGAATGTCAGATTATATAAAAGTTACCCCTTTTACATATACAGTCAAACCTCGATAATCCGAACGCTTCCGTTTTTCATCAAAAAGTTCGTATAGTGAAATGTTCGGACTACTGAATGAACCAAACAAGATAGAGTTGATTACCTTTGAATCTAGAGACAGACAAGAACGTATTTAGAATATCAAGTGACTTTGACACGCTGGATATTTATAACTATCACACAAAATGATAAATTTCAATATATTTATATTACAATCACAAACTACTGACACAAAGTGTTAAACATTTCAATTTATTAAAATCACAAACTAATGACATGCTCAACTTCCGTGTCAATACACTGTCATTGAAGTTTACCGATCCAATCAGTGTGATGATCGCTTGTCACCGGATTAATGAAGCAGAATGTTGTAATTAACTACCGTAATCCGTTACGGCTAATTGGCGTTCGGATTCGGAAACGGAACCAACAGATTAATGAATCAACATTTAATGAGTTTATATAGAGATTAGTTTGGTTACAGCTTCCACCCTTCTGACACTGCGAGATTCCGATTATCGGTGGCCGGACTGTTGCGGCTTGACTGTAATATATGTTACATTCATTTATTACAGGGAAACATTTCTCATGTAAATCTTTGAAGGGCATTTAGAATTGGGAAAACATATATAAGAAATCATTATCATCTTGCTAATCACTAAATACATCTGTTGATCTCATATACATGGTTTATACAGATTTGAAAATTGCTTGAATTCATGTCCATGTCCAATGTCACTGAAAGGGCTTGAATAGTACTGGAATTTTATAGATTACCCTAAATCCAATGTGATGTTTACTTTAATTTGATCCCCTAGGTGCTATGAACCTATGAAACGTGTATCGTGTATTATGTATTGTGTATTACATATTGTGTATCATGTATCCAGCGTGTACGGATGGGACCATGTGATCCAGAGTTTGGTCCAGCTTGGCTTCACCTTGATGGACAGCTTTGGTCCGAAAGCAGCGTTCGGACGTATCGAGACGGTGTCAATAACACAGCCAGACACACCCTCCAGTCGTAGCTGTAAACTCGGGGCCAAGATTCTTATCAACACATTCAAGGTTGGTAACTTAGATCAACTAATGTCCTTAACTAATATAGTATTGGACATCTTTATCCGGTGGCCAATATAAGTTGTATGCTTCTTACGAGGGTAATACGGTCTCATGTACCATCTTTGTACCTTCAGACGAGGGATGGTACAAAGATGGTACTTGAGACCGTATTACCTAAGGGAGAAGTATACAACGTATTTATCTTTCCGTCATGTCAATAAAATTAGTATTATTATATTTATTGCGTTTTGACTGCCAATGACTGATCAGCTGATATCGCTTGAATGACCTTGACCCTAAACGTAAACAAAATGGTGTCACTTGTCTCGACTGAAATGTTAAAAGTCGTATAAAGTATTACTACAAGCTTTTAAATGCCTTAAAACGAGTTATTTTTTGTTTTGATTGAGTGTGCAAGCAATGCTAAATTAGATTTGTTTACAAACCAAGCAGGAAATGAAACGAAAATAAGTTTGTAATTAATAGACCAGTAAACAGCTGATCAAACTGTTCATTACTCCGTACACTGCATGCGTCATTGTATCATCTGACTTTTATAGCTACACCTACTTTTTAGCTAGGAGCTTTGAGATACAGGAACATAGACAAAATGTGACGACTTTTAGCCAAAACAGAAACAGGTATTTTACTTTAAGGAAATATAATACAGGTTATTCCCTTCGAGTTGACAGTAAGATTTCCATTATCTTGCTTCAATAATCCAGGGGATGGGATAGCGCAGTGGTTAGCGTGTTCGGCTTCGGATCAAGAGGTCTGGGGTTCGAATCCCGCCAGGGGTGAACGGCAACTTTGTCTGCAGTAGAGAACTGTTCTACACGCAGTAAGGTTTGGGTGCAATGCTACACTGAATTTCAGAGGAGTACCACCCATGGTTCGCTAGTTCCAGCCGTTGCTCACAGGTTTCACCGCAATGCATAGCTATATGGCGTTGCGGGCTTTCTTCCTGCCGCGATATAAGTGAAATACTCTTATAAACTGCGTTAAACCCCAACTCACCTCACCTCACCTATATTACTTATCCGCCTTTTACCCTATGTTGAATTTATACCAATGTACCGGTATGACCAATAATGCGAGTGCCTGTACGACTGGTTTGTGTTGATCCCGGTGTGCATAAGGATTCTTTACACTAAGATGCAAACCTGCTTTGACTTTTAGTTCTTAAAGAGACTTTCAAACATATGCTTATTCAAAACTACAGAGGGGAAATGTTATTAAGTCAGAATGAAGGAAATCTGTCTTCAGACGCAATTCTTTTCAAGTGATGATTTATAAATTGACGGTACCTTGTTTTACTAGCAACTGATATGGAAATTTCTTTCAGGCACATGAAATGGTGAGAACAGAAATCTTGGATCAGATCTTCAACCGAGTGATCACAAAGGCAACTTCTCCGGTTTCTCACTATCTAGGTAATAGTTTCTTCTACACTATTAATCATCATTATCAATATGGTGGATGTATATAGAGGATATTATATGAGTGTCTATGTCATACTATGTTTACGACACAAGTGCCTGAATATTAGTATTTCCCGAGCGAGAGAGAGGGATATACCGATATTCAGGCACGAGTCTCATAAACATAGTATGGCATAGACACTCATATAATATTCTGTTTATTACCGAAGTTGTGAAATTAATGAAAATAGGCTAGAATCCACTTTCAACCATAGACTGGTGACCCACCGTCGCCACAATTAGAACGCAACGTCATAGCATTGTTTATGACGTCATGTCACCATGACAAAGTGATATTTTTGCCCTAGGGCATCGTATGAAAAATATGAACCCCGATATGATTGCCCTCGTAGGTAATAAATATCAATATCACTTCACATGCAAATCAGCATCACTGAATCCAGCATTGTATGAGCCAAACGTGCAATGTTTCCTTTTACATTCAAGAACCTTTGAATTTCCATGAGATGCACATGAGATTGAGTGGTTCCGAACTGCAAAATGTTCGCAATTGCGTGATCTGCATGTATATGTATAATCTTGCAAGTTTCAGAACAAAACAAATTCACGTTACAGCACACTTCATCCACAAAAAAGCGTTATGGCATTGATTTCTATGCAAAATCTTTATAATCATTGATAATAAGGAAATAGTTACATTCACAAGCTTGACTAACTTTTATGAAACTCGTGCAGATTGATGTATATATAACACTTGCGTTTTTTTGCTATTGCTTGGGTAGTAACGAAAATACACATTTGTTTTGTAAAGTCATATGACACGCTTGGTCATGTAATACTCTATTTAGATATTTCATATTTGTGATATAAGAATGAACAATTGCCAAAGTCAGCCTATTTGTTAAATGAATGCTGATGGCATCATGACATTTCTTCCTAAAACTGCCCCAAGCTGTTTTGTCAGACATAATAACATAATCAATAATCACCTGTAAAATTCTACCCTTTATAGTGTAGTGTATTCATTAGAAATCATGGCAGGTTAAAGAATTGAGACCTGCCGATTATTCGCTTTGTAAACAAGTTATGATTCCTCTAAATAGGCAACACAAAGAATTGGAATTAAATACTTCAACAGATGAAGTTACTGATAGGCATTTTGGAAGGTAATTATTGACATCAATGTATGTTTTACAATATCAGTACAAGTCGTATATCCTTATTCTCACTAAAAAAAATCCTTATATTCAGACACTCCTATCGTAAACGTAGTATGACATGGACTCATATAATATCTTCTTCCTTCTACCAACAGAACTCCTGGCGGACACAGTGAAGTCAGCACCAGCTATTCTGCTGGAGTCTGTCCCAAAGGTACGGGAGGCGTTCGACTACCTCTCTTTCCTTCCTCCGAAATCCGCGGAGGGTTTGATGAAATCGATCCAGCCTCTCCTCAAACTCTCCCTCTCCCTCAAAGATTCTCTCATCCTCGTACTTAGGAAGGCCATGTTCTCAAAGTGAGTAAGATTTGAATATTTTTTACTTTTCATAAATGATTTCAAGTGAGTAATTTGAATGACTTCAGTTAGTGATTCCTTGAGCTTCTTTTGTTAGATAATAACCATCATTCAAAAGTTCTGACAACTCATATAGATTTTGTCATCACATCTGTCATATCCTTTTAACATTCCCATTTAATTAGTATAGGGTTGGTAGTCGGTGTCATCAATATCCATAGGCCCGTTTGTTTTAATGCTATGGTCAGCTATGACTATGCTTGAATTGAGACCCTGTGCACTACCCGGCGTACGCCACCGGAAGAGGCGTAACCGGTGAATCACTTGATTGGAACCCGGCTCTCGCCTTAGGCGTATAATGGCGGACAAATGTTATCCTTGCGACATTCAATGACTATTTTTTAATGAATTTGTTTTTGACAATTGGATAGTTCAGGTCTTTGAAGGGCATCCAGAAGTAGTATACATAAGAACAGGAAGATTTTCTGGATGACAACTTCTTTAATGTGAAAATACACGACGTTTCGGAGTACATACTCACTCCTTCATCAGATGGAATGTAAGGAAATAACAAAATATGGTACATTTATATAGCAAACAAATATTATTTGCAAATTTCTTCCCTCTGAACAAGGTTAATTTTTAATCACTGTATAATTATTATACATACTGTTACGTTATTTCTGTGTAGACACAACTGATAAATAAATGAATATTTTCTCTCGTGTTACAGACAGCCGGACTCACGTAAGATCGGAGTGATGGGGTTCCTGTTGATTCTAAAGCACTTCAAGGTCCTGGGCGGTATCATCTCCAGTCAGTCCAGCCAGTCCTTCTCTCTCAGCCAGGTTAATCCTCATTTTGTTTCTCTGATTAAAACAGACCATTTCCCGAGATATGAAAGTTGAAAATAGTGCATACAAACTCAAATCGATCGGAGATTTCCTCGCCAAACAGTCGTTGCTCACAATTCAATAAGCCAATCCTAGGCCTCCAATAAAAGCTTTCTCTGCAGTAAACTAGGGGCAGGTAACTCCATCCTGGGTTTTGTCTGCACTAAATTGGTACAGCGGCTATACGGGGTGTCCTCAGACACTTGTGGCGAGGAATCTATAGAACCAGTTCATATGATATGCACAAATTGTGACCTGAGTCTTACACAGTGTTTTGTCCTTGGGCATCCACATTGCACTCAGTTCACCCAGCTGTACAAATGGGTACCTGTATAGACCTATACAGTCATTCGTTAACATGTTCCTTATGTTATAGTGACTCGCGCGGAGCGCTTAATAGGCACCACCAAAATTACAATTCCTTCAGGGTAATGATTGTGTAGCGCATTGAGCATGGATATATGTGCATTATAAATATACTGAAATATATTATTATTTAATCCTCGGAACAGGGTCAACTATAATTGTGAAACATTGTCAAACTCTGATTTTCTATAAATGAGCATGTATGACAACTCCTCGTAGATCCAAGTAGATGTACACAAGCCATACAACGCAGCCAGCAACGAAGCATTGTGTCTGGAGATCCTAGGTAACTTGAGGCGGTGTTGTACCCAGCAGGCTGACGTCCGCTTACAGTTGTACGAGGTCAGTATAAGAGTTATCTCCCTCTAACACGTAGTTGGTGGTATATCTATAGCGCTCCGCTTTTTAGTCTGTGCGTTCGACATCGTTTCTATATGACTTAGAAACAGGTATTTTGGTATTGAAGATACCTATATGGTGGTGTTGTGCCTTTTAGGGGTTACAGCTTCAGTGTGCCCCCCAAAAAATTTAGTTGACCAAAAACGTCCTTATTTCAAACTTTATTTTGAATACAGAGCCAAACTCCAAAAAAAGTTGACATGGAAACTTCAAATTTGTCTGGGGAAATTACCAATGTGTTGTTCTTTTTAGGGGTTACAGCTCCAGATTCTCTATTGAAAAATCGTTATTCATTGACATAATTGACTACCGGTACATATGTTTGAAATTAATTGACGCTATATGAAGGAGGTCAAACTAGAGGCAGGGGTATGTGAGCTGTGCTTACTTTTACTTGTAATACAAACAGAGGGTGACTTTTTAAAGAATTTGTTATAATTTTGATACCGTCATCCTCGGTTACCCAGGGTTTTATATATGCTCCGTTTCTCTCCACTATATCACCCATGGGAAATTCTGTCAGCGAAATCTGTACTAAAATTACCCGCCCTTGGCCGGCGTGACAAAGTCAGTAACCAAAGAAAATACTCAATACGATAAGATGGAAATGGTCAAGGGAGATAATTGGTGACGGATGTCTAACAAAATGACCTCGCATGCTTTGCAACGAAGTGATATGAATTGTCATTGGCTCGCAGTTCCAAGCTGCGTAGCGGTTTTATTGGCTCACGCCGGCCAAGGGCGGGTAATTTGAGTACAGATTTCTCTCATGAAATTTCCCATGGGTGATATAGTGGAGAGTAACGGAGCATATATAAAACCCTGGGTAACCGAGGATGTGATCCCATGTACTTGAGACGTTGCCGTATCCAGCAGTCTTTTGAAGGTCTGTGTTCATCTTGTTGAATTATTGCCATGTTTTAAAAGTATTTCTTCATGATTTCATCCTGTTTCTCTTCAGGGATTGTATGATGTGCTATGTCGCAACTCCAAGCTACAGGCCCCAGTTCTGGATATGATGCTCAGCCAGGTAGGCCCCAAACATGGATAAATACAAATAAAGACAATGTTTCTGCGTGAAATAAAGTGCTCTCTTGAAAATGTAAATAATTGTTACTGATGGCTAAGTAATATTCCCGAATAAAGAAAAGAGTTTTGAAACGAATGTGCATGGTTCGGTTATGCCATGCGAGTCCATTTCCCTTTGAGCGAGCATTTTAAAGTGTTAATTCACATTAAAATGGCCACTCAAAGGTAGTTCAAGTGATCTGACTGATAAAGCGATACCTTAACACTTAGGTAGAGTTTTAAATATGGCACAATGATGGAATTATAAACTATCTTGATTTCCCAAAAATATCTTGAGACAAATCTACCTCTCACATTGAAGAGTTCCACAAAATATGTCGCACCATTTTCTTCCTGTACGGATAACTGTTTTCTATGGGGCTTATCAGGTTGTGTCATGAGATGTTTTACCCTTTAAAGTAACATTATTGCATAAACTGTAATGATAAATAGCAAGTTTGAGAAAAAATAATGTGCAAAAAACGTGCTACGGTGCCAAAGTGAAAATTAAAAGAACAGAATGTGATGGTGGTATAAAGGCTACATTGGCGCATGTGGTCCTGTACATACCGTATTCCAAGCCTATTCCAAGCCCATCCCCATGTTTTCAAGATGTTTATTTGCCTGTCTTATACCCTAGTGAATACGGTAGTTAAAGGGGCCGTTCTGTCAGCATAATCCGCCGTATTAGATTTTGTGCATTACGTGAAATGAAAACACGCTATATTTTACCTAATTTTACAACATTTTAATAATAAAATATAAACACTGATAGAAAGTTCACATAGTAACACATAGCGTGTCATAAAACTAATAAACAATTTGCTGTTAGGCCGTAGCAAACTTTTCCCCACTCGCAGCGCCGATGAATGGCTTCCATTCTCATTGTTTTTAATTTTCAACAAATGTACGCTTGTCTTTATTAAGTTGTGAAATATAAATTCATCAAAATATTACCTTTATTAATACATTTTAACTTGACTGTTTTAATCATTATTAGTAGCATATTTGTGTAAATGGGGATATCCTCTCTAATTTCGTTTCCACAAAAAATACCCTGATAGAAGCCTCCTTTTAAGTTGCCCATTATAAGAAGTTATGCAATAATGAGCGTGACGAGCCGTATTGGTGACCTGTTATGGTTGGATAACCCAAGAGTTGAAAGGTCAATCCCCTGCTCCACACAGAAACATGAGTTCATTAGGGTAATAATGTATAAACGTGGTGTGGCGTTCAGCCCGGTATTCACATTACTATGTATTGGTTTGTTACTTCAGGCCTGCCACATAAAAGGTGCATGAATCTCCAAAATAGAGCTCAAATACACCAAAACAGAATACAAATTATCAAGATAGAAACAAAAATCCTCTAAAACTGAAACAATACCCTCTATATAGGAAACCAATGCACCTGAAATGAAAAATCATTTAAAACTGAACACAAAGCTGCAAATCTGATACAAAAGCAGCAAAAAAAGAGAGAAAGCATCGAAAACAAAATACACTTAAGCCTCCTGAAAAGTGAACAAATCATCTAGTATAGGCTAACGACGCCTTGCAAGAGTGCGCAATCAAACCGAGACAAAATATGTATCCTCAACGGAATACTAAGCATCCCAAAGTATGAATAAATTATCAAGTATGGCTGACAACACATTAAAGCATGACTGTTGAATCGAACCAAGACAAAATATGTTTACCCATCAAATAGAGCGAATGATGAGTTCTTCTCTTTGCTAGGTGAGACGCTACTACGAGAGTGATAAAGACATGATGCCTCCTCTCAAGCTGGGAGTCTGTATCCTGGCTCAGGGTGACTCCGTCTACCTCGCCGAACCATTGGTAGGTACTGAATCTTTATGGTCATTCTTTACTGCATAATATCATTGGAGTCAATCCTGGAGACATTGATGAATGTGAGTTATTAAAGGGAAAGTTCTATCATCGATCTATCGGCAGCATCCGCCATCTTGGTTTCCTGTCATTTCGTGAAATGAAAACACGCTATATTTAACTGAATTTAAATTTTGTGTAATAATAAAACATATACACTGATGTAATATTCACATAGTAACACATAACATTTCACAAAACTAATAAACAATAAACAACAAATTTTCCCCACTCACAGCCCCGATGAATGGCTTAAATTTTCATTGTTTTTATTTTTTTTTTAATATTGGTTTTTCTTTATCAAGTTGTGAAATGTAAATTCTTCAAAGTATTAACTTCATTAATATCTTAGACTGTGATTTAATCATGTATTAACAGTATGTATGTGTGTAAACGGGAATCCTCTCGAATTTCGTTTCCACAGAAAATATCTAGATAGAACCCTCCTTTTAATCACCACAACTGAGAACAATTATCACAGAACAATTTTTTTTTTTTAATTACACATTTTTATTACAGAAGTCCCTTCTTTGTAACAGAGAGGAGGTCATGTCCAGGGTAACATGAACTCTATGTGATTAAAAGTACAATGATTTCTGAGTTAATGAATTTATTTTCCTCAATACTTGTACATTGTTGGAAATTCTGTTCGTGTTCTCTTTACCATGGTGCAGCGTCAGTTGAAACATTGTCCTTAAAGAGACACTGCGTCGAAGATAAAAATGAGATCACTTTTATCTACCTATGCTGATTAACATGTCTGCTAACGAGTTACCCTTCGCTTCACTGTCCACATGCAGTAGTTTTTATTACTAATCACTTCAATTGTCTGAAATTTGGGGTCTGTGACTCATTACATGACCCGTTAATGAGCACAGGTAGATAAATCTAATCTCATATTTATCCTTGACGCGTTGTCCCTTTAAATTAGTGAGGGCAAAGCAAGGATGCAACAACTCCCATCTTTTAACACCTTTTGGTATGACACTGCCAGGAATCAAACCCAGGGATCAAGTGATCAGCAGCACTGTACCAATTGAACTAACCCTGAATTTTTAGACTTTCGATTACAAAAGACATGCAACATGTTTTCAACAATCCACTCGTCAAATTCTAATTCAGTTATCTGGATGTATTTCAGGGACATCTGTTGAGCAGTATTCAGCAGTGTGTGGTGAGGACGAAACAGCTCCGAGCCAAGACATCATACCAGATGGATGATGAAGATGACGATGATGATGAGTGCACTGCGGCCCTGTCCGACTTGGAGGAGCTGCTCGAGAGTCTCACAGACCGCATGATCAACTCTGAGATGGAGGACTTCGAACTGGTGAGATTTCGTTTGAAGGAATTTTTTTTTTTTAAATCCTTCCTTGAATACAGACTTTGAGATATTGGTTATTACACGCAGTGTATGAAATAAATGAAGTCCAACAGGCCGTAACTTGTTAACTTTCGGATCAAGAGGTCAAGAGGTCCGGGGTTTCAATCCTGCCAGGGGCTCGGCAACTTTGTCTGCAGTAGAGAACTGTTCTACATGCAGTAAGGTTTGGGTGCAATGCTACACTGAATTTCAGCACCATACCACCCATGGTTCGCTAGTTGCAGGTTTCACCATAATGCATACTATGCATAGACACCGTGGTGTTGCAGGCCTTCCCCCCTGCAATAATATAAAGCAGCCGTTTTATAAGTGAAATATGGCGTTAAACCCCAAATCACCTTATCTCTTCTTTCCCAACAGGATAAAGCAGCTGACTTCTCTCTAGGTTCAAGTGTGGGAGTGAAAAATAACATCTTTGCGATCCTTGTGATGGGTGTGTATGAGGTCCTCATGGAATACTCCTTCACCTCGGGACAGCTGCGGGTGGACAGCTGTGAGCGGGTCGTGAAGCTGTACAGCTGCTACCAGAAGCTGAGCGACGTGATGCGTGAGAAGACAGCTGCAGCTGCTGGGAAGAAAGGCAAAGCTGCAGGCGGGAAGACTCCACACAGCTTATTCTCTCTTGGCTTCGTCGTCAAGGTTCTGGAGGCCATGCTCAGGTAGGTTTGGGTTTCGTGGATGGGATCAGCCATTTTGATTTAGTGACAATATCTCTGCTTTTCATAACTAAATAATTGTTAATTTGAAATTTTAACCTTATGACATCATAAACTATACAGAAACTATATATTAAATAAAAGGTCGTTTTGAAAAGTTGCTTTTTTCGCTCTTTTATTTTGCCTTCTGCCTTGAGTAATTTGTTCAAATAAATCTGTTAACTACATAATAAATGTTTTGCCTTGTTATATAGATAAACTATATAATAGACAATGTAATGTATGAATATATTATGTCATATTCAGTGACACAAATGAAGCCCACCAGGATGGTTTATCAATTCTCCGAGAGCGCCCAGAGTTTTTACAGTACGTGGCATCGGTGGCGCTACAGAAGTTACATCAGCTTGCGGACAAGGGAACGTGTGATGGGGCAGCAGGCGTCGGGAAAGACAAAATATTAGCTCATTGCTATACTCTCGCTAGGTAATGACATCTTGTATATTGTTGTTAAATCAAATCAACTGTTGATATGGTCTGTCAGGATGTTTTGAGCCTTGTTAGAAAAATTATAATAATGAAAGGCAACATCAATACAAATACGACATCTACAAATTAACTTGCAGTTTTAAAATGCTCTAAATGAGATCACTTATTTGCCAGGAACTCATTTCACTCCTGGTCTTAATTTTAGTCAGATAACTCTTGTAAATGAAACTCAACATTATATTCATCATATCTTCAGACCACACAAGTAGGTTGGTGATATAATGTTCATTCAAGAATTTTCAGATGGTTTCTTGTGGTTCTCCTGGGGGTTTGTCAAATTTACATGCACTAACGGAATTGGGTTTACATTATAAGGTGACTGGTCATCTATTTCAGACTGTTCATGACGTACTACACGGAGAACCAGATTCTGACGGAGGAAGAGAAGAAGAAGAAAAAGAAGAACATCTGTCAGGCGAGTCTCGAGGGACTCATCAACATCCTGACATACGTCAACAGTCAGGGGCTGCACCAACTCACACAGTGTCTCTGTAATATAGGTAAGTGTTTTATATAGATGATCAACTTGCTTAGGCAAGTGGGTGGAATAGCGCAGTGGTTAGTGCGTTTGTCTTCGGATCAAGAGGTCTGGGGTTCGAATCCTGCCAGTGGTTCCCCAACTTTGTCTGCTGTGGAGAACAGTTCTATATGCAGTAAGGTTTGAATTCAATGCTACACTGAATTTAAGCACAGTACCACCCATGGTTCGCTAGTTTCAGCCGTTGCTCGCAGGTTTCACCGAATGCATAGCCACCATGGCGTTGTGGGCTTTCTCCTTGAAATAATACCAGCATCCATGATATAAGTGAGATACTCTTCAAATCGGCATTAAATCCCAACTCAACGCATCTCCCTCCACAAGGCTTAACATGCAACAGGCTCCATAATTAGCTAATTTAAGCCTTGCAGCATTTCCTTAAAGGAGAATATTAGAGAAAAACTTTGTTTTAACATGTTCAACAGTATTGTTTAAGACAAAGTGTGTCAAAAAATTTATTAAAATGCGACATTTTATGTAGAAACGTTGAAAAAACGTTTTCGGTGCGAGTCGTTTTCCGGAAATCCCCGAGAGTTAATCAGGCTGGCAGCAGTCACGTGATATGATGTCAAAGATGCTCTCCCGCGCGCTGAGACAGTGTATTTTCTACGTTCGTAGTGTTGTTATGGCTTTCTCGGATAGCGATGGCAGCGTTGATTTTCAACCATCTGACATACATAACATCCGTCCTTATCAGTATGAATCAACATTGAGTTGAACACCAGGAATCAAGTAAGGATGAGCTTTCAGAAGTAAACAGTGAGAGAGTTGGAAATACAGATTCGTACGTAGGGACTGGCAAACTCTAACGTTACAATTTCACAATAAGTGGATTATGCCATACATTAAATAGTTATTGTCTACATGTAGATAACATGGGTGTCAACAACTTATATGTAGTTAATTAAAATATGTTACTACAAATTATACTGCTTTATTCGTATATGTACTGTACCGCTGAAGTAACCAGTTGCACAGGACAAAATGAACCATCTTGATTCTCGAATATTCAAATCATGTTTGCTTTAAAAACGTATTGATATTAAATATTGTTATTATTAAGATCTAACGTACAAACCACTGTTCAATCCTAATCAAGTAAGATAGACAGTAAGATCTACACATAGCTATGTGAGAGATTTGGTAGTCACGAAAACCGGACTAACACGATAATAAGAACTTGCGATATTAGAAGCATGTAATAACGTAGTGTAAAGCCCTGTTTATACGGCGAACTTTGCAGTGCACATATGCAATATTGCTTATGGTAGTAATATACGCATGTTAGTAAAAGTTAATTTACTATGCGTTCATGCGTGTTTAATTTCTGCCTAAGAAAATTGGATTCCAACTGTTTTAATATATGAGTAGAGAATTTCTAAAATATGTCAATTAATATGTATTAGATGTAAACTAAATAAAAGACATTAATTTATATCTGTCAACATTGGTTTGACTTTGTCGCCCTAATTATAATGAAAATCGATAAGTCAGATATATTTCGAAGTTCATCGCGTGCAAGAAGGAGATTATCCTATAAAGAGAATTTGAAAAACAATAATTAAGATAATTAAGAATTTCTAAATTCTCTTATATAGTTTCTCAACCGATGTGAAGTCATTATGTCTGTAAACGACGAACTGTTACTAGAATCGTTAAATACTATATGCAACCGTCGCTGACACTAGGTGAACATTTGCTTACGGTAGTAAAAAATACATTTGTGCAAATGCGTCCATACGGCGATTTTTGCTCATATGAGCAAATTTTCATATGTGTAATGATTTACTCAAATGCAAACGCTTGCCGTATAGACAGGGCTTACTATTAACCTATTATTACTAATATTACTATTATTCTACGTGTGCTTTCTACTATAGTTCTGCCTTGCAGACAGTAATTATTTGAACTTGAGTTGCTATAAGACAGTTACGTGTGCTCCTATTATATCACAAGTACACAAACCAAGCACCCGTAAGGATTGAACACTGAAACTTTATTATTTTTGCAATAATCATTTGTTATGATATTGTGAACATATACAATCAGTGGAAATGCATTTTTAGTAAAAATATTTAAAAAAACAGGATCCAACATAGACGTTGGAAGGGTTCAAAAGTTGGGGCAAGATTTAGAATTTAGTAAGTGGGGGTGGTGGGGTGTAATATAAGCGACAGATATCATTTTAGCGTTGAATATTACTATAGTTTTCAAATGATTTATAACCAGGAAATATTTTGTGTGTGTCTGAAAATGCCATTTGAGCTGCCACGTTGGCCATATTAAATTGAAATTAATCTAATACAGTTATAAGACAATGACAAATAATTATACAACTGTGTACTAAGTTTTAAGGCCTACACATCCCCATCCAAGGCGGTACCCAAGGTTTTATATATGCTCCGTTACTCTCCGTTATTTATGACTGTGCTTATCTGTGGAATAATCTTTCCTCGAAAATAAGATGTTCAAATTCATTATCGTCATTTAAAGCAAAATTATCTGAAAAAGAATGTAAAATCCCAAAATATTTTCTATTCGGCGATAGGAAGAGGAACATTATACACAGTAAGTTAAGAAGTTCTTGTAGTTCCCTAAACGGTGATCTGTATCGTGTCAATTTATCTGAAAGTAAATCTTGCAATTGTGGTGCTTTAGTTGAAGATGTTTATCATTTCTTCTTGAGATGTCCAAGACATGCTGATCTTCGTTTAGAATTAAAGCAAAGATTTTATAATTTAAAGGCAGAATTTGATATTAATACAATCCTGTATGGAAACCCAAATCTTCCACAAACAGTCAATGAAAACATATTTCACCATGTTCATAAATTCATTGGAAAGAGTCAACGGTTCAAATAATACATTAATACTAATGTACGTATTTACCATATTCAAAGTGCATTTTGTCATAAGAATAACATTTCCAATTGTGTGTTGCCTTAATAATGTATATTACATGTTTACCCACTTTGTCACTTGTAGATTTCTTACTTTCTTGTTATGTATTCTAGCCTTGTAAAATAATTGTTGATTACCTGGAGAGGGCTTCTATAAGTTTCACAACTTGTGCCCAATTCATTTCTTAAATGAATAAAATATGTTTTCAATCAAACTCTCCGCTGGAGCATATATAAAACTCTGGGTAACCGAGGATGACACATCCCATAAGAAGGCATTATAAGTTATAAGTTATATCCTTATAAAGGACTGTTAATTACGAGTACTCTAAGACTAACTATCACTTATTTATAAAACTGTTTTAATATAACGGATCAAATTGCTCTGAACATAGTGAGACAGATTCCGACGGTTTTCGGTCCCTCTTTCCTCTTTGACACTATCCAAACCTTTCGCCGCGCTGCATCCGTCTTTTCACTTGAAAATTAAAAATATGTAAACTTCTGTCAAGACTTTGATGAATTACTGCACACCAACGCTGCACAATATACCATATCAAGTCCGAAACTACCCGAATTCTACGTATTCAACCGATTCTCCATCTACTCTAATGCCTTCCCTTTCATTGCGCTAAGGACCAACAGCGGGCCGTAGAGCATCTCTGACGTCACAGCCTAAACCTGCCGAAGGCTACCGGCAAATATGCATACGCGCACAGGCAACAGAAGGCGCGGTTGTTATATCGCGTAATTAGTAATTAAACACGGCTTTCCATATTATTTTAGGGGGGGATATGTTTTTTAAAGTATATTTTACTATTACAGAATATAAATCTTTACAAATATTCTCCTTTAACAGTCCTGTAATAACTCAGCCACGCTACACCTGAAATGCATAGTAGACACTGATTCGCTTGCACAGAAAACTTACGGAAATGAGATAAGGCTTAAATTAGCCAGTAATGGACAGAGGCAAGTTGGCAGAGCATAGCACGAGATAGCGCAGTTGTTAGAAGAATTTACAAGTTCTGCAACTTCGGCTTAGTGAAGAGTTTGAAAGACATAACATAATTGATGATCTTACAACGCCAATGACCCATGATGTATTGCCAAAGAACAATTATCTGAAAAGTTAAATATTCATTTGTTGCAGAGAAAGATTGTGAAGGGGAAGAGATCCGAGTCGCCAACAAGCCTGAGAAGATTCACACTCACGTGAAAAAGCTACAGGTAAGTTCGGAAATATTCACAAAATCTTCACTTACTTGTTATTAAATAAGTGTACTAGATATCACTTTCAAAATCAAATTGTTTCCAGATTTATTGAGACTTATCTTAGGTTAAGTATGCAACATGACAATGGTTTAGCAAAAAAAGCCTTTGAAAACTGCCAATAAGAAGACCAGAAAATGTACACGTTATTTGGACCTCTGTCGGAGGGACTTGCATTTTCCCTTGCATTCTGTGCTGTGTATAGGCAGTGAAACAGTTAAATGAGTGTACTGGATAACACCTACACAATACAGTCAGACCCCGTTTATCCGCACAATTTGGTTACAGTTGAAAATCATCCGGATAGAAAGTTGTGCGGTTAAGCAAGTCACCATTGGCATAGAAATACATAGAGAAAATTGTAAATACTACCGTGCCGATGGCTAGGTTTCCGGATAAACGAGGTATACCCTTTACAGCGACTGATGGCTAACATACTATCTGCGGAGGAGGACGTCCAGAACTGGAAGGAGATGAACCTCCTGCTGTCCGTCTCGTCCCAGCTCAACAAGCACCTGCCGCCCGGTGGCGCCCTCTATGAACAGGTGCACACCTGGGTACACAAACTCTGCACCGATCAGAGTATAGGTGAGTGTGACTGATGATTTATATTTTGCTTAGATGAAAAAATTATATGTAATCTTCTAACTTTAATTTTACTAATATGGAGGGTATATACCTCAAGATCCTTAAATCTCATTTAAATTGTTTACAAATCAACCGACTAACTTTTTTTAAGATTTAAATTATGAATCTATTTATTCAAGCCCGTACCTCTCTCTCTTTCTCTCTCCCTCCCTCCCCAGGTTCAGATACAGCTTTTTTTAGAAAGGGGGTGCACTTGTTCTCGGAAATGCTCTTGGGGGGATAGGGATGACTTCATAGACACAAATGCATTTTAGACTCCAAAAGTACTGTGTATGTGCGCCCTCCCTCTCTCTCTCTCTCACAAAATGGGGGATGCACCATTGTTTTGACACCCCTGCACCTCCCCTTTGTATCCGCACCTCCTCCCCCTCCTTGAACAATTTTGCATGTAAATTTGATGGATTCTTGGACGAATAACAATACTTGAACCCTCTCTTAGAAGGAGGGTTCTATTGGGGTATTTTTTGTGGAAACGAAATTCGGGAGGATATTCCTGTTTACACATATATGTTATCAATACATGATTAAAACACAGTGAATTGAAAGATACTAATTAAGGAAACATTTTGATGACTTTATATTTCACAACTTAATAAACACAAGCGCACATTTATTGAAAAATTAAACAATGAGAACTGAAGCCATTCATCGGCGCTGCGAGTCGGGAAAACTTCGCTACAGCATAACAGCAACTTGTTTATTAGTTTTATTACATTTTATGTGTTACTATGTGGATACTCTATCAGTGTATATCTTAAGTTATCAAAGAGTTGCAGAATTGGGTACAATATAGCTTGTTTTCATTTCACGTAATACAAAATATCCAAGATGGCGACAGAACCCTAACTTTAACCAATGACCATTCCCGATGTTCTGCCTTCTTGACAAGTTGTGACTCCTGTAAATTTGATGTTCAGAATGGTTTGGTACTAATGACTTTACGTCAACCCCCAGATGATGTGCCAACCTCCAAGCACCTACAGAGCATGTTGTTGAGCCTCACACAGCAGATGCGTAACCTTCCTCATATCATACGAGACCTCGCTCAGGACATACACAGTCAGCTCGGGGACATCGACCAGGTCAGAGTTCATTACTTATATAGTGCAGATTCCATTGGCCAATGTATAGGCCGATCCAAAATTTGTAAGTCGGGAGGAGGAGTGTGGGGGTTGTCATATGTTGAAAAGTGAACTCCCAGGGGTCCATCCGTCATGCTTTGACGATATATGTTTAATGAGGCCATTGGTTCTTTCTGTAGCAAGTCAACGTATTCATCGGCCGATTACAGTAAATATACTGATGAGATCATATATTGAATAGAAAATTTGTCTTTCCTTGACAAATACCATGCTTATCTCATCTCATTAGGTACAAAACTATTATCACTCGTGACTCGATAGTATAAATATTTTACCTCAATCGATGAAATAAACTTGGTACTTGTCAAGAAAAGAGGTGATTTGTGGTTTAAAGCAACTTTCAAGAGTATTTCAGTAATATCATGGCTGCTAGTATTATTGCAGGGAGAAATCCTGCAACACCATTGTGGCTATGCATGTTGGTGAAACCTGTCAGCATCGGCTGGAACTACAAACCATGGTTGGTTAGTCAAGAAAAGACAAATATCCCTTAAATATTTATCCAGTATGCCTACAGGTTTCATCAAAGCACTATGATTTTACAGGAGGTTGAACTAGAAGACAAGACACATTTTGCGCTGGTGACGCACAACACAGCGCCCCCTACACTGATGCTGATTCTGTCACACACGGACCGAGAGTTGGAGGACATTGATTGGTGCATTTCCTGGGAGAAGGCCGATATCCTCACCAAACTGAAGATCACTGAAGGTGGGACATCTTCGAATACAATTCTAAAAGTTTATGTATAACGTGCAGTTTTTAATATCACCAGACTTTAAAAATTTAAGATAAATGATTGTTTCTTGTTTTTGAAATCCAACAAGGTATTAATGCCCTCAAACCTCACACAAAATTTACTTAACCCTTTTTTAGCAGCTTTCTGAGAAAACTGTCTCCTTTGGAGATACCATAAACAGAGTACCAACAAAATACCAATAACAGCTTTTCTCATAAATTGTTAAAGGGAGGATAACCAACCATGGGGTGAAGCTTGAAGGCATAAGTATCTTGATGGAGATTTAAAATGAGCATGTGATTATTTGTTTTAGAGTTATTACCCTTGTTCACTTTTTGGGGACTTTGTTCATTGTAACTTTAAAGTCAGCTATTAAGATTGTTGACATTTTTATCAGTATGAAAGTTGTACGTTCTATGTGATGGGGCCTTGCAAATATAACCAAGATTTTTCATAGCATTGTCGTTAGTGGAAATAGTTTTAATACATTTATAAAGAGGTGAGGTGAGTTGGGGTTTAACGCCGCTTTCAAGAGTATTTCACTTATATCGTGGCTGCTAGTATTACGGCAGGGAGAAAGCCCGCAACGCCATGTGGCTATGCATTGCGGTGAAACCTGCGAGCAACGGCTGGAACTAGCGAACCATGGGTGGTACTACTCTGAAATTCAGTGTAGCATTGCACCCAAACCTTACTGCGTTTAGAACAGTTCTCTACTGCAGACAAAGTTGCCGTGCCCCTGGCGGGATTCGAACCACGGACCTCTTGATCCGAAGCCGAACGCGCTATTCCGTAATACAATGTACCGATATTGGTTTTCAAGACAACCAATCACAAGCCCTGACACAGCGGGAGACGCACGAGAAGACGATGAGCCTCCGTCTGGGAATCCTGGTAACCGGGTTTCATGAACTGGTCCAGTCTGCCATCCCCTTCGGAGTGTGTGTGGAGGCCATCTTGAAAACACTAGCTCATCTCTACACGACATCGACCAACCTTGTTAAATATGTGAGTTTTATAAATGAACTTTGTTCACTATCTAAATGGCATGTAATTCTTACGTATTCAGCCTTGGGAGATGTGCCAATTTACAGCTATCAGAGGGGTACTGAATGTATAAATAGCTTCCGGTTGGTGAACCTTTTTGGAAGTTAGGTCATGGTGACCGAATAGGTAAGCTGTTGGTACAGTCAGTGCTGGTGCCTGAATCTGAGGGTGTGGGTTACTTTTGAATTGTGTTCCCAAATATAAAATTGTTGTATAAATTAACTTGCATATAAGGAGTTGCTGTTTAATGTTTGTCCAGAAATGTTCAAGGAGAAAATCTTGTCATGAAATTTTGGTCATAGACAACAATTTTTTTCCCCATGAATAATGGTTTTAGTTAATAACAGACAAAAAGACAGATGTTGGTTGGTAATGTTTAATAGGTCATATAACTACTGTGCATACCGGTGTAAAGTCTGAAAATATACCCCCCCCCCCCCCCCCCCCCCCCCCTTCAAAGTATACCCGGGTAGATTCTGGGAGCTCCCAGATTATACCCCGGGGTATAGTCTGGGAGATCCCGGAATCTACCCCCGGGGTATAGTCTGGGAGATCCCGGAATCTACCCCCGGGGTATAGTCTGGGAGATCCCGGAATCTACCCCCGGGGTATAGTCTGGGAGATCCCGAAATCTACCCCCGGGGTATAATATGGGAGCTCCTGGAATCTACCCCCGGGGTATAATATGGGAGCTCCCGGAATCTACCCCCGGGGTATATATGTTTATGTTGAAATAACAGTTTGTGAAGTGCCATAATAAATCATGAAGTGATTATGTTGGGACAGTATGGCCCTGTCAACACACTAATTGTTGTAATCACAGTTGCATCCTGTTAGACAGGGTGACATTACATAGTTGTCGCCTTTCACTGATTGACAATTATTGACATATGAAGTATATATCTGTCGTCAGTGGTCTAATCTTCTCATAGCGACTTGTATAAAATAATAAATTTGTTTCCTACTCTCTTATCTGCCACATAAATAAAATAACAGAATCATTTACTATTAACAGACAGAACTGTCAGAAGTGTCACAAATTATTATTGAAATGAATGTAAATATGACATGGAATAATTTATTTTTGCTAACAACCCGCCATTGTTTGTCTTGTGAGACACTGTTTAGAGATATCGACATATAAACAACATACCAACTTCTGTTTCCAATGTAACTTTGCCGTAATGGCAATAATTTCTTCATCAAATGACAAACTCGTCAATAAACAAGTATATGTATCTATAGGTTTTTGTTTCATCAAAGTCACTTGTTTCAGCAAGTCATTATTTTAACCAAAGTCAATATTTTCATCAATGTCAATATTTTCATTAAATTATTTTTTCACCAAAGTATTTTTTTCTCATCAAAGTATATTTTTTTTCAATTAAAGTCACTTTCTCATCAAAGTCATTATTTTCATCAAATAATTTTTTCACCAAAATCACTTGTTTCATCAAAGTCGATATTTTTTTTATTAAAGTAATTTTTTTCATCAAAGTCTTTTTTTTCTTCATCAAAGTGACTTTTTTCAGCAAGTCATTAGTTCAATCAAAGTCAATATTTTCATTAAATCATTTTTTCACCGAATTAATTTTTTCTCATCAAAGTATTTTTTGTCAATTAAGGTCACTTTTTTCAGCAAGTCATTGTTTCAATCAAAGTCATTATTTTCAAATAATTTATTCACCAGAGTCTTTTTTTTCCCATCAAAGTCATTTTTTTTTCATCAAAGTCATTTTTTTTTCATCAAGTCACTTTTTTAGCAAGTCATTATTTCATTTAAAGTCATTTTTTCCATCAAATAATTCTTTCACCAAAATCACTTTTTTTTAAATTTATTCACCAAAGTCTTTTTTTCCCCGTCAAAGTCATTTTTTTCATCAAAGTCATTTTTTTCAGTCAAAGTCTTTTTTTTTTCAGTACAGTCAATATTTTAATTAAAGTCAATATTTTCATCAAAGTCATTTTTCACCGAAATCAATATTTTTTTAATGGAAGTCAATACTTTCATTAAATCATTTTTTTCACCAAAGTCACTTTTATAAAGATAACATTTGTTAAAATCTTAAAAAACATTAAAGTATCAATAGGAAAATAGGTAACAGTGATTGTGTTCTAATTATCATAAGCTGCATAAATGTGCTTACTATTGCACCAAAATAGTTCGTAAGTGCAGGTAGTAATTCTATCCAAATTCTTAATTAAAACATTGCAATTCTGAAATTAAAACTACACACAATGCTTCAGCTGTTGTATATGAGCCTAATATCAGCAATTCCTATCAGTAATACATCAGGTTTCGAGACCATTTTACAGACCTACCAGGATCAAACTATGTTCTACTGGGTTTTAAAAAAATTACTAATAAATTTCATAAAATGATCTCACAAATTTGGCATAATTCACTTGCAAAATATTCACACATAGGGCATTGAGATAATGTAATACAGGCTGAGAAGGGAGGGGGTAGATTCTGGGAAGTCTCTAGAATCTACCCCGGGGTATAATCTGGGAGCTCCCATAATCTACCCGGGTATACCTTGAAGGGGGGTATAATCTGGAACCTTACACCTGTATATGGAACTTTATAATTTCGGTTTCTGCACATGTAAGAGGCTGTTGCTCAATTTTCATTGGAAACAAATAATTATCATATATTTGATGATAGGGTATGAATATGCAAGTCAAGTTTAATTGTTTGAACTTAAATCAGCACATGTGGTCATAAGGCACATATGAAAGCCAAATAAGATTTTAAAATGTTCAAATACTTTTTGAAAGAAGTCACACGAAACCATTCTTTGTTGCCAATTTACAGAAAAAGTAACTCGTTACCAAAGGAGAATATATTTGATCCTCTGATTTGAATATTAAATGTGACATAGAGATCATTGCTTGGAGAAGTGAGTCATATGATTTTCACGAAATGAGTGTACATTTTTGTATTGCGAGAGCGAGCGTTATAAATATATTTGCATGAGTTTCGTAAAATAGCAAATAGCACACTCTCGACTGTACTAATTTCTTTATTACCCATTCTATTCCCTTTGATTATTGTAAAAATACCAAGGAAACAACCCAAGATACAGTTGTGTCACAGACAACGAAATCGTGAAACAATGATTGCTAGGCAAACGTGATATGTGCAAATGTGCTCGTATAAAAAATATTACCTCAGTTATTTTCAACCATATCGGTAATAAACAGACTTATGCAATGTGGTTCAAATAAAATGTTATTATGAATAGTTGAAACTTTTAACATTGTATATTCTTGATCCTATCCTCTGTGTTTCAGTATCTATCTCTGTACACCAACAAAGCAGGACATCTGAACGTAAGGTTTGAGAAACTCATCAAGCTGATTGGCAAGGAACTCACCCAGAATGTCTACCCTTTCATTACTTATATACAGGTAACTGGAGTGTGATAATTCTTCTCATTCGTTTACATTAGTTATCCCTCAGTCTGATTAAAATCTACCTTGTTCAAAGGAATAAAATGTGCAAAATAATGCATCTACCGGAATACGAACAGGTTCTGTAGATTCCTCGCCATAAGGTCTGAGGACATCCCCCTATAGGCACGTGTTCCGTACGCAGACAAAGCACAGTCAAATAGCTGACCAATCACATTATAGTTTTTAAATGACCGCTCTTTTGAAAGTAATCGGACCAGACGAAAGGATAGCTGTTTGGAGTTATATGCCCCTTGCTTCTCGCACCGAAAGTTTTTGTTGGAGGTCTTGTGATTGGTTAACTGAATTGCGTCAGAATATGGGAGTCTACGGGCTGTTATCAGACGGTTTTACGAGGAAACCTCCAAACGATATGAGTTCGTTTACAGGTAGTTGCACCATTTTGCAATTTTTATTTCCTCGGAAAACCGTAGATTTTAATCAGACTGATGTGAAGTTAAGCTTGTCAATATCTCAAGACGAGTCGACTGGATTCTCTTCCAATTGTATAGAAAGCTGTTTCTTGGGAGGATGCAAGGTTGATTAGATTTTGGTAACCTTGGCATTATTCTCAAGGTTACAAAACTTTTTTGAATTTTTCGATGTGTGAACTTGCATGCTCCGCTTGTCAGTGGGATATCTCTGGACTGTTCTCATATCTCTGGACTGTTCTCATATCTCTGAACTGTTCTCATATCTCTGGACTATTCTCATATCTCTGAACTGTTCTCATATCCTAGCTGACTCTCACAAAGTCATGATGTTATTTCAGACTAAAAGCCTGCAATAACTCTATTCACTATGATATATGTGAAATATCCATGAAAACCATGTTAACCCAAATTCCACCTTGTCTCAGTCAGTCATGTAATTTCATCTGATACGTTTTCATCTCGACAGACATGTGAGAACGAGCATGTGCAGCAGTCTGCAGACAAAGGAAAGAAAGACAAGAAGAAAGGAGCAGCGGGGAAAGGAGCCGGCAAGGTGAGTTATCCCCCTTACATACAAATGAAACATAATCATTGCGTGAATATTCCCTCTGGATTGTGTTACCTAAATCCTTCTCATCAGGAGATATGCACAGAGAATGAGAGATTATTTTTTTTAGTGGTCTGTGTTGCTTATTTCCGCCATGATTACCTCTCTTTGGCCTTGGTTTGTTAAGAAAATCATAGAAAAGTTGGTTTTTTTTGTGGTCTGTGTTGCTTATTTCTGCCATGATTACCTCCCTTTGCGCTTGATTTGTTTTGAAAATCATACAAGACGTGTTCAGGAGAGCAGTACTGTAAGCAAAGGTGGATAGAGGAATTTAACATAATGTTTACAAACACTAACATTGATGAGAGGCCGATATGAACTATAGTTACAGTAGCCATGGTGACATTGCTCCAAAGTTACTTCGTGTGTTGAGGTGAACTTGATGATCTTTATGAAGGTATCTCACATACTGAGGAATTGATGCTTAATAATATTTAAAGGGGCAGTAGCACGTTTTTTGCAAAATTTATTTTTTCAAATTTCCCATTTATAATGATAGTTTATGTCATTTAAATTAACTTTAGAGGGTAAAACATCTTTTTACACAAACCAATTATCTGTAGTGGTAAAAACTATGTTGCGTATAAAGCAAAAATTGCATGGCGGCCATTTTATTGTGAACACAATTTATTACTTTTTATTACAAAAACGATTCCCATGGCTTTAGTGAAATATGTACACTCATTTTAAACTTTATTTTCCGAAGAAAGAAGGGTGTTTTACTATTGATAAAATTATTTTTCAAATACATTTCATCAACTTATTTAAATGTAAAAACATGCTACTGCCCCTTTAAGGTCTGTAAATGTTTTACATCAGCATTTGGCAATTAAAATCTGTTATCTCAACACGTCTCCATAGTACATTTTAAACAAGTTCCTGAACTGCTTTGTCCTTTTAATGCGGAGTGCAAAACATGGAAGCAACAACTCCGATCTCTTACCTTTTGATATGACACCGTTGGTCAAATTGATGAGCAAACACTACTACTGAGCTTTATCATTATAACTTTATATGATTATATTTCAGACTCAGGCAATGAAGGCTTCAAAGACTCTGAAATCGGTCCCCAATCTAATTTTTGCTATAGAGCAGTTTGAACGGTTTTTGATCCAGCTCACGAAGAAGTCCAAGGTGAGGTTTTATTGTTAACTCTTTACTTGCGATCCCGGGCAAGTCTGGGATGGAAATAGTACATTCATCCCCTCAGGCGAACCCTAGAAAGGGGATTTAGTTTTTTCTCACAGGCAATCATTGCCAATGAGAAGCTGGCCAGCGACTCGAGATCAGTTAGATTCGCTGTCTGAAAAATGTGGCTTGCGATGTTAAAGGTAGGGTTCTGTCGCCATCTTGGATATTGCATTACGTGAAATGAAAACACGCTATATTGTACCCAATTTTGCAAATTTATGTTAACTAAAGACATACACTGATAGAGTATTCACATAGTAACACATAACATGTAATAAAACTAAAAAACAAGTTGCTGTTATGCTGTAGCGAAGTTTTCCCGACTCGCAGCGCCGATGAATGGCTTCAGTTCTCATTGTTTTATTTTTCAACAAATGTGCGCTTGTGTTTATCAAGTTGTGAAATATAAAGTCATCAAAATGTTACCTTCATAAGTATATTTCAACTTCACTGTGTTTTAATCATGTATAAATAACAAATATGTGTAAACAGGAATATCCTCCCGAATTTCGTTTCCACAAAAAATACCCCGATAGAACCCTCCTTTTAATTAGTGCCCAAGGCAAAACTCGGTGGAGATCTAGGGCGTCCGAATGTTCCACCATCAGGGTTAAAAGGGACAATATTTAATATAGCAACTTGCTGAATTTATAAGAGACAAACCCTTCTGAGTGAGCAATTTTCAGGAATAAATTTGTCCACAATATTCTTATTGTAACTCAATAAAGAAATGAAATATTAACTGCAATCATCTTGCTAAACTGAAGTTGATAACAAAGGGGAATTTCTTTAACATGTATACTAGTTACAACTTTGAATGCTCTTAATACCACCATCCTAACTAATATCCTTTCCCCATAATCAATATTTTAAATATGTTCGACTTAACTCGCCCAGGGCTCAATCATTTCTATCCTGAATATCTACTTTAGGTGAATCTGATGGAATACATCAAACTGGGGACGTCAAGAGATTTCCGCATCAACGTGGCAACAGTTCAGGCGGTGATGGAAAACGAGGAGTCATCTGAGGAGGAGGAGGCGGAGGAGACAGGGGAGATGGAGCAGGAGCAGGAGCAGGAAGAGACGATGCAAGAGGAACAACTCCAGCCAGAACAGGTGATGACAGTAACATAGGCTATGCTTGATTCATTTTGGCGGCGTATACATCGGCCACGTGTCCGGCTTTTGCCGTTCCTGGATCCGGCTTAGTTGAAACAAGTGTATCGACGTACAGACAGGAAGACGTCATCATCTCTCAAACTAGCTTCAATAAGCATGTCATTTATATTGTATGAGTATTTGTTTAAAATTATTTCAAAACATTGATTAATATTTTATTAGCTTGCAATACAATGTTTTAAATAAGCAGTTACATTTTAAAATTAATCTGTCAACTATTTAATTGTCCAAAGCAACTTCATAAACATAATGGTTATATTAAGGACAACATTTGTCGGCCATTATACGCCGCCTTCGCAGGTCACTTCGAACCGGCGCATCCGGAGTACGCCGGGTTCCAATCAAGTGAATCGCTGGTTACGCCGCTGCCGGGTTCCGAATCAAGCATAGCTAATGTCTATGCTAGATTGGAGACCCGGTACACCACCTGGCGTGTGCTGCGATAACTTGATTGTAACCCGGTGTATGTCAAAGGTTTGAAATGACCAGGAAAATTGGCACAATATGGCAAACAAATATGATTCCTCCGACATTCAATAACTTGTTTTTTTTATGAGATTGCTTTCTCCGATTAGATATTTAATCGATTTATTTTTAAAAAATACTGATTCTTTAAAACCATGCATTAGACAATAATAAAATGTAATTCCATGTTTTAAAATAGTTATTTATTTAAGTTAGTGATGCTGACATCTTCCTTCATGTACACCAATACACTTAATTCATCTTGAGCCAGAAGAAATAAAAGAGTGGATATTTCAACCAACTATCTTATAATAGAGTTTGGACATGTTGAGTTCTATAGTTGCAAACTTACACATGAAGCTGTTAGTTACTTGTATTTTTATTCCAAAATAAGCACTATTTCTACACGAAATACGCAGCTTAAAACCTAGAAAACACATTTCTAAGGATTTCCAGCCATACCACCGGTACCCCTAGAGCAGGGTGTATAAAGCACACTCCTTGCTAGCTTACTTCGTCTGATGAGTCCAATCCAGGACGTAACTAAGTCACCACCACCGCTAGCCCACTAGCCCCTCCTCCCCTATCCTGGTCACTATACTTTCTTCACCTCATCTTGAGCCAGTTTCACAAGTGGCATACATGTGCCAAGCACATGCCGCATAACCTCCGAGTTTGTTAGGATGTGGCTGTGTTCACTCAGCCACATAATCAAACAATTAAGCTGTGTTTCATGAAGAATGTGGACATTAAAGATAATTTGAAGAAGGTATCCACCATAGTTGCAGCAAATTCCGTTCTGATATTGGTTAAGCTGTATATATTCTAACAATACCAACATGAAGCTATTTAACCAGTGTCTGAAATAGAGGATATCTGTCTTTTCTTGACTATGTTTATCTCAATGAGTGAGGTAGAAAGGTTATATATAACTTTTCTACCTCAAGAGATGAGATAAACATGGTATTTGTCAAGAATTGACAGATATTCTATACGTCCGAAAAGGGTTGTTTTCACGCCAAGCGGCCGCTATGAGCAGCCCGTCACCACAGTAACACTATGACGTCATAAGCCAATTCGCTGCGTCAGACCATTGTTTTATGACGTCAAATTATATCAGTAACTGGTCGCAGTGAAAATATAAGTTATTTTCACTGTAGCTTGATAGATAGTTTATTTCACTGATAAATCCCAGTATTTCATTTTTCGTCATATAATAAATAAAGATACAAGTAGGCTCCTGAGACAGGTGCAATGAAGACAGGACAATCTCTGTATTCATCATTATGTCCCCCGAAATTTTTTTCGGGAGACATAATGTTTTCGCCTCCGTCCGTCATTCCGTCATTTCTGTTATTCCGTTATTCCGAAATGCTTTCTTTTCCGGGCCATATCTCAAAAACCGTTCAATATTTTTTCACGAAACTTGGTATGTGGTTAGACCTAGTGGTGGAGTGGTGCCTTTTGCTATTTTGGTTATTCTGAATTTTTTATTTTTTCTGGTTTCCATGGAAACAATTTTAACTTAGTGCAAATTGGGGGTAGGGACCTTTTCCGGCCTCTATTTCAAAATCTATTTAGTATTTCTTTACGAAACTTGGTATGTGGTTAGACCTAGTGGTGGAGTGGTGCCTTTTGCTATTTTGGTTACTCTGAATTTTTTTTTTTTTCTGGTTTCCATGGAAACAATTTGAACTTAGTGCAATTTGGGGGTAGGGACCTTTTCCGGCCTCTATTTCAAAATCTATTTAGTATTTCTTTACGAAACTTGGTATGTGGTTAGCCCTAGTGGTGGAGTGGTGCCTTTTGCTATTTTGGTTATTCTGAATTTTTTATTTTTCTGGTTTCCATGGAAACAATATGAACTTAGTGCAATTTGGGGGTAGGGACCTTTTCCGGCCTCTATTTCAAAATCTATTTAGTATTTCTTTACGAAACTTGGTATGTGGTTAGCCCTAGTGGTGGAGTGGTGCCTTTTGCTATTTTGGTTATTCTGAATTTTTTATTTTTTCTGGTTTCCATGGAAACAATTTGAACTTATTGCATATTGGGGGTAGGGACCTTTTCCGGCCTCTATTTCCAAAACCATTCAATATTTGTTCACCAAACTTGGTATTTGCTTAGACCTAGTGATAGAGTGGTGCCTTTTGCTACTTTGGCTATTCTGATTTTTTTATTTTTACTGGTTTCCATGGCAACAATTTCAACTTACTGAAATTGGGGATAGGGACCTTTTCCGGCCTCTATGTCAAAATCTATCAAGTATTTCTTTACGAAACTTGGTATGTGGTTAGACCTAGTGGTGGAGTGGTGCCTTTTGCTATTTTGGTTATTCTGATTTTTTGATTTTTTCTGGTTTCCATGGAAACAATTTGAACTTAGTGCATATTGGGGGTAGGGACCTTTTCCGGCCTCTATCTACAAAACCGTTCAATATTTTTTCACGAAACTTGGTATGTGGTTAGACCTTGTGGTGGAGTGGTGCCTTTTGCTATTTTGGTTATTCTGAATTTTTTATTTTTTCTGGTTTCCATGGAAACAATTTGAACTTAGTGCAATTTGGGGGTAGGGACCTTTTCCGGCCTCTATTTCAAAATCTATTTAGTATTTCTTTACGAAACTTGGTATGTGGTTAGCCCTAGTGGTGGAGTGGTGCCTTTTGCTATTTTGGTTATTCTGTCTTTTTTATTTTTTCTGGTTTCCATGGAAACAATTTGAACTTAGTGCATATTGGGGGTAGGGACCTTTTCCGGCCTCTATTTCCAAAACCATTCAATATTTGTTCACCAAACTTGGTATTTGCTTAGACCTAGTGATAGAGTGGTGCCTTTTGCTACTTTGGCTATTCTGATTTTTTTATTTTTACTGGTTTCCATGGCAACAATTTCAACTTACTGAAATTGGGGATAGGGACCTTTTCCGACCTCTATGTCAAAATCTATCAAGCATTTCTTTACGAAACTTGGTATGTGGTTAGACCTAGTGGTGGAGTGGTGCCTTTTGCTATTTTGGTTATTCTGATTTTTTTATTTTTTCTGGTTTCCATGGAAACAATTTGAACTTAGTGCATATTGGGGGTAGGGACCTTTTCCGGCCTCTATCTACAAAACCGTTCAATATTTTTTCAGCAAACTTTGTATTTGCTTAGACCTAGTGATAGAGTGGTGCCCTTTGCTACTTTGGCTATTCTGAATTTTTTATTTTCTCGTTATTAATGCAGTATTGAACTTAGTTCTTAGCATAAGTGAAAAATAAGGGTAATATGACTAGGTTTGATTGAAAGTTGGAGCGGGGGACATCACAGTGCATCACATGCACATATTTCTAGTTCTTTCTATTGTCCCCAGGAGTCCGATAAGGAGGAGAGTGACGAGGAGAATCAGGCACCGGACAATGTCGACACGCCGGAAGCACCGCCGCCGAAAAAGAAGAGCAAGTTAGGAGGGAGGGGAAAGAAGTCAAAGGTCACATGATTGTGTGGAGAGGTCGTCAACTGATGTGTAAACATGATAAGGAGCTGTTGGTGGATGAGAAGTCAATTGAGAAAATGTTTTAACCCTTTCCATGCTGAATTAGATCTGCCCCTTATTAATCCCCGCAACGACCATTCTCTTCACACTGAGGTTAATCCCTTCAGATTTCCTAACCTCTGTTCTACATGGCCTGAATTTCTAGACTCCAGCAAAATTCACAAGCAGAGAAAAGGGATACTGTATCCCTGGGGTTCGTTGCACAAAACAAAACAATTAATTTTGACCAAAAATGTTAAGTCTTGCAGCTTTTTGTTTCCAGGGCATATATAACTTGCAAACTTGTTTGGGGAGTTACTAATGTGGTTGTGTTCTTCTAAGAGTAACAACTCCAGAATATTTCTCTTTATCTCAACCTTGCCAGTGTTAAATGTACATGTGACTGTTAAACTTTGTAACTTTACCCCATATTTAAAAATTTAAGTGAAATTCTATCCAGAATTCGTGTACTATGCTGAAAATTACTTAGGTCTTGAAACATTGTTAAAGGTGCATCCATTGTGTTTCATAATTTTTTATTAGGCTGTAATACATTCATTATGCATGAGCAGAAACCGAAACTGCACGTTCCATTTACATGCACAGTAGTTATATGACCTATTAAACATGATCAACCCAAATTTATCATTTTGTCAGTTATAAATAAGATTCCAAAATTACGATTGGCTCATTGGCGCGAGTCAATCGTGATGTTTTGTCCGGTTTTCAATCAGAAATCACTTTTACTTTTACCTTCATATCGTCAATATACTATTAAAGTCGACTATCATCAAAATGGTAGTTTTCGGTAACAGTCATACTTCTTGATAAAGTAACACCATTTATAACGTTTGGAAAATGTGACCCCCAACAACAAAATGGATGTACCTTTAAAATATGCTATGTCACAAGGAAATATTTAAACCTCTGTATCATAATCAATGGACAAAATATATAAATAAAAATGACTTACTTTGTGTTTTTGTACAGAATATGTTTTGTTAAACAGTTTAGTGGTACTGCATACTATTTACGTTAAGTTTGTACCTGTATAATATTGAATTACTGGAGACAAGTGCCAAATACTGGATAAAAAAATCTTTGTTCTCATTCCAGATTGTTAGTGGTTGGGATTTCTTTATTATCTTGTTAACAGGAATTATATTTTCCAATGTAAATAAATAATATGAATGAATATCATTTGAGTGTTTATTTTTGCATGAAATGAGAGAAAGAGGATGAAATATGGGGTGTCCGTTGCACAAGTATGATATGGGTATAAAATGCTTTATGAATGCACCCCTTGTTTCGTCTGATGGGTCAAAGATATTTCACTTATATCGCGGCTGCTAGTATTATGGCAGGGAGAAGCCTGCAACGCCATGTGGCTATGCACTGGTGAAACCTGCGAGCAGCGGCTGGAACTAGCGAACCATGGGTGGTACTACTCTGAATTTCAGTGTAGCATTGCACCCAAACCTTACTGCGTGTAGAACAGTTCTCTACTGCAGACAACATTGCCGTGCCCCTGGCGGGATTCGAACCCTGACCCTCTTGATCCGAAGCCAAACGAGCTAACCACTGCGCTATCCCGCCCCCCCCGATATTTCTGGATGCGAAATCTGCAGCCCTTGTACAAATGTTTTACCAATGTGAATTTGAGGAAGATACAACAAAACTACTTTGAAACTTTAACTGTCTGCCCGCAGTCACCAATTTAGAACATCATAGCATTGTTCCCAAGGGCATTGAATGAAAATATGTTGACCTCCTAGGTCAACGACAAAATGATATGCTAAGGCATTCCAATGGTCACCCGACATCTGTACATAAAGAATTAGTAAGTATCACTGCTTATTTAGTATGTGACTGGAGGAAAAACAAGAAAGTGGTGAAAAATGAAAATGGTTTATTTTGATCTTTGAAAAGTGTAAACAAAAAAGAAACAATAACATGCTGAGATATTGAGCAAAGGCACCTTTGGCAATTGGACGAATTCACTGAAGTAGCAAGTTCTCACAGACGATGAAATATATATGTATGAAATCTGACCACAAACAAGACTGCCCACTTTGGAAATAATTGTTACTGTTGGTATTGTATTTTCTGTAAAATGTTTTCAAATCATGTATTTATTTATTTACGCAGTAAAATATTAGCTTTTTTATATCACCATTTTCTTGGAAATAAGAACCCAAATATTTAATTTGATAAAAATAATCATGTGGAATCAAGAAAAATTATGATTTTATATCATTGTTTTCTCACGTGAAAATGAATTTGACATGGAAGATACCAACATGCTGTTTACACAATGAACAGAATGTTTCAATTTGAACTTGTATTTCAGAAATATTTGTGTCTCAACTTTGTGGTTAGATTTCAGGCACTGTGAACAAAAAGACATTGTTACATTGGAATGCTGGCAAAACAAACAAATAATCTCTTTCAAAGTAAACATTCACTCTCATTTAAACAAATTGCAAATTTGTTTATGTTAACTCACGTTTTTGTTGTTAGAAAACCGTAAGCAATACCAAAGAAATTGTTGGTAAAGTATCTCAAGAAACCAAAAAGAAAAGGAAAACATAAATGCAGGATTCGACATTCAAGATTCTTCATATTACTGTTGTAAAATGTCACATTTTTTTTTAACCAAAATGAAAATTTATGCACCTTTCGTTTCAACAAAATCAAGCTATCTGAATTTGAAATCTTACTGTTCCTTAGCAGGATGTACATATTGTCAAACAATTACAATGCAAAACAACTGCAATACAAATCAGGCCATAAAAACATGAATAAGCTACTTAGAGGTGAAATATCTTGTCCGATACTGGACCTCTACATTGTGAATTATAGAGTTTATTACCAAAACAAGAGTGCCATCCTCTCTTCCCAAAGAAGTTACTCCACTCTTTCCAAAGAAGTTACTCCACTCTGTTCTTCCATCCTAACCTTTGTTGAATGGGATGTATTTCACAATTCCACAAAATTTCCTGGCGGTGAAAGTCAGCATCACTGCCACTGGTAACATCCTTGTCCAATCAAACATAGTTTTACTTCTGTGACTGGCTTCTGTCTTGAAAACGATGTATGAAGCAACTCGTAGTCATTTTGATAGTTACAAAATGCTTACTTTGAAACATCGATGATTACTTAACTTACTTCTGATGCAATCAATCAGGATCCTCTATTTTCTAGCCAAGAAAGTGCTCCATATAGAACAGAGGTTAAAGGGGCAGTAGCACGTTTTTTCGCTCAGATAAGTTGATGAAATGTATTTGAAAAATAATTTCACCAATAGTAAAACATCCTTCTCTCTTCGGAAAATAAAGTTTAAAATGAGTGTACATGTATGGTAAAGCCATGGGAATCGTTTTTGTAATACAAAATAATAAATTGTGTTCACAATAAAATGGCCGCCATGCAATTTTTGCTTTATACGCAACATAGTTTTTACCACTACAGATAATTGGTTTGTGTAATAAGATGTTTTACCCTCTAAAGTTAATTTAAATGACATAAACTATCATTATAAATGGGAAATTTGAAAAAATAAATTTTGCAAAAAACGTGCTACTGCCCCTTTAAGATGCAAAACCTGAGTGGAGAAACCTTTGTGAAGTGAATGGACTGTCATACGACTTCTACAAAAGAGATCATTTTGGATTTGCAAGAGCAACGATCGTACACAAAGTTCTGAAAAACTATACACTTTTGAGTGTAATAATTTCTGTATTGTGCATATTCTATTCCACTTGAAAACTGTCCATTCCCTTGCTACAGTGATGTCAAACAACAATAGACAATGACATACATGACTTTGGGCCGAAACAATGGGCAAAAGCGATGTGTGCACATATATATATGAAACTGTTCATGTATTATAACATGAATACCGGTAATAAAATAATGAACTGTTCACTTCACATACGGTAATACTGGCAGTTAGCACCAATCACATTAGTATCGAATGTAAATAAAACAATGGCACTATCGGACTAGATCATCAATCACTGAGCACTAAATAACAGACAATATGCTTCTAATATACTACATAATTATATACAAGGCTTAACAAAAAGTTTTTTTCCAAAAAAACAACAAGTCTGAATTTATTTTCATCTTTTTGAATTCAGTGTTGATGAACAACATTAATTTTGATGAACAAGAAATGGATCATGATGAAGTTTTTGAAACATCGGGGGAAAAAATAAAGACCAAAGAATTTGTCGTCTTTGTTCGGTATAGAAATTTATTAACTCTTCAGTCTTGTAGAATTGCATACCGGTGATATACAAGGACTAAAAAGAAATGCTATCACCGGAGGTAGGATCATTCTCAGTGTTGAAATCAAGATTTGCCATGTAAGGTTAGGTTTGACAAATGATACCAACACAATTTGACATGAATTATCTGAATGAAAAGTATTTTTAGCAAATGATAAACTTAAACTTCACTTGACAAGATGAATGCTTTTCAGCCTGTATATGAAAATATAAGAAAATACATGTACACAGATATTGACATGAAAACAAAACTTCAAGTAAACTGACCCTGCTCAATATCACAAAACCTGATTAGAGTTAGGTTCTGTTTCCTAAATAACAAAGTGGCAGGTTTCCTAAAAACACCAAACTGTTTAATGGCACATTCTTTATGTTGGGGATTTCTGTTTTTAACATTGAACAAACCAGGATATTCCGTGTTACTGACCAAAGGGCTGTTGTTCCCATTACCGGTACTCAACATATTACTCATATGCTCCTGTAAGAAACTAAGGAAATCATGTTACCGGTAGGTACTGGTAATGGATTGTTTGCTTTAGTGGGTTAACGTTCAGTTTCATCCAAATCCCTCAAAACACATAACAGACAGAGGCAGCTATGATCCCTGGTCCACCATGAAATGTTTGTGAGGAATTATAAGTTTGAAAAATAATTATTCTATATCCAATCCTTGGTCACTCAAATTGTTTGTGCTGAAAATTTTATCAGCTATTCAAATCATTGGTACAAATTCACCATACACATAATAGTTTTCAAAATACCGATTTTGTATTTGAATTCTACCCAGTAAACAAAATTCTGAGTAGCATTTTCAATGTATTGACAAAAATTAAATCCGCAAAGTTTTAAACTACCAAAGGCACACCGACACATAATGACTGCTGTACACCCAAGTTTCATTGAGCTATGCCTTATGGTTTTTGAGTTCTCCTCTGGAACAAAATTCTAAGTTGTCAACAAATTTAGCAGGAGCTAACATCATGGTGTCTTATTGAACTTAGTGGATTCCACACCCTGCATACAAGTTTTAGTTCAATGGATATTCAACTATTCTGATTTTGTAGAGGTCTACCCTACTCCTACATGAGATCAATTGAACTGTCGAGGTACAAACAAAATATTGAGGTACAGAAACGCAAAATGACAAGTAGTCTTTGAGCATTTGACTCCATCCTTACACAGGAGCATACATTCATTCAATGCTTGTTGACTGTAGACATGACTGCTGACATTCACAATCTTCTATCCATGTTTGTAGACCTTGAACATATGAATTCAATCTACCATTAAAATACATACATTATCTTCCTTAACTTGCAGACATTAAACATGTAAATTCACCTCATCAACAGAAGCATATACTAAGCAAATAGCTATAGTATCATCTCGAAGATACTGTAAAGCCAACTCCTCAACTCCATGGATACAGAATAGGAAGTTGACAATCAGAGATTGATCCCTGTCCTAAATTTGCAGAACACACACAACACTTTAAGGGTTACGAGCATTTCACATACCTGTATGTACATAAATCCATGACATAGTAGCATCTACTGACAAATGAGGTCGTAAACATTGAGATTAAATTCACTTCACCACCCACCGCTACAGCATTCACCCCAGCTTATGGCCACAGGGTCATCTTCTTGAACTTGCAGATCTGGCAAAAATGGAATCCTGAACCTTCGCAAGCATTTCAAACTTGTTGTCGACCATCTTTTCAAATTTTGAGAACATCAATTCGCTTATCTCCACATCAGCATCTTCATAGCTTGTGGCAGAATTTGCCCACTTGCAATCCTAAACGTTCACAAGTCAATCAAACTTGTGATCACATCTCTTGAGAATTTTGAGAACATCAATTCACTTCTTCTACACAATAGCATCTCTGCATCACAGTTATTTTCCTGAACTTGTGGATGTCAAGAAGTGTAATTGTAAAACATCATCTACTTCACGTTGGAGATCTGGTTTGAGTGAGGGAAGGACCTGACAAACAGATGTTGAATGATCAAAATTGTCGATTTTGCAGACGTATCCAAAAGCTTCACAAGCTTCTTCCCAAACTTTTAGAACACAAATACAATTCATCTACACAACAGCATCTCTTCAAGTTTTTAGATCTTGACAAAGCGAGATGGTTGACATCAGATATTGATTGCCTTTCCAAACTGTAGATTTTGTACATGTGAATCTTACAGCTTCACAAGCATCTCTTCATTAACATTTAGTACATTATTCCACTTCTACACAGGAACAGGAACTTCAACTTGAGGCCACATCATCTTAACTTAAATATTGTATTAATATCTATTGTACAGCACTGAACTAAGCTTACAGTCACAATACCATCTTCCTGAACTGATTTTTTAGAAACCCAGCTACACAACATCGATTCAAGCTTGTAAACCTTGACAGACTGAGGTAGTTGATGAATGGGGGCTCACATGGTATCCTTAACTTTCACAAGTCTCTCAAAACATACAGTCATATCTGTATACTTAGAGCATTTCAACCCACTCCTACAGAAGAGCATCTCCATTAGCTGGGCAACAGGATCATCTTCCTGAACTTGTATATCTTGAGAAGCCAAGGTACACATTATCTACCAAAGCTTGTAAACCTTGACAGAGTGAGGTAGTTGACGAATGAGAGGCACAAATGGAATCATTAACTTTCACAAGCATCTCAAAACATAGTCATATCTGTATACTTAGAGCATATAAACCCACTCCTACAGAACAGCATCTCCATTAGCTAGTGGCCATAATAACATCTTTTTATCCTTTATCTTGAGAAGCCCAGCAACATCATCTACCAAAACTTGTAAACCTTGACAGAGAGAGTGAAGCAGCTGACAATCACCCAATCCTTAACTTTCACAAGTCTCTCAAAACATTCAGTCATATCATCTCAAACTTCATAGGTGGATCCAGAAATTTTAATGGGGAGGTTCATGGGGAGGTTCAGGACCCTGGGTTCCATCAAACCCCCGACCCTCTGGATTCACCATTGTACTTGTACGCTTTGAGCATATATCACAACACAATAGCATCTCCATTAGCTTGTGGCCACAGCAACATCTTCCTGATCTGGTATCTTCAGCAGCCCAGTTAGTAGGGCAGCTACACAATATCCCCTACCCAAGCTTGTAAACCTTGACAGAGTGAGTGAGGTAGTTGACAATCAGTAGGTGCTGGTCTGCGGTCAGGGTGATATCCGAGGGTCGATATATCGGCTCCGACAACTTGATGGGGAACAAGTATTGGCCGTCTGGGGAGAACACCTGGAGAAAGAACTCTATAGTTAAATGGAATTCTACTACCGTATTCTCGCGGGTATAAGACCAGAGGGCCCGGCAAACAAATATCTTGAAAACATGGGGGTGGGCTAGTATACGAGAGAGACCCCAACTCATGAGAACGAATCCAAGATGGCGGCTCGGAACTAACACAAATAGGCAAGGCATGTTACCGGCATAAAGAATATTGTACTTTGATGTTTCAAGTCTTTTAAACATAAACATAATATTATTAATATTCATTCATGTTATTTTTTATATATATGATAATTATATTATGCACTTAAACATCATTTTTGTTCTTCAGAATTCTATGATCGGCGACTGGAAAAAACATGACATCATTGCCATTAATTTTTTTATTTATGAATTTTGTATGCCATGTGTTTGGTTTAAAATGGTGTACAATGAATAAAAAATATAACATTCTTGAGTTGCGTTGTTGATAGTTGTGTCCGATTTGCTATTCATCATTACATAGCTTAATTATGATGTTGTCAATAATGTTTATGACAATTATGTACGTTATTTAGTCATAAATTCCAGAACAAATATCGTAATTTGCATATGAGCTATTTACAATTCAGTGTTGGAAGCGTCAATGCATGTCGACTGAAATGGCTTTTTTTTCAAAGGAAGTACATTATGATTGGTTGCTATATTAGTGTCGACCAATCAGAGCAGCCTATCGTCATTACGGAATTTCCTTCCCGCAAGCGTGGTGTCACTCTCACACACACTAGGCTACATCATGTTGTTTAGGATATTGTTTTGATGTTTTACTTCATAACATAACATAAACACGATATTTATCTATGTAATTATGTTTATAAAATCGTAACTATATTCGTTTAACGCACAAATACATCGTGTTTGTTTTTCAGGTGAGTAGCTACGATCAGCGAAGCCATGATACTCGAGTTACTTTTTCTGTGAAATTTGTTATTGCCGTTGAGTTTAAAAAAATTGTGTACCATGAATTAAAACGATTACAATGAGCTGTGTTGTTGAAAAAAAAATCAACAAAATGTTTTCACTTTGAATTGATTATTCAAGAACGAGTGCAGAATATAACGAAACAGATGGCAGATTATTGCGTCGGAACGAATGGCTAATTACTTGTGCGAACTCTCATTGGTGGATAAAAGGGTGTGTCATCGATTCAAAATCTCATTGGCTGATATATTTGGCGACTCATAGACATACGATGCTTACTTCCTGGTTCGAATCGAAGTATTTAGACACTTCAAAATGATACGAAAAGAGGACAAACACAGAAAATATTACAAATATTTTATTTCACAACTATCTTCAAATCATTTCCCTCAAGTGATTGTTTGAAAGACAAAAGTTTGTGACGTTGTTCGCTCAAAGTATGGTGGTCATGACTAAACACGTGAGATACATTTTTGTCAGATATGTTTACAGATTCCATTTTCTACTTGAATGTTATAATAACTTGACTGCATATCTATATTTTACTACCATATCATAAAATGAAAATTCATTTAACCTTTTCGTTTATGGTGTTTGATATTTTTTTAAATAATTACGGTATCGTAACTGCACGAGACTTGACAGCTCGCAGGGAAGTACCAAGTTCATGTTGTGTTTTGATTTACGTAGGCCTACACAAATATAATTAATGAAAGATATAACCCAAGTTATAAAATAATATTATAGATATATGTAATCTATCCAATTATTAAAATATATACGATAATTAAACTGTCACAATAAGAATATGAACACATAACACAAGACGATAACATGACAAATCAAACTTTATTGTATGTCCGAGAAATGAAATCTGTGCATGAATAGAGACATCGTTGGACCATGGAACATCTGGCAAAATGGGGGGTGGGCTATAACTAGGGAATAAGCCCAACCAGGACAATCCTCTGAAAAGTGGGGGTGGTCTTAGGCTCAAATATGGTCCTATACCCCCGAGACTACGGTAACACTTAAATTCATTTTGATGAACTTATCTAAATCTTCACCTCATTTTTTGGATGGACAAGGAACGGGATGAGATACCTAAATTGTAAACATTGTCTTGATTAGAAATTTACTGTCGTCTGCACTGATTGATTCCAGTATTTCAGCAAAACACTTTAAGCTACATGGTCCAGACTTTGAAGGTTTCTTACTGCTAAGATAGTCTAAGACAATGTTAATGTATGGTACTGACAACTTTCTTAGCACTAAGAGAGCTTTGACCACCTACACCCTGAATACTAAACAGTGAACCATTCTGAGTGATCAACTTACAGGAATAACAACACAGTGGGAACAAGAGAATTAGTGAGCACAGCTCACTCATGATACCCCCGCTTTTAACATTGGTCAAAGAGAAATGTTTGAAAATAGCAAAAGGGCATCAATGTTTAAACTTTTGTATGAACAGACCATTATATATAAGTATTATAAAGCAGAGTAAGTATTACACTTGTAAGCATGTTTTAGAAGTAAAAGTCGAAAACAATTTAAAATGGCATTAAATATGCAAATGAGGGTATGAAACATACAAATACGCAAATGAGAGTATGAAACATAAAAAATAGAGCCATGGGCTCTGTAGCTCATCAGAATTTTAATGATTTTTTATCTAAGGTTGAATATCTAAGTTATCTCAAGTAATACTTTGTTAACAAGCAAAATAATATTGGTTTTAGATCATGACCCCTGTGACCCACATTTGGAGTCACAGGGTCACCAATTCTACAATTAAGAATCACCTTTGACCAAAGAATCTCTACACAACATTTCACCTTTCTAGAGCTTTACAAGAAGATGAAAATAGGTTTTTGGGTCATGACCCGTGACCAAGATTTGGGTCACAGGGTCACGAAATCTACAATTTAGAATCCCCATTGGCCAAGGAGTCTGCACACAATTTTTCAGCTCTCTAGACCTTTTGGAACTGGAGAAGAAGATGAAAATAGGTTTTTAAGGATGTGACCCCTGTTACCCCATTTGGGGTCATGGGGTCACAAAATCTACAATTTAGAATCCCCATTGGCCAAGGAGTCTGCACACAACTTTTCAGCTCTCTAGACCTTTTGGAACTGGAGAAGAAGATGAAAATAGGTTTTTAAGGATGTGACCCCTGTGACCCCATTTGGGGTCATGGGGTCACGAAATCTACAATTTAGAATCCCCATTGGCCAAGGAGTCTGCACACAACTAGTCAGCTCTCTAGAACTTTTGGAACTGGAGAAGAAGATGAAAATAGGTTTTTAAGGATGTGACCCCTGTGACCCCATTTGGGGTCATGGGGTCACGAGATCTACAATTTAGAATCCCCATGGGCCAAGGAGTCTGCACATAAAATTTCAGCTCTGTGGAGTCATTGGTTCTGGAGAAGAAGTCGAAAAAGCGAAAAGTTTACGGATGGACGGACGGACGGACGGACGGATGGACGGACGGACGGACGGACGCCGGACACCATGCCATGCCATAAGCCCATCGGGCCTTTCAGGCCTGATGAGCTAAAAAAGGCAGATGTACACATCGTGGTGATTGTACATTTGAACAACTGGTTTCAGAGTTATGAGTGGAACAAAAAGTGTGAATGGTTATTAAATTTGCATAAATTATGCAAATGAGGGTATGAAACATACAAAAGGCAGATGTACACATCACGGTGATTGTACATATCAAGTTTCGTAACATTTGAACAACTGGTTTCAGAGTTATGAGTGGAACAAAAAGTGTGAATGGTTAAGTCGAAAACGGAGAAAATTTGCATAAATTATGCAAATGAGGGTATGAAACATACAAAAGGCAGATGTACACATCACGGTGATTATATGTATCAAGTTACAAGACATTTGAACAATTAGTATTTGAGTTATGAGTGGAACAAAAACTGAATGGCAAAGTCGAAAACAGAGAAAATTTGCATAAATTATGCAAATGAGGGTATGAAACATACAAAAGGCAGATGTACACATCACGGTGATTATATGTATCAAGTTACAAGACATTTGAACAATTAGTATTTGAGTTATGAGTGGAACAAAAACTGAATGGCAAAGTCGAAAACAGAGAAAATTTGCATAAATTATGCAAATGAGGGTATGAAACATATAAAAGGCAGATGTACACATCGTGGTGATTATATATATCAAGTTACAAGTCATTTGAACAATTAGTATTTGAGTTATGAGTGGAACAAAAACTGTGAATGGCAAAGTCGAAAAACGGAGAAAATTTGCATAAATTATGCAAATGAGGGTATGAAACATACAAAAGGCAGATGTACACATCATGGTGATTGTACATATCAAGTTTCGTAAAATTTGAGCAACTGGTTTCAGAATTATGAGCGGAACAAAAACCGCACGGACGCACGGACAGACAGGCGGATGTGCTGACCGCTATATACCCCGACTACTTCGTAGCGGGGGTATAACGCTATATACCCCCGACTACTTCGTAGCGGGGGTATAACAATAAATGACCATGAACTTAAGATAGGCTATCAGTAGATATATAGGTGTTAAACATGTTGAAGAATACTTAAGGTTGACAAACCTGGATTCTGTCATTTTTGCTGTCTGCAATAATCCAGTTCCCTGCAGAGTCAACGGTGACACCTGAAGGTTCCCGCAGCATGCCGGGGGCGGTTCCGTGGTAGCCGAAACACCTGAACACCTGGCCGTTCAGGTTGCCCAGGTACATTACACTCAGACCTACAGGTAACACGGTTTCATCAGTCAAGGGCTATATTACTTTGTACTTTTGTTAATTTTGCTTCTTCAGACAAATATTTGCACTTCACAAATAGGTTTTGTTTCCTTTTAATGTGGTCCCTAATGAAAAGTATCTCGGGCAGAAGATTGTCAAACATACTGTTAAATTTAGGAACATAAGAATGTTATATTTGGGATCACACTATCTGAAAAGCACAAATTCTTGTACTTCTTTATTTCAGGTGAACAAGTAAGCTGTTGGTACAGAACTTAAGACAGTGCTGGCGATTTGTGTCTGACTCGAGGGTCTGAGGAAAACAGTAAGAGAATTTATACTATTGCAAATAGAGTGATCCCAAATAACCTTGTTACATTTGTTCACTATCTAAATGGCATGTTTTTTCTATCAAAACCTGAAGAAAACAAACCTAGATCACTGACGAGCACCCTCTCATTGTGGACTTCAAGAAACCTGCATTTGGAGTTGATCATGTTGTTCATGAGGGGTCCGAAGACATTGTTGCGGTACACATTCCCCTCTTGGTCGAAGAGATACAGCATGTGACTGTTCCTAGTTATATCCAGCGTCACCAGGTAGCCGTTCAGTGACATCCCCAGACCTTGGTGAAGGTAAAACGAGGCCAGAAATATATTAAAGATCTGATGAAATGAATTTTCGAGACAATATACACTCGCAATTGATAATTAAAATGATTTTAATTCGCCCATTTTAACACTAGCACAATCAGTAGGGCGATTAATTTTGTAAATGCTCAGAGGCGTGACTGTGATAAGCGACAGACTGGTCCGGCTAGACAGCTACTCCGCCGACTCTCGTTAATTAATTAATGATGATTCTCACTGCCGCTAAATGAATTTATGAGGTGTATTACATCGCCAAAAAGACATGTTTATGTAATAATTATGTAATTGTTCACTGCGGAATTACCTAGATGGATATCTAAACATTCGATATATATGGGAAATTTAAGTTGGTTTATTGAAGATTTCTTTGTAAAATTAACAACCATAATGTTGCGAAATTACGTTGAATTATGACTATCGCCGAAAATCAAATTCCTCCTGATACGTCACAGAAGTCATCCCTTCAGGGGCCACACCCCCGCAGACTTTCATTCTGGTCGCTGGGGCTAAATAAGGCGTTTTTTTAAAAAGCCGTATATAAGTAATTTAAGGACCGATTTCAGAAATTTAAAGTCGAGCAATTGTCAAATTGACATCCCATTTTAATGAATCCGATTTTGACCATATGTCATTTCATCTATCCTTTAACATCCAAGAATATTGGAAGACATGTCCATGTTGGAGAATTTTTTGCAATGGTAACATTTCTTTTCCATTTTGTTTCCATTAGAAAATGTGCAACAGCCCCTTATCAAAAATTATAAAATATGTTTCAAATATTTTACCATATGGTCTCTTTAGATTGTTGCGGCCAATCTGCAGGAGCAGTTTCCCTGACAAGTCAAACTTGAATATTTGATGATCATCCTTCACAAAGATTTCATCTCTCTCGTTCAACACGACTGCAGATGGTCTATTCATAGAGGGACCATCCTGAAAATAATCAAAGCAATGTAATTATAAACTTGTCCTTACACAGTAGACTTTGAACTTTAAATTGAGTCAAGTTTAAAGGGTGGCACTTGGCCGTATCCCAACAAACAGGGACCATTAAATAAAAAATATGAAATCTTTCTTTCACTACTTCATAAATCTGTAAATATGGGACCATTTTATCCTTATGTCTAAATGCAATGCACAGCAACTTTTAGAATAACAGGAGATAAGACTGCAGTGTTGTTAATATGTGATCAGCTGAGAAGGTCATGTTGGTCAATTCTAAGCAGATGGGACCCTTTTCAATGGTAAAAGTATCCTAATGTCTCCAATTTTAAGGGAAACAAGGCAAATATCATTATGACCCCTTCTAGGAACAACAGCCTTAGGAGAGGGCTTCACTGAGTTGGATAACTTTTACCCAATCCTTTCAATTGAATAAATATGTTTAAATTAAATCTAGGAACAACACTGAAGATGCCAATGCCATGAACACGGACCTTTCCAATCACCGTAGTGAAAACACCATTTTTGATGATCTTGACTCTGTTGTTGCCAGTATCTGCCACAACAAAGTCTCCTGTGCTTGTGTAACCGACTCCAATCGGGAAGAAGAAGCCGTCGTCATCTCCCTTCTTCAGATGACCAATCTTCCGTTCAAGCACAGCTGGTAGCTCTGAGCAGAGAATACATAAGTGTAAATTGTACTGTTAATTCTTGTTCAATCTTGATCATCAAATCTGACTTTAAATCCCTAAAATATTTTCCAAGTTGTCTTGCCTTATTCATTCTTCAAAGAATCTAAGTAAACTGTAGTAAGAAACTAGTTATCAAGTATTATAATCAATGCATATTTAGGACTACAAGCAACGTGCCTTTGCAAGGCATAACTCGCACAAGTCTCGAATACTGGCTAATTTGAGTCTTGCAAAATTATCTTCATTTTTCTGTGCCAGCAAATCAGAGCCCACTATGCATTTCATCTGCAGTGCTCCACTATCTTAGCACAGAAAAGTGAAGGAAATGCTGCAAGTCTTTAATCATCCAGTGATGGAGACTCGCATGAGTCGTGCCTTGCAGAGGGAAATCGGATGACAAGGCAAATAAAATATTTACGTCATTTTGCTGGAAAATCAAAGAATGAAATATTCTACATCCTAACAGTTATGCTGGAAGAAGTATACCTAATCTAAAGGGGCTGTAGCACGTTTTTTTGCAAAATTTATTTGTTAAAATTTCCCATTTATAATGATAGTTTATGTCATTTAAATTTTCTTTAGTGAGTAAAACATCTTATTACACCAACACGGCTTGATTTTTCGAAGAGAGAAGGTGGTTTACTATTTACATTTCATCGACCTATTTGAGCGAAAAAACGTGGTATTTTTAATAACACTCACCACTCCAACTGTTTCCAGTGAAGATGAGCTTTGTGAGATCAGTGGACACACTTTGTTTCTTAGGCATTGTCAGGGCGACCTTGCCTTTCTGTTTAGCCTCAAAGGTAGGCAGCTTGGGCGTCTGCTTTTCGGAAGGTTTAGCTTTTTCAACTGCTGGGACGGATTGGGGTTCTTCACACCAGGCTGAATCATCAAACTCAGCAACAGGAGGTGGAGGTGGTGGTTTTGCCACAGGCACAGGTTTGGACTCTTTACTTGTAATTACAGATCCAAAGCTTTCTTCTGCTGTGACTGTCTTTCTTAGCTTTGCATTTTCAGGAAGTTTGCTCTTTGAAGGAACTGGTCCAAGAGATATTAGTGTATTCTCTTCTTCCGCTTTGGGCTTTTCAGGGTTATCAACAATTCCATTGTCTTTCAATAATTTAGACTTGTAGGAATCAGAACTCCCTGATGAATGATGTTGATCCGAGTCTGATGTGGTTTTGGATTGTTCTGAAGTTGAGGTTTGTCCTTTGTTGGAATTGATGTAAGACTTCAAAAGACTCTTCATTCGGCCAGGTATAATGTTGTTGGTTTTCTTCGGTGTCGTATCACCTTTGCTCTCGGTGTTGTTATTGGTTTTACCATGACCGTAGTCAACAACAGTGCGGAAACAAGATTTTTCACTTCTTTGAAACCCTTCTTCCTTCAGTGTTTTCTTGGGTGTTGTGTCCACTCTGCTCTCAGTTTTGATATTAGTTTTGCCATGATCATAATCAACCACAGAGCGGAAACACGAGTCAGCACTTTTATAAAGTCCTTCCTCTTTCCATGTATTTGGTGCCGCATCTCTTCTGCTGTTTGCGTTGTTGATTTTACCATGATGGTACTCAACAACGGTGCGGAAACAGGAGTTGACACTTCTCTGCAACCCTTCTCCCTTCCAGGTTGTCTTTGCATCATCCTTTTTCTCAACTTCAAACCTGGGACTAACTTCTCTGAAATTACTATTCCATAAATACAGGTCTCTTGAAGAATTAGATTTTTTAACATCAAAATCAGGAGTGACTGATGAATCAAGTGTATTGACCTGGGTATTCTTTTGATTTGAAGACACGTCCAGTTCCTCCCAGCTGTCAACCATTTCTGATGATGTTAACTGATTTCCTGTATTCTCGCCACCTATGTTTACAGGGACCTTCTTCGACTGTCTTCCACAACTATCTTCAACCTCACCTCTGGGTTCTAGCTTAGAAACAACAAACTGAGCATCCCACCATTCATTTGGATTTGAGGATGAAGCAGTTGTTGACTGTTGAGGATTTTGAGAGCTTTTACTTGAAAAAGGATTTTTGTGTTCTTCTGTTGTCTTCCCATAATCATTCCAGTCCTTTTCTTGCTTTATATGAACACACATTTCTTCATCGAAAAGCTTCCTGACATGTTTCTGTTGAGAGTTCAGAGACTCCGCTTCACTGTCCATAGGTTTCTCAGGAGGAACCTTTGTTTCTGATAATCCTACAGACTGAACCATTGGACTGTAAACTTCATCCAACTCTGGAGACATCTTCTCGTCTGATTTCATTCTATCATAGATATTCTTTCTAAGCCTGACTGACATTGCAGAGGACATTTCATGGATTTCACCGATTTCTTCTTCCCATTTCTCGGAAATTGCTGGAAGCTGGTCAGGGGTGTCTTTGTTTGATGCAACTTTGGCAAGATAATTTTTTATCCCCCTTTTGGCATTTGCAACTGAACGAGATTCACTCAAATTTGACTTCTGTGAATCAACGATCTCATCTTTGCTCTCTTGGATAATCTCTTCCTTGGTATCCTTTGCAATTGGTGTACTCTGAGCAAGAGCTTTGTTTGGATGTTTAGAAACATATTTGAAAACTGGTGGTTTAGGCGGTTTGCTTTGGAGCTGCACTGTCTTGAATCCTGGAGGACATCTGGGTATCTTTTCCACATCAGATGACTTCAGCAATGCTTCATCGCGAGGATTATGCTTCAATAAATCATGCATCAAAACTCTTTGACATTCAGTCATCCTGTCCTTATCAGTTTTACTGCACAAAAGAAGGTCTCTTTCATTGGATGCTTTCTTTGTAATGTCCACTTTATGGATATTTGGACCGTCTGCAACGGGGCTTATGTCACAATGATCCAAATCTCCAGTGGAATTTGCAACGGAAAAAGACACTCCACTGTCTTTATTTGAAGAATAAATGTGTCCAAATGTTTGACTATCAAATTTGGAGTCCAAATTTCCTGGAACAAATTGCAAAAACATAGCTTCATCCAAGTCTCCAAGCTCTTCACCTTCCTGGATTTTGTTCAGCAAAGTGGTGAATGTTTCCGAAAGTCTTGGTCCATCTTTTGTTAATTTTTCCTCATTCTGAATCTTGAGGACTTTTTCAGCCTCGACACAAGCTTCTCCCAGAGTGCAGATTTCATCAAACACAAACTGAACCTGATCTTCCATCGATTTTACTTTTTGATCCACTATCTCTGTTATATCCTTCTCAAATGAATTCTGCGTCAGGACTATCTTTCCTGCTAGTTTCCGTGCCAAACTCTCCACATCAGACTTGGCTTTATCTCTTTTCATGAACAGGATTGCCATCACTGCATTGATTTTCCTCGTAGCAGCGTTCAGAGAGTTTATCTTCTTGTACGCCAACTTCAGCTTTATTACAAGCTGTTCTCTCATGTCTGTTAATTCCATTGTCTGTAAAAAAAGATATGTAAGTGAAGTGCCAAGAAATAACAATATTTCCATATTTTTTGAGTACATATACTGTACTAATACAATACTATACCAGGTGCCAAACTTTATCATGGACATATTTAACCCTAAAAGATTGTTGATGTGGATCTATCCAAGGGTTAAAATTGGTCAACTTGTATCCTAGAGCTAACAAAGATTTGGGATCCAGGAGCTAAATGCTTCTGCTCAAATTACACAGCATGTGCAAGTAAAATTTGGACATGTATATGATTAAATAAAGCATGATCTCTCAGGTTTGACTTAATTTTCATCAATTGTCATCTACATATTCTGGTTATGGGTGGCAACAATGCAGAATTGGCTATCATGTGATCAACTTAAAATTAATGTAAAACAATTTGCAAAATATCAGTAACATTCAAACCTTGTATGTTATTTTAAAATGCCTTGAGCAGCTTATTTTCCATGCTAAGAAAGTAAATCAAAATCATTAAGAATTTGAGAGGAATACAGTAAAATCTGGGACAGGCCAATTTGGTCAAATTGATCAAGAACTTTATGGCATCGTTTAAATGAACATGGCACCATTTTGATCAACATGCTTTGTAGTTTTGGTTTGTCACTGTTTTGACTTTAATCCCATTGAAAACTGTTCAAACTTTTGGCTCTTCCTTAAGAGGTGAGGTGAGGTGAGTTGGGGTTTAATGCAGTTTTCAAGAGTATTTCACTTATATCGCGGCTGCTAGTATTATGGTAGGGAGAAAGCTAGTCTAACACTTAGACTGTAAAAAAAAAAAAAATTGAAAAGGAGCCTTTTTTATACATGAAAATTCCATTTCTTACAGTCTCCTTTTCAATATTTAATAAAATGGGGATATTTTCAGAATAAATATTTTTTTCATAGTCTGAGTGTAAGACTAGGAGAAAGCCTGCAATGCCATGTGGCATCTGCTGGAACTAGCTAACCATGGGTGATACTACACTGAAATTCAGTGTAGTAGTGCACCCAAACCTTTCTGCGTGTAGAACAGTTCTCTACTGCAGACAAAGTTGCCATGCCCCTGTCGGGATTCAAACCCAGGACCTCTTGATCCGAAGCTGAACGCGCTAACCACTGCGCTATCCCGCCCTCTCTTCCTGAAGAACAGACAACATTGATGCCAACAAATATTTGTTAAGTTGACTGCCCACTTGGGGAGTGCAGAGTAAAGAACATTAGGAAAATATTCAATTTCATCGGAAAACCAGAAGTCATCTAGATTCCAAAGGCAATTGTTGAAAATAAGAACATGGGACATACACTCATACAGCATAATATTGTACAATTGTTTGTTTCTTACTCTTGTACTGTTGTATTAATTTGCCCAAAACAATCTAGTAGTAGTTTGGACACAATAATTCGGCCATCCTTTGGGGTCCATGTAAATGTCATTTAATGAGACTCAGACTACAAAATAAAATAGATACTTTAATCATATAACATTGACAAAGCTTACCTCATAACTTTGTCGTATCAATGATGAAGTTTCTTTTGGTCGCGCATGCGACATCTTCAATTTTTAGCGCTTTCTAACTCTTTTCACCAAGTCTGACCAAATATATTTGCGCTTTTAGAGATATCATGACATTACTTACAAACAATTCCACAGGTGTTAAAACGGCAACTCTTTATCAAGTTATAAGAGGGTTATTTCAGAAGTGCAAGGAATCTAGTCACAAACTTCGAATATTCTTTTCGTTAGCACCAAAACCGGAAATTGATTATGATTAGTCATTCTGCAGCAAATACAACATTTATACTTATCTAAATCATACTGTACATAATCTTGAACTTGAAATGGGTATTTTAGCCGTTAGGATTTTTTGTTTTTCATATAAAAAAAAATTATTATGCCTAGAAAATGTTTACATTTTTATATTTATGTCACGTGATGCCCGGCGCTGGAAGCACATGTTCATGGGATGCAGACGACAGTTGTAACATTATTCTTCTCTCAGAAACAGGTGCGTGGTTTCTTATTAAAAATAATTATGAATATTGTGTTTGTAGTTTCGTGTAGTTTTATTTCAACGGTAGAGGTTGTCAGTCACTGCAATCGTTTATATGCAATCAAGCTAAGTTCAATCCTCTCAAAGTAGCTGTCAAATTAACAGATATCCAACAAAATGTAAATACAAACATGTCGGTGAAAATCTTTGTACTTTCATTTTATTTACATTTACATGCACTGCAGCAGTCTGTAGAATTTACATTCATCAAGGATAAATTTTGGTCAGCGACTTAATTATCACTGTGGATTCAGTGTTCATTTGAGAAACGTGAGTTTTTTCCTAAAGATTGTGTTTCAAACTTCTTAATTTGTACCGTAAAAGGTGTACCGTTAACTATAGAATTGGTTAACTATAGAATTGGTTCGCCACCCATTTTCATAACAAAGGTAAATTGTCTTTTACTCTTTCTACCTTTTATTTCCCTTTCACTTTAAAGGTACATCCATTGTGTTTCATAAAATTGTATTTGCCTTTAATACATACCAACATACAATGTGTGCTGACATCAGTTCAAATAGTTTCACTCAACTTGCATATTCATCCCCTATTGCCAAAATATAATAATTACTAGTTTCCAATTAAAATCGAGCAACATCATTATGCATGTGCAGAAACCGAAACTACACGTTTCATTTACATGCACAGTAGTTATATGACCTATTGAACATTATCAACCCAAATTTGTTATTTTGTCTGGTTTAAATAAGATTCCAAAATTACGTTTGACTCATTGGCGCGCGCCACACGCAGTGCATTGTCCGGTTTTCGATCAGAAATTGATACTTTTACCATCAATATACTAAGTCGAATATCATTAAAATGGTAGTTTTCGGTAACAGCTGGTACTTCTCGATAAAATAAGACCAGTTATAACTTTTGGCATATTTGACCACAACAACACAATCGATGTACCTTTAATTATTTGGGTTAGTCTTTGGAATATATTCAAGGTGGCGAACCAATTCTGTAGTTGCTCCAAAAAAAAGATGTAACAACAATCAGGCTTGTATCGATATTTGAAATTAATACTACTTCAATGTCAACATAGTTTGTTTTTAATTGTAATCAGATTAAACAAGAGAACATGAGCGAATTGGATGTTCACAGCCCAGAATACTCACACCAAAAGGCACGAAATGACATTGACAAGATGAATAAGGAGCTTGACCAATTGAAAGAAGACATTTTCAAGGCAAAAGGTATGTCACAAAATTAAATCCTGATTTTCAAATTATTGAACTCTATTAATATTAAGCTACATTTAGATAAAGTATAGGCACTTAACAAATGTTCAAAATTTATATCATCAATTAGGAAAAACTGTTCAAGTGTTTTTTTAACTCTTGTGTTTTGAGTCATTCTGTGAACTGTAACCATAATGGAATTGTAAAATTGATCTTGTCAAGAATGATTATAGTTGAGGTGATTTTCGGTTAACGCTGCTTTAAAGAGTATTTGACTCATATCATGGCTGCTAGTATTTTTGCAGGGAGAAAGCCTGTAACACCATAATGGTTATGCATTGCGGTGAAACCTATGAGCTGAAACTAGTGAACCATGGGTGTAACTGCACTGAAATTCAGTGTAGCATTGCACCTAAACCTTACTGCATGTGGAACAGTTCTCTACTGTAGACAAAAATGCTGTGCCCCTGGCGGGATTCAAACCACAGACCTCTTGATCTAAAGCCGACACGCAAACCGCTGCGCTATCCCGCCCCAAGAAGTTTTGTAAGAAAGTAGAAAGTGGTGCATAGTGATCAGTTGACTACAGTAGGGTGAGTTTGCATGCCAGTAATTAGAGTTTGTCACATTCAGAACAGAGAATTAGTACTTAGATATGCATTATGTGTTTCAGTTCAGTCTCACATCTTGCACGTGGATCTGACGACCCAATTTAGTCCTGACATGGTAGAGAAACTGAGGACAGTGAAGGAGGATTGTGACAGATGTTCTAAGACAGTCAACATACATCTAAAGAGTGATGTCAACCAGTAGAGCTCTGTATGGACAGATTGCAAAATGTCTCCCGTTAACTTGTATCTAAAAAGCATATCAAATAATAAAATCGAATAAGGACTGTTGAAAACAGCCTATGCAATGTAATGTTATACAGTATACAATCTATCCCAATATTACTCTGAGGATACTAATGACGAACTCCAGGGATTGAAGAGATAAAGACAGTTTCCAATGGTGACCAATAAGAAATTAAAATGTGGCTTTAAATCGCTATATAATGTATATTTCTTGAAATATATGGCTGTCATAAACATTTTTTTTTAGATTTTTCTCTTTCCTATCTTGATGTTGACTTGTTTGATTGGCATTCTAGAAGTTGATGTGATGAAAAATAGAGACGATTTTAAGGATATACAACTTCTTTATTCTTTGAAGGCGACATTTCGAAATAGGTTCCAATGTCTTTGTTAAGCAAAGAATAAAGAAGTTGTATATCCATAAAATCGTCTCTATTCTTTATGTTGATGTTGTTCATCATATCATCATTTTGAACATCTATAGTGCTTATAGTCATTTCAGAGTCACATACAGAGTGAGTTTCTTCAAATTTATTGAAGGGAGTTGATGAATTATTTGTCATTTACTGTCCTTTCTCTGAATATATGCAAAAATTTCAGTTCATGGCATTAAGACATTATTGGCACTTCACAGCATTTTCACTTGTTACATGCTCATGTATAGACCGAAACTTCTCTCACCCCATGCTCTATCTCGCACAGCGAGCCACATACTAACCATCTAGCTCATGTTTCTTTCTTGACTGTAAAACTGAACTGATAGATAAGGGTTGTAACTCTTACTTAATATGAAAGATTTAGATTCACAAACAGTTACAAATCTGCAGCTAGCAAATAGAGTTCAAAACTTCCCACATTGATAAAATTAATGTAAATGTAAAGGCAACACACAACAACACCCATGATTCAATGATTTTTATTTCTCTGTATTATGAAAACTCCATTGAAATGATAAAGTAACATGTATAATTAATAACTCTTTTTGTAATGGCATGGTGAGAAGAACATGATTGAATGTTTGGCGAACAAATATCACATGATCGGGTAGAAATTAGCCCAGGGCCAACATTGTATACAGCCGTTTGTGCTAATGGCACCTGTAACTTATATTACAATGAGTTTAAATCAGCTTATATTAAAAGGGCTCTATGCAAGTTGGCCTTGGACAAAGTGATATGTTAACTTGTCTCTAAAGACTATCTTATATATCTGATATAAATTACATTTTCTACAAAACTGATACACTACAACAAATATGTTGAAACGCCCTAAAGAAAACATGATGGTTGACCAATTCTAAAAACTATGATCCATGTACATAATCTGTCAAATTTACACCCACATTGCCAATTGATGGATCATCAAACAAATAAGCGATAATGTTTAAGCTTGTATCCTTTGCATGATTTTGAGATATTCTTGACCACAGAGCATCACAATGAAAAACAATTTTCTGAACAGGAACTTATCAATTTTGTACATGGGACATTTATGTATTTTTGCAATCCTATCTAAAATAACATACCGGTAACATTTTTTATCAATATTATTAAAAATAAATATAGCCCTCGTACATACGAAAATAAGGAATAACCAAGGTTCGTACAGGCTTGAAAAGTCCTTGAATTTTACTGCTTGTCTTGAAAAAGCCTTATTTTTCAATTTGCCTTGAAAAGTCCTTGAAAATGGTAAAACAAAACTTGAAAATTACCATTTCCTTATCATGAAAATATTTCTGTGTAAATTAATCAAAATATTATTAAATAATATTTAAAAAAAAGGATATTTTTCTCGAAAACATGTTTCATCGGTATCATTTTCCGAAACACTATCACGGAAACAATCAATTATTGTTCTTGAAATCTGTGATTTGTGTATTGAACAAGCCTTGGAAAAGCCTTGAAAAAGCCTTGAATTTTAGTTCACCAAACTAGTATGAACCCTGATTACATTTTTTTTCAAAATATCTACTCTATATGACATTCCAATGTTTCAAATGCCCTTTAAAACAGTCTATATTAAAGCTGATGAATATAAACAAACAAAAGATGAAACCAAGGTGTATTTGAAACTATTTGGTATATTAATGAAACAATATTAAACAAAATACTTTAATCCTATGAACTTATCATGTACAATGCTTTTCACTATGTTTGTTCTCCATCACAATGTACACATATATAAATTTTTTCAAGTATATACAACATATTCAGAAATTAAAATGATGATGAATTAATTCATTAAACAAAATGTCATGACTATGATGATAACAAAATGTAGCTCGTCAAGGTGACTCTTAGAGTGATCTTGGAACAAAATAGATGAAGAAAAACAAAAGAGGAAAGAGCATGTGAAAGGACAGCTGGTATCATCTAAATATCAAACATGAAATTGTGGAGCAAAACCTTAATGCAGAACTGGTGAACCATGACCAAAACATCAGCTTAAAAGGGGCAGTAGCACGTTTTTTGCAAATTTTATTTTTTAAAATTTCCCATTTAGAATAATTGTTTATGTCATTTATATGTACTTTAGAGGGTACAACATCTTATTACACAAACCAATTATCCGTAGTGGTAATAACGGTGTTTGTATAAAGCAAAAATTGCATGGCAGCCATTTTATTGTGAACACATTTTATTATTTCGAATGACAAAAAAAGATTGCCATGGCTTTACGGAACCACGTACACTCACTTATAACTTGATTTTTCGAAGAGAGATTGGTGTTTTACTGTTGGTGACATTATTTTTCAAATACATTTTATCGACTTATTTGAGCGAAAAAACGTGCTACTGCCCCTTTAAACCCTCCTACGACTCACAGAGAAAAGTTACACTAAGTATTGTAAATATGGTTAATTTGAAAATACACAAAAGCAGGTTAATTAACTTAGCAAAATTTATTTACGTAATACAGGTAAAAAAACCATACAGCTTGGGTCCAAAAGACGTACGAGGGTTAAATGAAATTTTAATTCTTGAATGGGAATGATAGATGCAACTGAGACAATGTTTTGTGTTTTAGAAAGACATGTATGATGTATAAGTTGATGAGCAGTAATGACTAGGACTACAAACATTGTAATCAAAGCTCCTCACAATTATATATAGCATGTAAAGAAAGGGATATCTTTCTAGAAAATAACCATCACTTTGTAAAAGCCCTTTCTTAAAACAAACTTTTGACAAACCATTCACCATGACATCATGAATTAAATCACTATACAAATTTGCTATAAAAAAATAAGTACAATTGTGAAATGATGAAAGCATACAAATATGTATTTAATTCACACATAAAATTTTATTCATTGTTTCAAAATTGTGTTATCAATGTTAACATAGCAAATCTTGCACAATTATTGCTTTGATTTCATGACTATCAAAATGTTTGATCCCATGGAATAAAGTTACTTCATATTGGTCAGTTCAATACATTTCCCAGCATGTACCTCTTTACACCAATATTTGTATTGTATCCAAAGCTAATACTTTTCCTCACAATATCTAGTTCATAAAATGAATTTAAAACTAGATATGATAGTATTGTTTGCTTAAGATTAAACACCATGAAAAAACATCAAGTCATTTAAGTGATAATCTTTCTTTTTTTATGTACAAACACATTTTAAGAAACTGCTTGCAAAACAAATAGTAAACATTTTTAAAGTAAACATGAATCTTAATTTTGAGATTCTAACCTCAATGATCAATGGCCTGTAAAAGTAAAGAGACAAATAAACTCTGCATTTCCTTCTTAAAGCACTCCTAAACCCTAACAAATCACATGTCATCATCAGCGTAGAAAAAACATGTAAAGATATTTCATCACTTGAGCTTGTACTGACCAAGAAAAATATTGTGATTAATCCACTGTAATAAATCTAAGGTGTATTATGATATTATATTACAGCTAATCCCTTTGGTTTGTTCTTTCTTCTGACAGTATTTACAAGAATAATCTGGTAGAAAGACAATAAACAAATCCATTGGCTCAAGTCAAACTTCCTACTAATTTGTGCGACAAGACCCATCTCAGTACAGATATGAGCATATTAATTAATTTAAAATGACAGCCAGTGATTAAGTTATCCAAAATTTGTTTTATCAACATCCGAGTTGCCATCAAAATAGTGTAGGAAATAAACATTGGCAGGGGAGCCTGTTTGAATATTGAACCAGCCCATCTCAAAATCTAGCTCGAACCTCAAAGCCTTGACATTTAGTATCATTGTTTAGACTGGCCCTAATCGAAATACCAGTAAATGACATTCTATTCTGAACATTGTAAAGTAATAAGCTATGAAAATGCTAGGAATGATTAATCTAAACCATGGTTCATTCAACTTCCTAAGCAAGTCATATCTTGCGCCAATCTCAATCACCGGCTTAAAAAACCTTGCTGCATTTGAATAACTTTTCTGTGCTAGCATGATAGCTCACTATGAAATGTTAACAAAATGCAGTAAGGCTGCAGACTGGCACAAGTTATGACTGAAGAGGTTGTGGTATGTGACGAAACGTTTAAATTGGCAGGAATTGTATCTTCTTGGTTTGAATTTATCAGAAAAACTAACATAACCAAAATTATATAAATCTTACATAAAAAGTCTGTATGGACATACAATTTCTTAATAACAGAGTAGCGATGTTGAGGTATAGATCCTTATATACCATTTTGTATGAAAACAGTATAAGGATCTTTATCAAAACTTCCATTACTCCATAATGAAGAAGTTGAATATCCGTCAAACCATCATATTTGATTTCCAACTTTTAGAATGCCCTTCAAACTGAATATATATTAATATATATATATATATAAGTCAACAGCTGTAGGTCATCTGTGAAGTAGACAGATTTGTAAAAAGAAAAGTATATGGTTGGTTTCCATTAACTGCCTGTTGAGTTGACACTACTGGAAGAAAGGGTTCGACTGCGGAATCGATTTGGAATCCTCCTCGGAGCAAAGTCTTTCAAAAGTTCACTGTTGAGAATGTCTTTTGTTGAAGGCCTCTCAATTGGTTTCAGAGACAACAGCCAGCTCACAACACCATGCTGAAGAATAAAGTAAGATTCATTTAGAATAAAATGTCAACACATTTGAAGAAAAAAAGAAGAGTTTACAAATGCCATTTGGTCATGCTAATTTGAGACAGTGTTACTCCAAGGTGACCAGAAAAGGGGTTTACTTGACCTATAGTAAAGTATCTTTCACATTATCATGAATACTGTGACAAGAAACCTACAGAGAGTACAAATACTGAAATGACACAGTTTAGGAATAAACATGTAACTCTGGCACCATGTGGATTCAAAAAGGTAAAATTATCAAAGAAATCATATAATCAAACACTCGTCATTTTCAGACTGGTTATTATTATATACTGGACAAATTAAATCATAAGAAGATGTGCTCATGGTGTAATGGTTGGACTGTCTGACTGAGATTCTAAGATACAATCATAAAAGAAAACATAATCTCCATCAACTAAAGAGGTGTAAAACCTAAGAAATCACCTCCACCATTTTACTGTTAAGAATTACATTTCTTGACATAATTTTCTTTTTTCTCATCCTTTAACTCAGTTTTAGTTCACTGCATTCTTCAGTGGATCTTAATGAAAGAGTCCCACCACCACAACTCTAAGCATCATCTCTGACAGCAGTTCAAGATATAATGCTCACCTCTTTTGGCATCTCCCTTGTGAACCTCTCCGGAAAGACTTGTCGCTTGATGTTGACTAAGGTTCTTACCCTCTCCATCTGCGTGGAGAAGGGGTACAGCAGCTCGAACAGGATCATCCCCAGAGAGAAGATGTCCACTTTGTGATCATACTGCTTTCGTGATATCTGAAAACATTGCATGTAAAATTCAAATTCTTTTTCAATTTGTTGTGTATATATATTTTTTAGCCTTTATCTTGATTCAAAGGCTAGTGACATTCAGATTTTGATGAAATCAAGTCAGTACATCTATTAGGTGACTCACATATCATTGAAAAGAGGGGTGCAATTGGGTTCATCAAATTTGCATGAAAAATATCTGTCACTATCTCAGATTGTAATTCTCGCTGGTGAGTGGCTTCTCACTTGACGTTTATAACGAATCAGCATATAGTTATGAAATTGTAGAACTAGACTAACCAAAATAACATTACATCTTTCATACAAAATTCATATATAATGTATTTAAATCAATACCATGTAAAATAAGCAGAAAAGCATAAACAAGATTTTGTTTCCACAAAGAACATCCAAATCCTTTACTTATAGCTTCAACTATTGAGAACAATTTTCATTATGAAAAATAAATTCCACCTCCAAGTAGATGTTCAAAATCCATACTCTTATTCACAAGCCAGTTGCAAACATTTATGGGAGAATTATACCTGTTCTGGGCTCATGTAGAGTTGTGTGCCAACTTCAGCTGTATGTTTTGCAGAAGCATTTCCAAAATCTCCAATCAATTCCTGGGGTTCCACAAGAGCCGTCACCAAACCAAAATCTCCTATCTTGATAGTCCCATCCAGGGCGAAGAAAATATTAGATGGCTGTAAAGAAATAAATTATAAATTTTATAAATTATAAAGATAAATTTCAATCTTGCTGAAAAGCATTGGCTAGCTAGACTGATTATGAAGCCGACACACTTATCAGTCATTTTAGCCGTCCAGAACAGAATAGCTGAAATATGTAATAGGATAATTTGACTAAATTTCAAGAAACAAATGTATAAAGAGTTCCCTACCTTAAGATCTCTATGCATGAGGCCAAACTCATGCACGTAATCCACAGCAGAGACAATCTGGTCAAATATATCAAGAATTATTGTTCTATCACGGTTTAAAGTATTAGCACACATCCAGTCCTTAAGGGTCTCTCGTCTACACAGCTGCATCTGAATGTACAGATACATTTTGAGCGCCCCCTTTTGGCTCTCCTGGGTCAAACTTGCTTCAGGGGGCTCAGATTTGGTCCGCCTAGATATCACATTGTTCGAAGTCTCCGACTTATCGATCCTAATGGAATGGTCTGTGAACACAACAACAGAGTCTGTTTCCTCAGAATGCTTATCCTGAGAGAAATCTCCACCACTATATTTGTCCTTGCATCCGGAATCCTCAAACACTATACTGAAGGAATCACCATCACTCCTGATCCCTCCATGAGTGCTGTGGTCCATGTAAGATTTGAATGGAATGTTAGTGTTGGACTCTATACCAGACTGAGAGTTCTTGAACTCGATACTGAACGAATCCTCGTCTTCAGCTAGATGACGTTCCGGTTCGCCGCCAACATAACTAAACGAGCCACTCTCGTCTGTTGAGTATTCCATATTGGAATGGGCAGAGAACTCTTGACTGACTCCCTCTCGGAGACTGTTGTACTGGCCAGGGCTGGAGGAGTTATCTTCTGCTAAGATTCCCAGTTTCTGGACGAGAGACTTGGCAGCTATTTTTGGAAGACTTGGTTCGGACGCTTGGTCCGGCGGGAAACGAGATATAGAGGAGAGTTCCGCACCAGTGTTGCATGGAGTTGGAGTCAAGCATTCACTGTAAATAATATAAATATCAATTTAGTTACATATCTCTAAATAATTGACGCAAAGTGCTTTAACGTTTTACCTGTAAAATATTTGGGAAAGCCTATTTTTTGCCAGCTGTAACTCTTGTAAATTGGCTATTTATAATGTTTGGACACTGATTCATTCAGAAGCTTAAAAGTCTTAATTTGGATGACATTATTATTTCTGGGAAGCCATCCTACATATAAGGCATATCCAAAATATCACTCTTTCACTTCTTCTTTTTGGTTGAAATTTAGACCAATGGCCTTTTATTATAACAACATAGAATACATTTGAAATTGACATAACAAACATTCAACATGTTACTTTCATTCTCTGAACTATACTTTGACTTGTTAAGTTGTTTCTACATTAACAATGTGAAGTGAAATGTCTGGTACCTATCATCCAGCTGTTTGTCTCTCTCCTCCTGCCAGCCAGCAGGGGGCGCCTCCAGCCACGCGTGGTAGAACCTCACGATACCCACGTGGTCCAGTTTAGCCAGAGCTTTCACCTCTCGGACCACGCGCTCCTTCTGGCTCTCTCTGGAAACATAGAAGTTCAACTATAGCTTCTTCTTTGATTTGACATTTCAGTACATTCTTAGAACAACTTTAGGATGGAAGGGCTTTAGGATGTCGAGTAACCTCTGTGGGAAAAGATTGGTTCTATAGGTCATTATAGAAAACAGAGTGGTGAAGTGGTCAACATGCTGGAATCATTAAAGGTTCAGGTTCAAATCCAGGTGACTTACATATTCTGCATTTGCTAACCCTACCTTACGATAAAATTTAACCCCCATGTTGCTAGATTTGATATTACCCCTTTTAGTTCTCGTGGTTTGAATATTCTGAACCTCTAGCTCGCCACCGGCTATTGCCTTAAGCATTAATTGGCATCACCAGCCAAATTTCTGAGAGAGTGAATCTGGTGGCGTCTAACTGACCGAGCGTTGCTTGCAAGTATATCATCGGTAATGATCAGTTGTTAGAAAAACTAAGTTCCCTTTCCGGGATTGGGCTGCTGGGATATATGAATGTGCTATTTCCATCCTGGACTAAGTCAGGATCTGCAAGTTAAGGGTTAAAAGTTTCAATATTTACCTGTTTGGAATGCAGATTCTCTTCACTGCATAGCTGCAGTCATCAACAACATTTTTGGCTTCAAACACAACTCCAAACCCTCCTTTTCCTAAGCAGTGCAAACACTGGAAATCTTGTAGAAATCTGAAAGGAATACAACACTCATTTAATGTATAATTAAGGTACATTGGAACAGCTCCACCTTACCTCTCGGACATTGCCCAGAAATACTCTCCTGCCAGGACTCTGAGATCAATTGATTTAATGCCACCAGTGAAATTGAAATCCTTTGGACAAAGATCCTTCAAGTTTACTTCTGCAAAACTTTGGAATCAACTTCCATTGAACATCAAGCAACTCCCTACTCTTGATACTTTCAAAGGATCCCTGAAAACATATCTTTTCAGAAAGTACTATTCAGCATATTGACACTATTTCGACATTATGTAGCGCTGTGAGCAATCACCGAGTGACTGGATACTGGCGTATGACAAATGGACTTATTATTATTATTATAGTTTGTACAACAACTACATATTTTATTCTCTTATTCTTTATATTATCATTTCAGTTCCACCTAATATTCCTGACCACTGCCGTATTTTGCATATTTCCCATCAGTTGCTTGTAATATACATCTGGCATCAAATACATAAAGAACATTTCCAAACAAACTACTAATGAAGATGCAGAATCAATTTATGTCTAGCAATTCTGAGTGATCAACTTGTAAACAAAGGCAGTCTGATTAAAATCGACGGTTTTCCGTGGAAAATAGTGCATCTACCGGGATACGAACTTATATCAGTCGTAGGTTCCACGCCAAACTGTCTGAAAACAGCCCGTAGACTCCCGTGTTCGAGCGCAATTCAGGTAGCCAATCAAAAGATGCCCAACAAATGCTTTCGGTGCGAGAAGCTAGGGGCAGATAACTCCAAACAGCTTTCCTTTTGTCTGTTCCGAATGCTTTCAAAACAGCGACCGTTTAAATACTGTGATGTGATTGGTCAGCTATTTGACTGGGCTTTGGCTGCGCTAAACTGGTTCGGAACACACGCCTATACGGGGTGTTCTCAGACCTTGTGGCGAGGAATCTACAGAACCTGTTCGTATCCCGGTAGATATATTATTTTGCAAATTTTATTCCTCGGAACAAGGTCGATTTTAATCAGACTGTAAACAGAGGCAACATAGAAATATTTTTCAAATACTTTTATTGTCAACAGGGAAGAACCTACCTAGAGATGTATTCAGCCTGTTTAGGTGTTTCCGCCAGGTCCTGTGCACTCTCGGAGCTTCTCATACCACTGCTACTGTCACTTGATGACTGTATGGAGAGAAAGTATTACTAATTAAACACAACATGTCACACTAAGATGTTACGGTAAACAGAGTATTGAAAAACCTATTTCAGGATTGAGTTGAAGTGATTTGGGGTTTAACACCACCTTCAAGAGTTTTTCACTTATATCAGGGCTGCTAGTATTATTGCAGGGAGAAAGCCTGAAACATTATTGTGACTGTGCATTGTGGTGAAACCTTGGAGCATTGGTTGGAACTAGTGAACCATGGGTGGTATTGTGCCCAAACCTTACTGCATGTAGAACGTTTTTATACAAGGCGTTGGCAGGGTTTTAACCCGGGACTTCTTTATCCAAAACCAAAAGCTCTAACCACTGCGCCATCCCGCCACTTCAGTATAATTAACAACAATCGAAGTCTACAGTTTTCATATCTATTCTCAATTGAAAGTAAACCTTTTTCATTACATTTATTTTATGATGAAGTTCTTAAACTCAAAGTTTGTTTTATGTAGGGAGATTCACAAAGATTCAAACCATACCTGTCTAGAAACCTCAGGTAGTTCGTGACGAATGTACCTTGTCAGTAGAAAGTGTACAATCACAGACGTCACCAAACTGATAGCAAGCACCTCTTTCCTGAAATGACACATAACAAAACTTAGATATAATTTTTTTAACTAGTTGTTGCAGCCTTCATTTACAACACAAAAGAATGTTAATAACAGAAGTAAAGAAGTTTACAACAAAATTTCTGAACTTTGGTCTGAGCAGTAGACTCAGTAGGAGCCAATGGGAACATTGTCAAATCAACATCTCAGTACAAGATTTCATTTACATCTCTGTCAAGATTATTCGACGTAGTCCAGCGGATAATGGTATAATTATGCATTTTCCTCTTACAAGCATGAAATTTGGTAGATATGTTGTCCATACTGTAGAAATAAGATACATACAGGGAGGCACTCACAATTCAAGATGGCCGCCATTTCATATTCAAAAATACACTTTCAGGGACTTATTTACACAGTACATTTGACAACTTTCACTCAATATGCATAAAATTAGGCACAGATGTCCATACTATAAGTTGAGTTGATTTGGGGTGTAAAACCGCTTTCAAGATTATTTCACTTTATCACAGCTGCTAATATTATATCATTGCTGCTAATATTATTGTAGGGAGAAAGGCTGCAACATCATTGTGGCTATGCATTGCTGTTAAACCTGAAAGTATCGGCTGGAATTAGCAATATTTGATGTAAGGAAGATGTCCCTTACCACCAGTTCCACAGTGTGGTCGGCAGCACGATATCCATGACAGTTTCTGCGGGCCCCTCACTGGAGTTGGGATGTTCCACAGGGAGTACTGAGGGGGTCACGTCCGGGAACAGGTAGTACCCATTGTCTTGAAACAGAGGGGGGTTAGGTACAGAGGTCTCATCTGGGTTTTTTTTTTTTAATTCTTTCAATTCTAAATGAATTGATCACAGAAAAGATTCCTTTTTGTAAATATGACAAAATGATTAAATGTGACACAATTTTTGGAACTGTATGTGCAAAAGTAGTGACAATACTGACAGAATGAAACTTGATAATGGTTACAAATATTTAATTCTGTGATAATGATAGGATGTCTGTGGCATATAACGTACTACTTACATTCTTAGAGAGATGGAATAGGTAAGAGATGTAATCAAAAACATGTATACCCTAAAGTCTTAGCAACAGTTACAAAACAGGTAACAGAACAAAAAAGCTACATATCCTACAAATAGTTCATGTCGATGAGAAATTACTTACATTAACAGCTCTAATAACCAGAGTATCCTAACAAACAGGTAATAGATCAGTAAGTCTAACAATCTTGTACCCATTATTATAATTTATAGCATACGCCCTAGTTCTACATAAATGCCTCTTACTATTGTAACAGATTTGATTGTGAGATCATCTCCACTGTGATTCGAACCCGTTAACGAAAGCCAGTAGGAACACTTTCATCTAACCCTGCCACACTAGTATAAAAATGTTTGTGCTACTCACCGAAGGGGTAGTTCTCGTGCCATACGGTGAGGGAGGTACCTGGTCTCTCCTCGTCACCCCCCTTTATTTCCTCCCCCTGAGTGATCTGGGGACGTTGCTCGTTGTTCAGGATCGGAGTTCGTGACGGAGCTGAAGTCAATCAAAAAGCATTTGAAGAAACAAACATCATAAAAGGTCTATTGAGAAAAATGTCGAGTTGAACAAAATATATGTGTATACCAGGCCTGTGAAAAATGTATGTTCTAACATGATAACCTTGCTGTTTTCTGTTTGAAGAGACCAGTGATTTATCAGCATCAATTTGATGATAATATTCACAAGTACTCTAATTCTTGTACCTGTTTTCAGCAATCATGGGTTTGTTCAAAAGAAAGGCAAAACCTCTTCTAAGTTCTTAAATCATCATGAAAAGTCTCTTAGATTTACTCACAGTAAGAATTTTCAAACGATAAACACTTACAATCATGCCTTTTCCTTTTTCAGTAATGTGACAGATATGTGTTAAGCTATTAATGCTAGTTATACACCCAGAGACACTTACAATAACTCAGAAGGGTGTCTGTGTGACAACAATAATCTCCAAATGTACACAACATACTGTGACAAACTAGTTCAACACTACCTAAGCCTCTTATATAATTAATCCAAACTACTGATTCATATAACTGGATTAACCTAAATAATAGAAAGTAGGTGATTCACATAATTGATTCAGATTCGGAGAATATTCAAGGATCCATGCGTAAAAAATGTATCCTTGGCTAAACCCATACATACAGCAATGATGCAATATCATAATACTACAATGAGTAAGCAAGATTAATTTCTTTCACTACCCAGAGGGGAATCTCATTTCTAAAATATGTAACCAAACAAATACTGCTATGATTTGTAAAACTGTTCTTCATTTGATAGATGTTATTTTTCTTATTTCAATACAACACTGTACCTATAACTCAAAACTAACGTGAAGCTTTTCCACAAACTGCCCTTGCACATTGGCAACAAAGTTGAATTGCCTTCACCAGAAATTGTGGTGAATAAAATTCAGTACGGGCAAATGAATTTCAAAATCAATTACACTTGTGACATCATCCTATTGTTCTCTCACTCCGTTATTTTTCAGTAATGGAGAGTTGCAAACTACAACAAGTTTTTAAATCTTAATATCAGTTTTTAAACTTTTTACAGGAAAATACAGTTAAACTAGAAAGTGTTTTTACCCGTAAAAACAGATGTCTCCCCCTTCCTCAAATGCTCCAAACCTCTAAACAATACTATCGTAAAGCACCATTAATGTTCTCTGTATAATTCAACTTGAATAAATAACCTATCAACTCCACAATTGTAGCAAACAAAATATTCAAAATTCTAAATGATTTGATGCTGAAATAAAAGCCAGTTTTTTAAAAAGACAAAGTCCAAATCAATGAGGTGGAAATAAAAAAAAAATAAAAAAATAAAAAATCTCTAACCCCCAAAAGGCACATCTACATGATGTGGAGAGACAGAATACCAAGTTTGGTGATGATTGGTCACATAGTTTTAGAGATCTGCTCCGGAAACGAACACTACCCTTGAAATAGACTAAGTCCAAATCGTTGCCATGGAAATAAAAAAAAATTAAATTTTAAAAAATCTCTAACCCCCAAAAGGCACATCAACACCATATGGAGAGACAGTATACTAAGTTTGGTGATGATTGGTCACATAGTTTTAGAGATCTGCTCCGCAAACGAAATGGGAACGCCAATGCCAACGCCAACGCTGACGGGAACTCAGCTAAAACCAATATGTCTCCCGACCCTTGGGGGGGGGACATAATGAGCATATCCTTGTAACTTCCATTCCTAAAAAATAATGGAGTTACAGTCAGACCTCATTAGGCAATCTGCACGGTAGTATTTCAAATCTTATCCATTTATTTCTTTACAAATGATGAATCGCTTGAACACACACCTCTCTATCTGAACAATTTTCAACTGTAACCAAATCGTGTGGATAAACGAGGTCTGACTGTACTCGGATATTACCTTCTCAATCAATTAGCCTGAATGACAACCTGACATTTTTTCAACTTGTGACAAAAGATAATATATCTGATTGCAGACAACCAATTTCTAACTAATAATGCTTTTAAAGTAATGTTTGTTTACCTGAACTCAAGTAGGGCCTCCACGAGATACGCGGCAGGACGGCCTGGAGACTGTTGGCAGCTGCCTCGGACACGGACTCCCGCAGCTGATCAGAGGGCTGTACATACAGCTGGTTCTGATGCAGACCTACAGGTTGGGAGAGACAAATTACATGTATTCAGAGGATGACAATACTTCTTATCTACAACATCCAACTAAGGGCAAAGGGAGGTAACCCTGGCAGGAAGAAGCAACGCAGACCACTAAATTTTTATTATTGTTTTGGTATTTTCTCTGTGCATCTCTCTTGATGTTGAGGATAAGGCAACACAAGTGGGAAGGTTTATACAATTATGATATATTTACAGGATTTAACAATCTTTTCAACTCTACCTATAAATAGCCAAATTAATATTTTCTCATAACATTGGAATATCAAAACATACTACTTCATTTCTTATTCAAAATAAATGCAAAGTTTTTAAAATGGAAAATAATTTTTCATATTCTGTTCTAGACAGATTCTAGAGACCGACAAGATGACAACAGCCCACAGTGTTAGTTATCATTGGACCAGGATCACATACAGTCACACTACATGAACTACAGTTCCTTTGATACTTACCGACATATAGAAGAGGCTCCTCATTGAGTTCCTCCACGTCAGACGGTACGAAGCTAGAAATAGCGGGGACATGCCGCGTATCAAACAGACTCATCTTCTTCAACACTCCAGCCTGCATTAGCCATGCATTCGCCACCGGGCTCGAGAACTGCAAACATTTCATTTCTGATTATTATCTATGATCTTATAAATATGACTACCATTAACTACTTTCCGGTAACAAATATTTGCTAGAACTCGAGATCATAGATAGAGATAAGCTGCATCATTGGGAACATTAACCAAAAAATTTGAGAGGTTTGACACTTTCCCCATTCCCTCATCCCTTGAAAATTTTGAATGCACTCCAGTGAACATTATCCCCCCTCATAATATCTGGATCTGACATTTGCCAAATTCAGTTCTGAAGCAAATGAACAAACTTTAATTCCCAAAGTGCATCCCCACAAAATCCTTGATAATGTCAGCAATGTCAGATTTAGGGGTGCAGCAGACCTTGAACAGTTGTAAATGTCAAACGTTGACCGACGATGGATCGACGCCCATACCAAAGCTTAGTTAGCCTTGTAGGCTTGATGAGTTAATAAGGTTAATATGATTGTACTGACCTTGTGTTGCCACTTGACACTGGCGGAGTCCTCAGGGTTGAGAGCTACAATCATCCCGTCTGGAACTATCACCTTCAGGAAGTTCTCCTCGTCAAGTCCTTCGTCTTCTGGAGAAATAGAATTAAAAACCGGTTAAATCCACATGAAACAGGAGCAGGGGATGGTTGAATGCTTCATTCATCAACAGTTGGTAATTAAATTGTTCACTGAAACCAAACTTAGTTTTTTAAGGGAGAAGGTCAGCTGAGGTGAACTGGAGTTTAACACCGCTTTCAAGAGTATATCATTTATATCACACTTGCTAGTATTATTGCAGGGAGAAAGCCCAAATCACCATAGTGGCTATGTTTTGCAGTGAAAACTGCAAGATGTCTCCTGGAACTAGCGAAATTCAGTGTAGCATTCCACCAAAACTAACTGCATGTAAAACAGTTCTCCACAGCAGACAACATTACCATGCCCCTGCAAGATTCAAAGCAAATCCAGGACCTCTTGATCCAAAGCCAAATGTGCTTACCACTGCACTATCCCGCCCCCTACCCCCTCCAAAGCCATCTGATCATTCATGCAATGACATACAATATTCATGTTAATGCTAGCAAGTAAGCTACTGAACCAATTACTTCCAAACCCTTCTGAGTGACCAATTTACAGTAATCGCACATGTTTATCTAAGGGATAAGCATTTTATCTAAGTGATAAGCAAGGATTAGCCACTGGCATCTTACTGTATTATCAGTTGAAGTGTTAATTTAAACAATCATCATGTAAGTATGGACCCACCTCCGGTATTGCAGGGAGAAATAGTGACACCATCATCATCCTCATCATCTATCTCTTCTGGACGCGTCGGCTTGGATCCGTCTATCACTTCTATCTCGTGTCGACCCACGCTGAAGTTCCATCTGAAAACATTTGAAAGTCCATTGATAAACATTAACATATGGAATACTTACGAAATCTACAGAGTGGGTTCTATTTGGAGCAACCGCCATTTTGTTCTTACATGAATTAAGAAAAACACTGTATTTTACTTACTTTATATATTCATATATATATTGATTGATTATCCACAAAGTAACAAATAGTTTACCATTAGACTGTCTATTATGCCATGGCATGCAAAGCTTTCCACATTCGTAGCGGGGCTGAATCGTTTCAATTCTCATTGTTTATATTTTTTAATGAACTTGTGCTTGATGTAATGAAGATATCAAATATAAGTCTTCAAAATACTATCCTCAGTGAAATGTTTCAAGGTGAACACACTAACCACTGCGCTATTCCGCCCCGTATCCCCTAGAAATATGTTTCCACAAAAAAAACTCTGATAGAACATTCTTTTTAAATAAATGTTGTTTAACACCATAGAGTCTCTTATCATAAAGTGTAATGGGTGATTATAACTTTGGCCTATTATTCTTATTATTATCAATGTGACTCACTTCTCAGTGCCGAGCCTGGCATCAACTGCCCGGACAGTCTGTGTGTTGCGTGTGATGACAATCAGGTTGTCATCCTGTGCCGGGTCTCCGGGACTCACATCCTGGCATCCAGCCATCGTACACAAGTATCGGATCTACAAAATCAGAGTAACACAGATTTAACAATGAATTACAATATACTGTGAAAATAGTTAGAACAATAGATAGGGAAATGCTTCCTTGTTCAGGATGATTAATGTATGATTGTTCGTACCTAGGCATCAAATCAACAAAGTCAGAGACATTTGTCATTAAACTATGGAAAGATGCCAAAACCTTGTTTATTAATTGAATATACCACATGTTAAGTTCTCCATGTCAAACTCTTTGATCGTTATGCTGATCCTATGAAATAAAATATTACGAAACACAATGGATGCACGTTTAAAAAACAATAGAGGTCAAATACATTTATTCCTTTCAGTACGCGTCCTAAAAATGATATTTAAGTTGATCAGGTTTGATTGTTCTATAATTATTCTTATAACTTGTATTGTCTGTCTTTATAGGAGCTCTGTCATGATACAAAATGAATTCCTTTGGGGGTAAAAAGGTATTGTTACAATTATAATTATCATTAAAGGATAATGATTGTCAATACCTTTCCAGTAAGAGGATCCAGTCCATAGGTGCGGATGTCTTTGCCGCCGATCATCATCGTGTTGTCCGACAGACGGAACGAGGATGACAGGAGGGTTTCCGCTGTCATGGGAACTGCCTCGATGCTCTCGCCGTCATACTGGTACAGCCCTCCATCTAGTGACGGAATCAAGCGAGTCCGCACCCCGTCTCGTGTTACCTGTAGAAAATATACCTTTGAAATAAACCCTCTCCCTACAGTTCAATAGTTCAGTATGTTGTAGTATTCCTTCTCCAAGCAACGCTTCGTAAAAAGTTTAGGCAGAAAGACAGGGTTTAAAAAATATGTTAGTCCAAGGTCACTGACTTACCAAATTTTACCTTTGACTTGCCCAAAAAGCACCCAAAAGTCTGTGACAATAAACTAAGTGGAAGGGTTTCCAGACCTGAGTCTGTGACTTGGTGGAAAAAACTTTGAGAAGTCCAAAACTTACTGACACTGATAAGATTTTTCTATCCCTGATAGAATGCCCCTTCCACTACCCAAATAAAAAAGAAGTTAGCGTCAAGGTGTCTAAGAGCCTATTTGGCAAAGCATCTCAAGCTAGACTTAGGGTAAAGTAATTTATTACCCATATGGTTGGAAATAACTAAAACAGGTATTCTATCTTCCATTGTCTTTATTCAAGAACAGAGGATGACTGATGAGTCACCTGGAACATAATACACATCAACATAAATGACATATCTATCTATCTCCCTTCCCTGGGGAGAAGTTTTAAAGGGTACGTGTAAAACTTGTCCACATGACCCGAGTTAACGACAATCAAAGTTCTGAGTGGATTGTCCACAGTCATGTTTGTAAGACATATAAAGTATCAAATGAAGAGAACCATAGTCTAAGGGAATTTCACATAAAACTTGTGACTGATTATTCCTCAATCACTACACAAAACTGTTATAGAGATCTCATCTCTCCTCCAGGGGGGGTTTTATTGTGACACATAATACACATCAACATAAATAAAATATCTCTAATAACCGAGTTAATATTATTGATATGAGCACATGTGCACATATCATGTTTGCCTAGCAACGATTGTTTCATCGCAGCTTCCCGTATTTTGTCGTCTGTGACGTCATAAAACGATTGTTCATGACGTCACTGTGGCTTGCCGTCGCAAGAGAAGTGGGCCGCTTTCTGACTATTTTTACACGAATCACATGGAATAGAACGGGTAATAAAGAAATTATTACACTCGAAAGTGTGTCATATGACTTTTACGAAACTCGTGCGAATTTGTGTATAACCCTCGCTCTTGTTCGGGCAATACAAAAATTCACACTCGTTTTGTAAAAGTCATATGACACACTTCCTCGGGTAATAATCTCTATATATGTATCACAGACTACTTTCTCAAGTAATAATAATGATAAACTACAAATGGACTCAAGTAAACTCAACATCACATACCTCCATCTTGCTGATGCTGGAGGAAAGTAGTGGCCTGGCGTCGGCCTGCACTGACCACACCAACTGACCATTGTCCCCAACGTCCAGCGCCGACACACGTCCGTCCAAAGTGCTCACAACCATCAGGAATCTGCACAGTGTTCAGGTACATGAGAAATTACTACGGGGTAAAAATTAAAAATAATTATTTGGAAATTTCTATAGGGGGAAATGGTACACAATTGCATTACTTGAATAGTAGTATTTTGCTTTCAGTTAAGCACTGTGAATCAAAGTATATTATTGGTTTGTACTGCATACCATATTTTATGGTATTAAATTTACAAAATCTTATTTATATTTTCAGTTCTCCTTTTTTACATTCATAAGACTTTAACTGGATGTAAAACTGTGTATTGTTTGGACTCTAGTATTTTTGGATCTGAACTGAACCAACTTGTACCGAATTGAGGGTTCTGTATTATAATTCATACCGAACCAAAGCTGAAGTGTACTATTTGTGTTTCACCCTAATACATACCTATATATTGTGAGGCAACTAATTATTTAAGTATATTGTCATGATGCATTTTCATAAAATCAGTGTATACTTTATAACATTACTTATAGAGTAGAGATAATCTGTAATTTATTGTTAGTCATTTCATCTACTCAAGTCACATACTGCTATTGTTACTTTTTTGACAGGCATTAAAAACCCTTGGGCACAATCAAGATAATCCATTTAGACACTTTGATTTCTTTAATAGATAGTAGCTTAATGTCTACCCAATGATAAGATAAAAGAAAAGACAGTTCATAAATATAGCAGAGCGACAGTTCAATGATTTTATGAATTGGCATGTCAGGATAAATTGAAGATTAACAAAGTCAAAAGAATCAAAGTGTCTAAATGGATTATCATAATCTCTTGATATTGATATCTTTTATTATAGTCATCAGTAACAATTAATCATCCAAATTTATTACATATAGCAATTTACAAAATGGCACATATTAAATCGTTGAAAATTTATATGGATTCAAAGCAATATCAATATTAATAATTTCGTTCATACATAGTCTTATTTCACTAACAATCAGTTTTATATCATGTGAAATATGATAGCACAGTTTAGTACACAAAATACATGTATAAATTTGATAGCACATTTATATTTAATCATTATTTATCATCATTTTCATCTTATCTTAGTTAATACATAGATACAGGAACTTATATCCTATCCTTAAATGAAATAATCAAAATTAATATTCCAAAATTAAAACTTCCTTGCTTATTATATGTATATTCTATTTCCCAATCATTCAATGCCCTACAAACTACCACAATGGCTTCAATAGCAAGTGCTCAGTAGCTGTAAACTCATGATAAATCCATCTATTTACCAGGGATCACCCTGGAGCAGAGTGTTAAAGGGAGAATAATCTCCCCTTTGCCTTACATAATGGGATTTTCAGATAAAGTAATGGGATATTTCTAAATAATAACAATCATTTTACATTTTTGCAATGGGATTTTCTCCCCACGTCAGTATTTATTATGGGATATATTGGTACATCAATGAGTAAATATCCCCAAATCCCTGCCTAAAGTGATCCCTGATTTACCACAGGTTATGATAAAGAATGTAGATAAAGTTTTCTCTTACTAACGTAATGGGTTTGTACTGTACTATGCGAGTTGATAACAACAACCCATCTGTTCTGTTTGTAAATACTTCAAGGTGAAGGTTACAAGCAGAGGTGTGTCTATTTGAACCAATCAACATCGAGGAATTTGATAAAGGTCACAAACAAAAACTACAATCAGTTACTTGCAGTCTTTTGCCACAAATCAAAACATCAACTAAGTGATCTAAAGTTGTCTGTATTGACAGTCGTTCCGAATCAAAGTTCGAAGGCACAGAACGTCCGAAATAAACAAACAAACGAAATTGCTGAACTTGCTGAAGTTGACAGATGTCGCAGGAACTATGAATGCAGCGTTACCTCCCTTTAATTTTGCATCATCGTCAAAATTACTGACATCTGCATCGATCCGAAGTATAAACATTCTTTCAAGTTAAACAACAAATAATTAAATCCATTTATAAATCAAAATAAATCAATATAAGACGTGAACTTACTTGTCACGCACCGACTCCTGTCCAGCGCCACTTGGACACGACTTCGGCGCTTCCTCGGCCGCCTCAACATTGTTTCTGGCGAGACAGAGCGCTGTGAGAGACGCAATTACCCCAACTATCCGTGAAAAACATGTTCTGCCTCTCCTTCTCCCCATCTATAGGGTGGTGTTTACATCAGATTATACAAATACCATTCGTGAAAACGCTAACCACAGTCAGCTCATGTTTACAATCATCCGAGATTATTACAAGTGATTTGATTGGTTGATAAACCGGAAATTACATCACACTGAAACGTGTGCTTCCAGATCGACACTTCCGCAAGGGAAAGCCCTGTGGTATTTTTAGAATAACCCAGACGAGAACTGCCCAGAATGACCGAGAACAGTGAGCCACTGGCTCTGTAGCTCATTGTCATTTGGTTGATTTACCATATATTCAGGTTAATGATTAACGTAAGACATTATCTGTTTTAGGGTATAACCCATTTGACTTCCATTATGCGAAATGAAGTCAATAAATTCACAAAAATTAATTCGCATTAAATAAGAAACTCTACACACGATTATGTCGCAGCGTTTAATTTTTAAAAAAGATATATGCTTTAGTAAGTTGACCTGTAAGAAAGTTGCAATTCACATTCACACGTTTGTCCTCAAGTTATTTTGTTATCAAGAGGTTTTCCAAACGATATAAGCAAAATATAACCCCATGCAATACCATATAGGTCTATCCATGCAAAGTTTGAAGGTGATGTAGCCTACATGCAGCGGGTGGCCATATATATATACGTAGGGTAGACCGGGGCAAAGTGACCAAACGGTTCATTTTTAGAACGAACAGCAGATGACACTATCAGTTTATATCTACCCATCACAGATGACATAAAGCAACGTACAAGTTGATGACGTCATGAGCAGTCAGAGGCAAATAGACAGGAGAGCAAAAACTTTGATATTGAACGTTTTCATGTAAAAATCGGAAGAAAAAATCATAACAGATAGACACATTTTCTATCACCGGAGCTAAATATTCACTTTCTAGGTGAAAACAGAATATCTAAGCTTACAATTTTCATGTTTGTATGCACTTGGTGTCCGGTCTAATTTCTTCTATTTCCATTTTTAAAAGGTATATGCTTTGGGGCAAAGTGCGCCGCCCCCGGCGCTCTTTGCCCCAATGCGGTTTATGTTATGTTGGGCCTTCTAATGTGTTTTCAGAATAAGCTAATCAGTGTCATGTTAATACCTTTAAAAGGCCACTTTTTCCACCGATAATCAAAATAAATGAAAAAAAATCTGTAATGTGGCATGGTGCAAACTGAATATGTATTTTTTAAAATTCAAGAGGAAAAGTGCATGTTACGGACCTTATTCGGCAAAATGATATTTTTTGTAGTAATGTCTCAAAAACCGTCAGGGCACGCTTGTTTGATTTTGTTAGGTACTTTCATAAAACGTATGGTCATCATTCAGAGTTGTTGTGTTAAGTTAGTGTTGTTTTCTTCCAAAAATGGAATGTTTATAGAATAGAAAAGGGATTGATTTAATTTGTAAGTTTAATTGTGTCAGCCTTATATGATAAAAATACAATATCGACAATGGATTCTGCAGAAAAAACTTCAAAAGTCCTGTTCAAGAATAGAAATGAAAAACGATTCAAATATGAAAACAATTAACAATTCAAATATGAAAATGTACTGCTGAAGACTCATTTATGTCACGGACCTATTTTCTGAGATATTTGGTGCTGTAGTTCAAGATTTATGAAAAACTATTGGCAAAGGAAGATAACTCTTCAGTTGAAATATTTTTATTTTATTACATCATTCATCTTTATAAGGTTATATAGCAAATATCATTATCACCATAAAACACAAACTATTCACACAGCCATAACACCATTACCTTTCTTTATTAAGATAGAAAGATGATTTGATTTGGTTTCTGGACATGGACAATTGTTAGGAACGTCTTTAATAGTTGTGCTAACGATAGGTCATTCTTTTTTTATCAGACCTTCGAAGGGTATTTAAACGTTTGCACTTGGAAATGTGTTTTCAACAAATGTTAAATTTGTTACTTTTTTGTTTTGTTACGTTTTGACAAGTGTGGTTGCCGTTTACTAGAACATAAGAGGTCCCCAAATATATTCACGTGCAAAAGAAACGTCCCCATACAAAATGCAATATATGTCAATCCACGGGCGATAAATGCGACTGAAACGGCGTCTTTAGAACCCAGCAATACTTTATATGAATTTTCAAAAATTATCTCTTCATATTTATGAGAAAGACACGTTTTAATAATGTTTAGGGAATCTCCTTAATTAGACGAGATAGAAGCGTCAAAAAGCCAATTTTTGGCTTGTTTTGTGACGTCCTACAGTAATAATGCGTCAACAAATTGAAATCCCAGAAGTTATTTATGTTGAAGACCCCTTTTATCACTTAAATTTCTACTTATTTATTTTTTAAACTTAAAAGCAAATATTGTGACCAAAAACATCTGGAAAAAGGAATTTTAACACCCCAATGTGTATTTAAACAGTCTGAATAAATAAAAGTATCATACTCTGAAGGTTGAAATTGTGAGTTCTACTTTACAAAACATGTGTCTATCAAATGCATCCACAATATACTTTCTACGACATCAATATTTCATTTTTTTGTGCTCTTTTTAAAATGTCTGGACGTTTCTTTTGCACGTCAGCATTTTTTTATTTTATAAACTTGTTCTGTTCTCGGCATATAGGCCTATGATCCTTTCATCAAAAAGTTGGTTCTGTTTCTGGGATAGAACTAAAAAGCAATTGACTCAAAGTATACATGTTATCCCTACAGTTTATTATGAACTGTGAAGAAAACGTCAACGTTGTTTCAGCCCACAATAGGAAGACGGGGCAAAGCGCCCACCATGGGCCACTTTGCCCCGGACCACGGGGCAAAGTGGCCCATGTTTTAAAAAAAACTTTTTTCCTTCTAAGACGAAAACGATGGTGACCAGAAGTAAAAGAGTGTGTTAATTTTATACTCCAAAACGAAGTTCTCCCGAAGGTCTTAAGATACGCAGATGAATTTTTTATAGTTTCAAAAAAATGCCTTGCAAAGTTAAGGGGCGCGCTTTGCCCCGGTCTCTCCTACATATGACGTAATCCCATAGACTAACATGTTAATAGCTCTTGCGGGAATACTTTTCATGGAGTTATTGTTTGTCAATAAATTCTGAAATCTGTACCAAAATATAGGAAATCATCTTAGCTACAGATACATAATTTCCATCTTTTTTTCTGATAATTATTAATAAATCTACCTCTTATCAAACAACACATATACAACACTCCGTCAACAGGAGGGTTTACACAGACAATTGTAAACCTTGTCAGGAGGAGTTACAATGAACTACAATGATTGTAAACCCTGATATATATTGTGTAAGAAATGTGGCAGCGAACATCTGAAGAAATTATCTTAGACTAATTTTGAAAAAATTGTCAAGAACATTTTTAATAGAAATTGCAAATGTTTTGACGAAAGTGCGTCTCGAACCAGTAATCACTAACATCTGTGTGCTCGGGTTTTCCCTTCCTATCAGGGTTTACAACCTCACCATATCCCCGGTATCCTTGTTTGTCCTTAAAGTTACGTCCATTGTGTTGTTTGGGGTTACATATGCTAATCGTTATAAATTGTGTTATTTTATCGAGAAGTACTGAATGTTGCCGAAAATTGCCATTTTGATCTTAGTCGGCTCAGTATTCGAACGATATAAAGGTTAAAGTATCGATTTCTGATCGAAAACCGGACAATGCACTGCGTGTGGCGCGCGTCAATTAGTCAAACGTAATTTTGGAAACTCATTTACAACAGACAAAAAGAAAACTTTAAGTTGATAATGTTTAATAGGTCTTATAACTACTATGCATGTAAATGGAACGTGTAGTTTCGGTTTCTGCACAAGTATATAATGACGTTGCTCGATTTTAATTGGAAACTAGTAATTATTATATATTTGGCGATTGGGGATGAATATGCAAGTTGAGTGAAATTATTTGAACTGATATCAGCACATATTGTATGTTGGCATGTATCAAAGACAAATAATTTTTTATGAAACACAATGGATGCACCTTTAAGAGTGCAATGTGCAATGATAGGATTTTCATGCAGTATCAACGAATCTCGCAGGTTGTCACAGTGGTGTTGTGGGCTTTTTGCTGCATCCGTGATATAAGTGAAATATTCAAACCCCCAGACAAGAAATTGACAGACGACACACGCAAAGGCAATGCCATAACTCGTGACATAGGCCCATCGTGTCTTCAGCTAAAGAGAATACAAAATCTTTCTAAAATGACTCAATGAAGAAAACTGAATGTTTTGAAAAATGAAACCTTTATTCAACTAGAAGAGCGTTTGCGGGACACCGCAAAAGCAGAGCAGCTCCGAAACTTCGGGTCTCGCCTTTCCCTGTTCCGCCTTCTCCTCAGCATAAATAAAATGGGAATTTTTTTGGACAAACATATTTCCATTATTCAAGTTATTCTAACAAGTTGAATCATCACTGGGGAATGATTACTTTTCATTGTGTATAACAATCATGCAATGACTCAAAGTGTTCATTGTTAACATAAGGCATATTCCCAATAGCATGCTTAAGTTGTGACGTTGCTGTGACCTTGACCTTTGACAGATTTTAGCGAAAACTTTTTCAAATCTTGGTCTTTCTCCATAGTTGATTTATACCAAATAAGAGCCTGACAGCACAAAAATGTTTGAAGTTATCATGTTTACAAGGATTATTGTAGTAATTAAAGAACTCATGACCTTGACCTTTGACCTTGAATGTGAACATGTCAAAATCATTCACCAGATTTATAAGAAAGAAGCTATGTATATGAGGTGTTAATACCTTCATGGGAAAAAGTTATTTAGAGATTTCACAACTGGTCACCATGACCATATCTCGTGACCTTGACCTTTGATCTTCAAGGTCACACAGTCAATGATCACTTTTCATTGTGTATAACAATCATGTAATGATTCAAAGTGTTAATAGTTAAAATAAGTCATGTTCGCAACTGCATGCTTAAGTTGAGAGCTCACTGTGACCTTGACCGTGGACAGATTTAAGCGAAAACCTTTTCAAATCTCAGTCTTTCTCCATAGTTGATATATACCAAATAAGGGCCTGATAGCACAGAAGTTGTTGAAGTTATCACGTTTACAAGGATTTTTGTAGTGATTTCAGAACTCATGACCTTGACCTTTGAAATTGAATGTGAGCATGTCAAATAAATTCCCCAGGTGTACAAGAAAGAAGCTATATATATGAGGTGTTGATACATTCATGGAAAAAAGTTAATAAGTGATTTCAGAACTGGTGACCTTGGCCCTTTCTCGTGACCTTGACCTTTAAAATTCAAGGTCACACAATCAGTGATCACTGTCCATTGTGTATCAAAATCATGAAATGATTCAAAGTGTTAATAGTTGAAATAAGACATTTTCTCAAAAGCATGCTTAAGTTGTGACCTCACTATGACCTTGACCTTTGACGGATGTTAGCGAAAACCTTTTCCAATCTTGGCCTTTCTCCATAGTTGATATACACCAAATAAGAGCTTGATAGCACAAATATTTTTCAAGTTATCGTGTTTACAAGGATTTTTTTTAGCGATTTCAGAACTCGTGACCTTGACCTTTGACCTTGAATGTGAACATGTCAAAAAAATTCCCCAGGGGCATAAGTAAGAAGTTATGTATGTGAGTTCTCAAAACCTTCTAGGAAAAAAGTTATAGCGAATACAAAACGCACCGGCGGCGGCGGAAACTGCACAAAAACTGATAGCAGCTCCGACTTAGTCGGAGCTGCTAATAATCTGTTACCATACTATTTCAAAATAAACATTTTATTGTAGTTCAAGGGTATAGGGTACATCTATGTATGACTATACATAATATAAAAGATATTTTAGTAATATATATACAGTTTAACTTGTATTTACTTTAATTAAAAATGTGCAAGAAGTAATAAAATAAGCGGTTCATGTTTTTCATTTGGAAGAACAACTTCAGAGTGTGTGCGTGTCGCGCGAGATCAAAAGCCCTTCAACCTGACACTCGTGAAGTCCGTGCATCACAAGATGAAATGAACAACGCACGTGCACTGCGTGCAGTCACATGTTTCACCACAAACTGTTGAAGGCATATCGCAAGACTGGGTAGTGGCTGAAATGTTGTTAACGAATATTATTTGTTATGAAACATATTTTAGAAACGTTCTTTGAGGTGAGGTGAGTTTGGGTTTAACGCCGCTGTCAAGCTGCTAGTATTATGGCAGGGAGAAAGCCCGCAACGCCATGGTAGCTATGCATTGCAGTAAACCTGCGAGCATTGGCTGGAACTAGCGAACCATGGGTGGTACTACTCTGAAATTCAGTGTAGCATTGCACCCAAACCTTACTGCGTGGAGAACAGTTCTCACTGCAGACAAAGTTGCCGTGCAAGGATTCGAGCCCCGACCTCTTGTCTTTAAAGGTACATCCATTATGTTGTTTGGGAGACATATTCCAAACGTTATAAATGATGTTACTTTATAGATAAGTACCGACTGTTGCCGAAAACTACCATTTTGATGATAGTCGACTCCGTTTATTGACGATATGAAGGTAAAAGTAGTGATTTCTGATCGAAAACCGGACAATGCATCGCGATTGACGCGCGCCAATGAGTCAAACGTAATATTGGAATCTTATTTACAACAGACAAGATGATAAATTTGGGTTGATCATGTTTAATAGATCACTACTGTGCATGTAAATGGGACGTGCAGTTCGGTTTCTGCACATGCATAATGATGTTACTCGAATTTAATTGGAAACTAGTAATTATGATATATTTGGCGATAAGGGATGAATATACCAGCTGAGTGAATTTATTTGTACTGTTAACACCACACATGGTGTGTTGGAATGTATTAAAGCTAAATAAAAATTTATGAAACACAATGGATGCACCTTTAATAGTTACAAATTTGTCAGCCTTTCACTGTGGTACTAAAGTTGTTTTCATAATTAATCTAAGTCTAATTTCAGAAGGGAGGTGTCCAGAATGAAGGTCACAGGGCTCTTGGTCAAGGTGAGCTGGAACCTTGACCACGGTCAAGCTTATGATTTGGGTTGGTGGCTATACGAGTGCAGTATGATTGGTACCCCATTGTCTGCGGGCTTGGTATCTGATTAACAGTGGGGTGCTTCTGTTTTGACCCCGTAAGATGAATGTTCAGATTCCAGTGCTCACCATGGATGGTGGACGTTTTACAGTGTCCTTCCTTGTTGTGCAAGAGTGAGTTATCTTCCGTTCAATCTAGCTTTTTGAGGGAATCGTTCGTGACTTTTGCACACATCTAGTAGGTTTGGGCAATTAGTATACATTACATTTAATTGAACATTTACTCAGTAAACAGTAAATTGGGACATGTTGTTTTGTATATGTTCGGTAAAGGTATCAGCATTTCATGATTAACCAATTTACCGGCATCTTTAATGACATGTAAAAAGTTCCATTTGAAGCCATCTTGCTGTATAATCAAACCTTCAAGTGGCGTTAAGCAATAACTCACTCACTCCAATTGTTTTACTGAATTCACATTTCAAATCTCATATCTGATATCTCCATCTCCATATTTGTTAACAGTTTACTCACCATGTCCCTTGGACACAAGTTAAGCATACGATTCTGGTCTATTCTATGGACATATATCAAAATCCACAAACCACCTGTACTGTACCATATTAATTTACAAAATGTAGTAGTCTTATTGTTAAACGTTTTTGTCCAAATAGGTGATGAATATTTACGAAAACCAGCCGCGCCAAAAACCCGACTTTCTGCAAATCACCTTACACAGGCGGCTGTTTGATGAGCATCAGCCATCACGCTAGAAAACTGACTTCATTCGTACTGGTCTCGCCGCTAATGGCTGCAATATTGCCCAAGTGGCGTTAAACAATAACTCACTCACCCACTCGTACTGGAAAACAGGTAAATAATTCTTCAATCTGTTTTAACTCGAGTATATGTTTTGTGTCGCGTGTTGCATTCTGCACAAGCTGTATTCCCCTCATAACAGCAACTAATCCATGCCAGCAACTGTTTTTGATGTATTTTTCTTGTCATCTTGAGTTTTAACATTGAATGCAAAAATGTTATTATTTATATACTGCAATCAGTATGTGAACTAACCCTTTACAGAATGGCATAATATCTATTACCGTATGAGTTCCATATTAAACAGTTTGATTCAGTTATTTGGTTTTCATAACAATTTGAATCGTGTTAAATCTTTGACTTCATTGAGTCTGAATTTTAAGTGAATAGTTTGGCTTGTTTTTGGCATTATGATTTGCACCACTACTATTTTCTAAATGCATCAAGACTAACTTACCGTTATTTAATTCTCATGTTTTCATTATTTACATAGCTTGGTTTCTTACCAAACCCTTTCAGCAATACCTTGTCTTTTATTATGCTTGGCGCGTTGGGTTGTTTTGTTCATTGCAGAATGTTTAATATTTTACTGCATTCACTGTCAACTAACCCTTTACAGTATAGCTTAATCTGTTAAGTATAATATAGCTTGCACATCATAGATCAAATACGCTATTATGATTTGCATATTAATACATTTTGATTCATTTATTTGCTTTTCATAATTGTTTGAAGCATGTTAAACTTTCTAAATTTACTAACCTGGTTTAGCAATATTAAGTGAAATGTTTCTTAGTATCGTAACCTACAGTCGAAAGTATAATTTAACTAACTAAATCTAAAATCAATTCTTAATTCTGTTGATACTGACGTAGCAAACATTTGATAAGTCAACACACTAATTTTACCAGAAACTATATTTTGAACATTACCATAGCATGCACTAGAAATATCCGCAAAACATTTTAACATTGTCATAGCATGCACTAGGTAGTTCCAACATGTTGTGACAATAATTTAAATAATTTAATGTTACTAAAGCATGCACTAGTATGATAATTATAGCATGCACTAGTTTGGCAAATGACTTATTAAAGCAACACATTTACATACTTGAACATTACAATAGCATTGTACACACTAATTTAACCAAAAACTATAAATGTTTTGAACAGTACCATAGCATGCACTAGAAATATCCACAAAACCTTTTAACAGTATCATAGCATGCACTAGGTAGTTCCAACATGTTGTGACAATAATTTAAATAATTTAATGTTACTATAGCATGCACTAGATTTGCAACTATAGCATGCACTAGTTTGGCAACTGTCTTATTAATTAAAACAATAGTTTTACATACTTGAACATTACGATAGCATGCACTAGGTAGGTTCACTAACCAATTGTTACATTAACTTGGAACATTTCTGCTTCATATTGTTGATGTCTGTATTGATTTGCAGCATATTCACTGGTTGACTGTTTTGAATATCACTTTTAAACCCCTAAAGCAATAATTAAAATCACTCACTGTTACCGTGTATGCTAGTTAGTTCATTAACACGTTTTAGCAATGCATTAATATACGATATATTTTAGTTGCATTATTATTTGCACCATTTCCATTTTCTAAATGCATCAATACTAACTACCACTTTTTTAATCCACATGTTTCATTATTAACATTGCTCGAACCAAGCTATTCAGCAAAACCTAGTCTTTTTTTATTATGCTTAACATTTTTGGTTGTTATGTCCATTTCGAAAATGTTAAATATTTTACTGCATTCACTATGTAAACTAACCCTTTATAGTATAGCTTACTTTGTTTAATATTAACATAACATGCACGTCATAGATCAAATAATTTATTATGATTTGCATATTAATAAATTTTGATTCATTTATTTGGTTATCATAATGATTTGAAGCATGTTAAATCTTTGACTACCCTGAGTTTACTAACATGTTTTAGCAGTATTAGTGAAATGTTTCTTATTATAGAACCTATAGTCACTAGGAAAACTCGACTAACCAAATTTAGAATTCATTCTTAATTCTGTTCATACTGACGTAGCAAACATTGGATAAGTCAACACACTAATTTAACCAGAAACTATAAATGTTTTGAACAGTACCATAGCATGCACTAGAAATATCCGCAAAACCTTAACAGTATCATAGCATGCACTAGGTAGTTCCAACATGTTATGACAATAAATTAAATAATTTAATGTGACTATAGCATGCACTAGTTGCTTAATTCTCTTATTAAAACAATACATTTACACACTTGAACATTACGATAGCATTCACTAGGTAGTCGGAAGGATAACCTAACTAACCAAATTTAGAATTCATTCTTCATTCTTCTGATACTGACGTAGCAAACATTGGATAAGTCAACACACTAATTTAACCAAAAACTATAAATGTTTTGAACAGTACCATAGCATGCACTAGGTAGTTCCAACAACATGTTGTGCCAATAATTTAAAATTTAATATTACTATAGCATGCACTAGTTTGGCAACTGTCTTATTAAACAATACATTTACATACTTGAACATTACAATAGCATTCACTAGGTAGGTTCACTAACCAATTGTTACATTAACTTGGAACATTTCTGACTATATAGTTGGTGTCCGGTTTGATTTGCAGCATGTTCACATGTGAACATCCTCGGTTACCCAGGGTTTTATATATGCTCCGTTTCTCTCCACTATATCACCTACCAGTATTGTATATATGTTCCGTTTCTCTCCACTATATCACCTACCAGGGTTGTATATATGCTCCGTTTCGGATCATATATAGAACCCTGGGTAACCGAGGATGAGATGTGAATTGCTCTCTCACTTCTCCATTTACCAACAAATTCTAACATAGCTCTTAGAGAGGTTGACATATATTGATTTTGAAACTTTTGCAGGTAAACTATTCCAAGTTTGCTGAAAAATTTGAGTTGTTTTTTTTACAGGTTGACAGATATGAAAATCGTTACTTAAACCTTCAGTTCCTCGGCATAGGTAATGCATTGTCCTTGTCCGTGGTCATGTGGGCTCCATTCTGAGAAAGTCACAGTTCGTTGGTCTGTCTTGTGAAGGGCCTGCCAGTAGATCAAGGGGGAAGATTTTGCTGGTTAGTCTGCTCCGAGTAGCAAGGCAGAATATCCCTCCGCGGCTGTGATGAAGTGTAGGAATGACTTGTTGGTGATGCCCCACCAACAGACACCCCAGCTTACCGTAGAAAGATAAGGACAATGCGAATTGAAGTTGTCTTTTACTTCATCTGATCGTTTTTCAGGTTGATCTAATCATTTTTCTTTTTTTTTATCGGGCCAGGATAGCACTGTGGTTAGTGCATTCAACTAATCAAGTGGTCCGTGTTTCGAAACTCACCAGGGGCTCTGCAACTTTGTCTGCTATGGAGAACTGTTCGACATGCTATAAGATTTTGTTATAATGCTACACAGGGTTTGATCGTTTTACAGGTCGATCTAATCATTTTTCTTAATTTTATTATCAGGAAGGAAAGCGCATTCGGCTTCGGATCAAGAGATGTTGGGTTCAAATCCCACCAGGGGCACAGCAACTTTGTCTGCTTCTGAGAACTTTTTTTGCAATGCTACAATTGAGTTTCAGTGCAGTACCACCCATGGTTCGCCAGTTCCAGCCTATTCTCGCAGGTTGCGCCACAATGCAGAGAAACCATGGCGTTGCGGGCCTTCTACCTGCAACAATACTAGTGGAATACTCTCGAATGCAGCGTTAAAACTCACCCCATCTCACCTATTTTGATTATCATTTGTTGTTTTTGTTTATTTTTTATACACTTCGACATAATTTACAGGTTTTCTCTCCGATGTTATTTTGGCGGATTGGATTATCCGAACGCTGAAAAGATCTTTGTGTTTTTTCATCGCCTTACCCTATAGATTAAAGGTGCATCCATTGTGTTTCATGAAATTATATTTAGCTTTAATACATTCCAACACACCATGTGTGGTGTTAACAGTACAAATAAATTCACTCAGCTGGTATATTCATCCCTTATCGCCAAATATATCATAATTACTGGTTTCCAATTAAATTCGAGTAACATCATTATGCATGTGCAGAAACCGAAACTGCACGTCCCATTTACATGCACAGTAGTTATATGATCTATTAAACATGATCAACCCAAATGTATCATCTTGTCTGTTGTAAATAAGATTCCAATATTACGTTTGACTCATTGGCGCGCGTCAATCGCGATGCACTGTCCAGTTTTCTATCAGAAATCACTACTTTTACCTTCATATCGTCAATAAACAGAGTCGACTATCATCAAAATGGTAGTTTTCGGCAACAGTCGGTAGTTATCTATAAAGTAACATCATTTATAACGTTTGGAATATGTGTCCCCAACAACACAATGGTTGTACCTTTAACATAATGGATATGAAACAATTATTTTATTACTTTTTTATCATCTGTAGGTCCAGAAGGTCAGCCATCAACAACAAGATATAGAAGCTAAGAACAGAAGGCTCCGCGAAACAGATGTGCCACTCAGAGTTGAGGATCCATGAAGCCACAACTGAGTGTTCTGTGTTGCCCAACCAGCACTGTATGGTGTTCTCCGGGATTATTCCTACTTTGGCTGTCACCCCAGCAGTCCCTACTTGTCTCTGCAGCCAACTGAGAGTCGAGGAGGGGCGGGATAGCGCAGTGGTCAGTGCGTTCGGCTTTGGATCAAGAGGTCCGGGGTTCGAATCCCCTAGGCACGGCAACTTTGTCTGTAGAGAACTGTTCTACACGCAGTAAGGTTTGGGTGCAATGCTACATGAATTTCAGCGTAGCACCACCCTTGGTTTGCCGGTTCCAACCGATGCTCGCAGGTTTCATCGCAATGCATAGCCACATGGGTATCCGGGCTATCTCCCTGCAATAATACTAGCAGCCGCGATGTAAGTGAAATACTCTTGAGAGCGGCGTTAAACCCTAACTCACATCACCACACGGACCATCACTGTATGGTGTATTCCAGGATGATTCTAAGTCTTGTTTTCACCCTAACAGTCCCTACTTGTCTCTGCATTCTAAGTCCCTACTGAGAGTCTCCAAAGTCTTGGATGACCTTCTATGATGGACCTGAACATCTACGTGATTATCAACATGTATTTCAAGGAATTCGTTTGGTGAAACACGTCATTAAAATGTCATTTGAACAATGTCTGGTATTTCGTTTTTACTCTTAAAGAGCCGTCAAGGATGTTAGTGTTTCAAATACATCTGAACATCTGTACGTGATTATCAACATGTATTTCAAGGAATTTGTTTGGTGAAACATGTCATAAAAAATGTCATTTGAACAATGTCTGGTATTTCGTTTTTACTCTTAAAGAGCCATCAAGGATGTTAGTGTTTCAAATACAAAATTATTTGTGGAAAATATACTTATAACGTCAATCGCTAGAGAAATCTTTTATCTACAACATGACATGTGATAAATGATTTTAATATCACGACATTGTAATGAAATTTGGTTTCAAAGAGAAGTATCCCTTCGAGTAGCGCACTAATTTAGGGTATCTGACGTCATATAAACAGAATCCCCTTTATTGCATAAAACGTACTACACATCAATCGTTTGCGAAGCGTGAAGGCTGTCTTTAGCGCAAGTCGCTATAGCAACCCATGTGATGCACTTGCTGCACGTGCTTCTCTTGCAAGTTAGGCTACACTTGTCATGCAATACTGAATGTGACGATTTCTTTGTAAACAGTTTTTCTAAATGTCCTGAGAATATACAAATTATTGCCTGTACTTTTTAATTGAGATAAGACCAGCAGATTATGACGAATATATTCTCATTGATTATAAAATTCAAGTCAAATACCTAGGTGATAAACATTTATTCCAATATATTTTAGAAAATACACAATTAAATTAAATGGTAACTAAATATACGGCAAAATTTTATATTTCGATTTCTTTCATTGCCCATAAACTTTATTTTTCTTTCGTGTCTTACAGTGTGTGAGCTAGACCACAATGCTTTGCGCTTGAAAATAATAGACTTGATCTTTAGTTAGACTGGAAAACACCTCTACTAATTAGTGCAAAATCTCGGCTTATTTTGGGTCGAAAAAATCTAGGAAAAATTAAGTTTTTATATTTCACGGAGTTAGATTTTTGGAAATTTTTCGAAATGTTCAACATCCTTGATGGCTCTTTAAAATGTTTGGTTTGACCAAATCTCATTAAAAGCAGATCGGATAAGATACTCGTTAACATCGATGCATTTCAATAAAAGTACTACTCCACAGACCTGCATTCAATAAGGAATCGTGCTAACAACGTCCTTGCCTTGTAGCTCATTGACTGCGAAGTATGAGAGTTTCGTCCACTTGATTTTAATGAGATACAACAAATGTATGAGGATTGTGTGAAAGTTTAGAAGACCCATGTGCATTAAAAGCAAATTACGAATTTAACCACCTTGGAAAAATGCATATTTGTATCTGCTCATTTGTACCTTGGGTTTGCAAAACTATCGGGGTGGGATGTTACCGTTGTTACCGTGTTTAGCTTCGGTTCAAGAGGTCCGTGGTTCGAATCCCGCCAGGGGCTCGGCATCTTTGTTGTGGAGAAGTGCTCTACATACAGTAATATAAGTTTTTGGGTGTAATTCTACACTGAATTTCACCGCAATTATGGCGTTCTCCCTGCATATAAGTGAGTTAAACTCCCAAATCCCCTCACCTCAATATTGCGGTGCCGAGGGTTATTTACGAAATTATTGAATATCTCAGGACATCCAGAATAGTGTAATAACCACAATCGATATATTCGTTTATCGACCTTATCGATGTTAACTCCTTTTTTGGCAGAAGGTCCATGTCAAGATGTCGAGAACCTTCATCACAGAAAAAGAAGTCCTCTCTCACATGATAATGCCACGAGGCATGTCTGAAGCTCTTACATATCTAGCGGCCAAAAGAAATGCTATCACATATTCAAAAATAGTCAAAACTTATATATACTCCTACATTATTTGGTTGGGGTATGTTTCATATCAAGGGAGATCACTCTGCGGCTAAAAATTAATCGATTTTGAATGTATTATTACTTGAAGAATAATAGAGACACATGTTTTTTATTGAATCAATTTATTGACGCAAACAAAATAATACAAATGTATATAGGTTGAAATCGCCGTACTTCTGTTTGTTACGGTAAGTTTCGATTCTGAAATTTCGAGTCGAGCAAACGTTTAACTTCGGCATTCCATCTAAGGTCAAGGTCATCCGTAGGACCTGTGTAGTTAGTCGCATGACCTGTCTTCACGGGTCACACGGATGGTACACCCTTGCAAATTCACGTATGCATTGGCTATTGACCAATCAGAATTCAACAAATTTATCTAAAGGGTAATAAAACACCATGTTCATCTTCTCAAGGTCCAAAAGCTCTAGAAAGCTGAAATCTTGTGTACAGAATCCTTGACCAATGAGGATTATAAATTACACGACTCAAACAGATAATTTTAACCGTTCTCCAGATCCAAAAGCCCAAGAAAAAAGCCCACTATCAGCTGCAACTGTGGCAGTAACTACATTGGGGAAACATCCAGACCACTCAACATACGCATCAAAGAACACAAAACATCCACAATCAAGGCAGACAACAAATCAGCCATTTCAGAACACATCACCAAATTTCCACAACACAACATCAATTGGGACGCTGTCAAAACACTCACAAACAACAAACATGATTACACCCACCGCCGTTTATCTGAAGCTTTACAAATTTTGAGACATAACCCCTCTTTGAATAGAGATCAAGGCTATTTCATCCCATCAGCTTACAACCACTTAATCCACAAATAATTAATCCACTCTACTCACTCTGGCTTCCTTCATTATCCTCCACTGATTGCTCACCCTCACTGCTGCATTGTATCCCCATCCCAACTTAATTAACTTACCTTCCACTGGTATCCATGTTATCACTACCTGCTTGTTACAGCTTTCATCTTATTGTTATCTCATCTTGTTGTCTTTGTTATCCCATTATCATACCAAAAATGTTTCATGTATATAACCTCTGATTTTATCATCTCTCCCATATGCTTGATAACGGTATAAGGATCTATACCGAAACGTCGCTATTGTTAATAAAGAAGTTGATCATCCATAAATATTTGTCTTCTTCATCACACCAACTTCTAGAATGCCTCTCAAACAGTTCATAGTAAACAGTTACAATGTTGGCAACTCTTTGAAGTGACTAGGGGTCAATCATTTCAAAACTCCAGTTTTTATTTTCTTCTGCGAAATATTCAGTAAGCGATCAACTGGGTCAAACATCATATACTTCCTCTTATCCTCATTTAATGTATGTGTTCTCATTTATTCAATCTGATTACTTTTATTCGAAAATTTATGAAATTTGAATTTTCAAAAATTTGACCCCTTCTATCTTTTTCATTATGCCAAATTTCATAAACACACACCACTGCCGTGGCGATCACAGGGTACGTTTAAGAATGATTGTTGTACTCATGATTCATTGTCATTGTATGTGATGGTATTTTATTGACGTTACAATGAACGTCAATATACATGAGATTTGCACTAAGATTCACATGCAGGTGAACAAACTTTCGGTACGCAGCTGCATGATATAATATAACAGAAGGATTCGAAATCTGAAGGAAGTATCTGTGGGCATCCTCGGTTCTCATGGCTTTATATATGCTCCGTTACTCGGTTACCCATGGCTTTATATATGCTCCGTTACTCGGTTACCCATGGTTTTATATATGCTCCGTTACTCGGTTACCCATTGGTTTATATATGCTCCGTTACCCGGTTACCCATGGTTTTATATATGCTCCGTTACTCGGTTACCCATGGCTTTATATATGCTCCGTTACTCGGTTACCCATGGCTTTATATATGCTCCGTTACTCGGTTACACATGGCTTTATATATGCTCCGTTACTCGGTTACCCATGGCTTTATATATGCTCCGTTACTCGGTTACCCATGGCTTTATATATGCTCCGTTACTCGGTTACCCATGGCTTTATATATGCTCCGTTACTCGGTTACCCATGGCTTTATATATGCTCCGTTACTCGGTTACACATGGCTTTATATATGCTCAGTTACTCGGTTACACATGGCTTTATATATGCTCCGTTACTCGGTTACCCATGGCTTTATATATGCTCCGTTACTCGGTTACCCATGGCTTTATATATGCTCCGTTACTCGGTTACCCATGGCTTTATATATGCTCCGTTACTCGGTTACCCATGGCTTTATATATGCTCCGTTACTCGGTTACCCATGGCTTTATATATGCTCAGTTACTCTCCACTAACGGAGCATATATAAAACCATGGGTAACCGAGGATGATATGTGGGAAGAAAATGGTAACTTTGTAGCCTCCCAATAAGGATATCAAAGGCAACGTCCTTGAAAACCGTTTTGGTTTATTTTAATTTTTAAGAATTAAAAGCTGAAATCTTGAGTATAGAATCCTTGACCAATAGGTATTATAAATGGTAGATGTTATGTCTCTAATCCCAATATTAAAGGTACATCTATTGTTTTGTTGGGGGTCACATATTGCAAACGTTGTAAACGGTGTTACTTTATCGAGAAGTACCGACTGTCACCATTTTGATGGTTGTAGACTTAGCATATTGACGATATGAAGGTAAAAGTAGTGATTTCTGATCGAAAACCGGACAATGTACAGCATGTGGCGCGCGTCAATGAGTCAAACGTAATTTTGGAATCTTATTTACAACAGATAAAAAGACAGATTTGAGTTAATTATGTTTAATAGGCCATATAACTACTGTGCATGTAAATGGGACGTGCAGTTTCGGTTTCTGCACATGCATGATGATGTTACTCAATTTTAATTGGAAACTAGTAATTTTTAATATATATGACGATTGGGGATAAATATGCAAGCTGAGTGAATTTATTTGTATTGTAGACACCACGTGTGGTGAGTTGGAACGTATAAAAGCCAAATGAAATTTTATGAAACACAATGGATGCACACAATCGAAAACCCTATTTTCATTGTATTCTTCATATACAAAGCCCAAAAGTTGATATCTTGAGTAAAGGCTCCTGGGAAAATGGAATTATATATTGCAGATATGTTGCCTCTGTGACAACAGATACCATTCCCTAAAAAAACGTCATCTTTCATAAAAAACTAAATGCCATAGAAACCTGAAATCTTGTATACACCTTTGTAGATGAGGATTATAAATTGTCGATTTGGTGACTGTAGCCTCCCAGTAAAAAACTATTAGCTGCATATTGGTTGTGACTTAATTTCCAACCTCATATATAGTGTATTACCTAATGCCTGATGAGCTATTTTATGCTCTATTTTTAACAATGTTTTACTTGAGGTTGCTTTTTAGCTCTTCCAACATTATCTAAACTGGGCTAACCTTGGGCGTCGGGTAGTGCTCGAAGATCACCTCCTCATCTTACACCAGGTACCCACTTACTGCTGGGGGAACAGAGGCACAGTTCAATAAAGTCACTTACCCAGGGTGACACCATCAGTCACTCATGTCTCACTGTGGGGCAGGGAATCACCATTCAAACTCTCAGTTAATTCAGCAATGAAGCCTCGTTCATTGTTGCTGAACTTCACTGGTAGTGGTCGACTGAGCTATGCACAGGTTCACTTGGGGACCGCAAAATTACATGGGCCGCTAAATTAGCAATTACTTTTAAACCTCTCTTGAACGCGATTGCTCAATGTAGCGCTACGTAGCAAGGCGAGCAAACTTCAAAGAATTTGCACTGTGTCGTTCAAGAGAGAAAGAGCGCTACATTGAGAACGGAGCCATGGTTTACTTCTCTTGCACAACCGCTGAAGATGATGTTTTGTTGAGAGGTCCCATGTACCTAGGGATCCAAAGTTTGTACATTTGGTCCTGACCAATAATGGCATGGCAGGCATAATCCCTAAAACCTTTAAATGATTTCTCAAAAAACCGATTCTCATAGGAAACTTTCAGAATATTATCATTGGTACATGGAGACTAAAGTTTGTTCATTTGATCCTGCTCCCCTCTCAAATATTGGTGTTGTGGGATATCCACCTTAAAATCTTTAAACGACTTCTCTCCAAGAACCAGTTGACCTGGAAGCTTAAACTTTGAGAATATCATCATTGTTGGGTGGAGACTAAGATTGTAAATATCTATACCCTACTAACAAAAAAAGACCTTGCCCATTGGCTCTGTAGCTCATTATGAACATGTCTTTGGTAAAGACTATTTTAAGTTACACCAAATTTACAACTTATAATCAAGATTACTTTGGGTATATCAAGACTGTTTCTGGTTATCTGCTTTCAAGTGCATTTAATGACAGTAGCACAAGAAATAAGCAAAATTTAGCCAGCCACATAATCAGAGCTGACCTTAGTGTGACCATACCCTTGCTGACCTTGCTATTGACTAGTGGTTGTTGCATAATAGAGATCAGCTTTGAGTCAACATTGCTTGTAGTTTGGGGTGTATGGGGTAGTGGGTAGAGTTAAGGGTGTTGCCATGGTGACTGGGGGTAGAGGCTAACAACAGGTCCGAGGACAGATCACACCTTTAACATCCACTTGTTGATTCTTCCATAGAATGCAAAGGTCCATGATAATTATATCTTGCGTAGACATACCTTGAGCAATGTGGATTATTATTTGTAAATTTGGTAAAGGTCTAAACCGTAATAAAGACCACATGGACAATGCCTTATTATTTGATTTGTTCGTTTATGATAATAATAATTTATAGAGAGCCTAATATCAAACATCAAGATGCTCAGTGGTGCTATAAATTCACATTATTACCCTGGTATAAGGACCAACATCGTTCCTTTTTCATTCTCAACTCCCCTTGGAGTATGCAACCTAGCTACCAATTAAGGCGCTCAAAGGTTATCTGTCACATTGCTTTTCCTTCCAAACCAGGTACTCAATTGTACTGCTGAGTGAACAGAGGCACATTTTGAATAAAGTCCTAAGGTGACACCACAAGCCTCTCAACTCATGTCTCAGTGTGGGGCAGGGAATCACCCTTCAAACTGTCAGTTTTTATTCAGCAATGAGGCGGGTAACCCACCCATCCAGCAAGCCACGCCCGTTGTTGCTGAACTTCACTGATAGCAGTCGACTGAGCTATGCAAAGGACCACGTGCCAACAGAGTGAATAATGGGCTACAGAGCCAATGGCTCTATTTTACACATTCAATTTATTAGGCTGAATGTTTACGTAAACCTTTGTTATGAAGTTTGTTTATCCTTTCCAAATTCCAACATAACTCAAATGTTTGCTTCAAAACATTTTTCATCCTTTTCCTATTTTTCAAGACAATTGAATTAAATTCAGAATAATCTTCAACATAATGTTATATACTTTATTCTTAGTTTCAGCCTTTTTTTCATGATCAAGTGATGGACAATCAACAGAATCAGATCTGTTTCGCATTCACATTTCTCCTTTCATGATAATATTCTGCATAACTTAAGAAATTACACCTGCATCACATTATCTTCTTATTCACTGGCAGACGAGAATTAAAGACAATTTTTCTCCACAAGGAGGACAGTTGGTGATACACCATTGGTTCGGGGAGGAACTCCCTTTTTGCATGCTTGAGATAGAAAGCATATCCCTCGTCCAGAGCAACCTTGGGTCTCAAGGCCTGGTAGTGTTTGTAGCAGTTCACCCAACACCGCGACGGATCAGCCGGAGAAGCAAAAACTTTGAGGGAGAATGCTCGTGGACGTTCGAGGTACTCATCTCCTTGCTCTGTTGTCTTCAGTGTGATGTCCCCCCATTTCAGGTCCAGATGGACGGCTGGTCCCTTGACGTTAAAGTATTTAGTGTTCATGAGCCACATTGTGTTGGTCAGAGACTCTGGACTGTCCAATCCAAGCTGGGAGGTCTGAAACAACATTTCGATGTCATTGTCGTCCACAGCAGAGTAGATATGACATGCAACTCTCCCTTCTTCCGTCAGCCGCTTCTTCAGGTAGTCCCGAGATGATGCAAATTCTGGATCTTTAGTTAGAGAATAGCTGTAGTCGCCGTCCTTCAGGTATAAAATAAGACGCTCTTGAACACATTTCAGAGATCGAGCCTTGAGCTCACCGCCATCAACCTTCTTGGCTTCCTGGAAGTACTCAAGCAGCAAGTTGTTGAGGTGATCCGGCAGACATGTTAGCACATCAATATCTTTGTTGTACTTCTCGAGAAAAAATCTTTTGAATTGGTTTACAGAGTTATTTACCATCATTTGTGTTCCGGGTCGAAGTTGGGTCTTCTTCCCAATGTAGGATGGCAGTGACCCCTCTGACTGTTCTGTGTAGGTCACCTTGTCAAGGTCAAGGTCATGATCATCTGGATAACATTCCAAATCTATCACTTCCTCTAGAGCTGGGCTGTTGAAAGAATTGGATGAGCTCTGGCTTTCTGTAAACGTTGAAATATTCTCTTCATGTTTGAACAACTGCATTGGAACTGCCAATTCTTGTTGGTTAGATTTAACGAATGAATGGCACATATTCTTGCTTGCGTTTCCAACATTTACATATTGACAAGATTGTTTTGTTTTCCCATCATGCTCCAGGCTGATGTTGGTATTTTCCGAAGGTAGAGTCTCGTTTGGATTGTTTGGACTCATTCCTGACAGTGGAGATGCTCTTGGAATATTAAACTGGTCAAAGATATCAGCGTTACTGCCAGTTCTTGAACGCTTAACATTGCTTAATCCATCACTGTTCTTGAATCGAAACTGTTCAGGTGGGTCTCTATTGATTTGCTTATCAGAAAGTCTCGACTGGAAATACAGATGGCTTTCAGGAGCAAGAGAACATTCGTCTGAAAAAGGACGTTTTGATTTTGAGGAACACCTTTGAGTCCGATGTACAGTTACACGGTCTCTGTCAAAAGACTTCCTGTCTGCCGGTGGCCTGGCATCAAATCTTTGCTGCATTGTTTTGGTTGCCTTTGCACAAAAGCTTTCGCTGACAATATTACCATTGTTTTGCAGCAGCTCACTGAGGACGTATCTCTCTTTCTTCACATTGTCTATCTCCACACTCACATAACCACTGATCTCCACGAACTGGTTGTAGAATATTGTCTCCTGGCAGACTTTTTGGAGGTTCTCAATAAAGCCTTGAAAGAACTGAACAGAATACTGTCTCTCCATTTTGCCTGAAACACATAAATTTAGACAATAAATTTATGTACCTTTGAGAACCAAAATCATCTACTAAAGGGAGGGTTCTATCGGGTATTGAAATATCAAAATTAAATACTGAATACTGAAATGAAATTCAAAGTGACATTCCTGTTTAAACAATTTTAACAGAAGCTAGTTTGAAAATATTACTGGGGATAATATTTTCATGACTATATATTTGAAAATCTATAAAACAATTAAAGTGAAGTCATTCATGAGTATGGAAGTTAATTGCAACATAACAAGACATTGATGATAAGTGTGTTTCTGAGTGTATATTCTGTCAGTATATATGTTTTATTGTATTACATAACACATAATTGCACTAAAACAAAACGGTTGATACTCTGATAGAACCCTTTCTTTGGAATTATTACAGCCACAAATATTAATTGAGAAAGATTGTCAAAATTTTGAGTTTATTCAGAGAAATATTTTATTTGTTTATAAATCATTAATGTCAACATAAATAGTTAATTCATCCAACATGATCTATCTATCTATCTATCTATCTATATATCTATATATCTATCTATCTATATATATATATATATATATACATATACATATATATATATATATATAGTGAATGCTGAAGATGTAAGTTAATCAGAACATAGTTACTGTTATTGTTACAATGTACATTGGTTTTGCCAACCGAGGGAGATAAGTCGTGGCGATTTACCGCAAGTTTTCTACCAACTAAGTATAAAGAGACGTTTTAAATATGTCACGACCTAACTATCAAGCACATCTATATAGTATTTCGTTATATTCAGGTGTAACAATAAGTGTTGCTTACACCTGTAACTGGCAATGTTTACCACTTGGCCAACTCGAGCATAAATATCTTTCTACATTCGGACAATCTCGGAATCGCATTGGTGCATTTGATCGAGCAACTTTGTTTGCGGCTGCAAACTTTGAATCTTGATTTCTTGCAAAATGGAAGAAATAGGTCAATTTTATTGTATACAGCTTCATTTAAAAGCATAATATACCACAATGAAAATTGAATTGAGCATTTTAAACTCCACATTTTGTTTCTATCTCAGTTTCTATCAGAAATCACTACTTTTACCTTCATATCGTCAATAAACGGAGTCGACTATCATCAAAATGGTAGTTTTCGGCAACAGTCGGTAGTTATCTATAAAGTAACATCATTTATAACGTTTGGAATATGTGTCCCCAACAACACAATGGTTGTACCTTTAACATAATGGATATGAAACAATTATTTTATTACTTTTTTATCATCTGTAGGTCCAGAAGGTCAGCCATCAACAACAAGATATAGAAGCTAAGAACAGAAGGCTCCGCGAAACAGATGTGCCACTCAGAGTTGAGGATCCATGAAGCCACAACTGAGTGTTCTGTGTTGCCCAACCAGCACTGTATGGTGTTCTCCGGGATTATTCCTACTTTGGCTGTCACCCCAGCAGTCCCTACTTGTCTCTGCAGCCAACTGAGAGTCGAGGAGGGGCGGGATAGCGCAGTGGTCAGTGCGTTCGGCTTTGGATCAAGAGGTCCGGGGTTCGAATCCCCTAGGCACGGCAACTTTGTCTGTAGAGAACTGTTCTACACGCAGTAAGGTTTGGGTGCAATGCTACATGAATTTCAGCGTAGCACCACCCTTGGTTTGCCGGTTCCAACCGATGCTCGCAGGTTTCATCGCAATGCATAGCCACATGGGTATCCGGGCTATCTCCCTGCAATAATACTAGCAGCCGCGATGTAAGTGAAATACTCTTGAGAGCGGCGTTAAACCCTAACTCACATCACCACACGGACCATCACTGTATGGTGTATTCCAGGATGATTCTAAGTCTTGTTTTCACCCTAACAGTCCCTACTTGTCTCTGCATTCTAAGTCCCTACTGAGAGTCTCCAAAGTCTTGGATGACCTTCTATGATGGACCTGAACATCTACGTGATTATCAACATGTATTTCAAGGAATTCGTTTGGTGAAACACGTCATTAAAATGTCATTTGAACAATGTCTGGTATTTCGTTTTTACTCTTAAAGAGCCGTCAAGGATGTTAGTGTTTCAAATACATCTGAACATCTGTACGTGATTATCAACATGTATTTCAAGGAATTTGTTTGGTGAAACATGTCATAAAAAATGTCATTTGAACAATGTCTGGTATTTCGTTTTTACTCTTAAAGAGCCATCAAGGATGTTAGTGTTTCAAATACAAAATTATTTGTGGAAAATATACTTATAACGTCAATCGCTAGAGAAATCTTTTATCTACAACATGACATGTGATAAATGATTTTAATATCACGACATTGTAATGAAATTTGGTTTCAAAGAGAAGTATCCCTTCGAGTAGCGCACTAATTTAGGGTATCTGACGTCATATAAACAGAATCCCCTTTATTGCATAAAACGTACTACACATCAATCGTTTGCGAAGCGTGAAGGCTGTCTTTAGCGCAAGTCGCTATAGCAACCCATGTGATGCACTTGCTGCACGTGCTTCTCTTGCAAGTTAGGCTACACTTGTCATGCAATACTGAATGTGACGATTTCTTTGTAAACAGTTTTTCTAAATGTCCTGAGAATATACAAATTATTGCCTGTACTTTTTAATTGAGATAAGACCAGCAGATTATGACGAATATATTCTCATTGATTATAAAATTCAAGTCAAATACCTAGGTGATAAACATTTATTCCAATATATTTTAGAAAATACACAATTAAATTAAATGGTAACTAAATATACGGCAAAATTTTATATTTCGATTTCTTTCATTGCCCATAAACTTTATTTTTCTTTCGTGTCTTACAGTGTGTGAGCTAGACCACAATGCTTTGCGCTTGAAAATAATAGACTTGATCTTTAGTTAGACTGGAAAACACCTCTACTAATTAGTGCAAAATCTCGGCTTATTTTGGGTCGAAAAAATCTAGGAAAAATTAAGTTTTTATATTTCACGGAGTTAGATTTTTGGAAATTTTTCGAAATGTTCATCAACATCCTTGATGGCTCTTTAAAATGTTTGGTTTGACCAAATCTCATTAAAAGCAGATCGGATAAGATACTCGTTAACATCGATGCATTTCAATAAAAGTACTACTCCACAGACCTGCATTCAATAAGGAATCGTGCTAACAACGTCCTTGCCTTGTAGCTCATTGACTGCGAAGTATGAGAGTTTCGTCCACTTGATTTTAATGAGATACAACAAATGTATGAGGATTGTGTGAAAGTTTAGAAGACCCATGTGCATTAAAAGCAAATTACGAATTTAACCACCTTGGAAAAATGCATATTTGTATCTGCTCATTTGTACCTTGGGTTTGCAAAACTATCGGGGTGGGATGTTACCGTTGTTACCGTGTTTAGCTTCGGTTCAAGAGGTCCGTGGTTCGAATCCCGCCAGGGGCTCGGCATCTTTGTTGTGGAGAAGTGCTCTACATACAGTAATATAAGTTTTTGGGTGTAATTCTACACTGAATTTCACCGCAATTATGGCGTTCTCCCTGCATATAAGTGAGTTAAACTCCCAAATCCCCTCACCTCAATATTGCGGTGCCGAGGGTTATTTACGAAATTATTGAATATCTCAGGACATCCAGAATAGTGTAATAACCACAATCGATATATTCGTTTATCGACCTTATACAGTGTTAACTCCTTTTTTGGCAGAAGGTCCATGTCAAGATGTCGAGAACCTTCATCACAGAAAAAGAAGTCCTCTCTCACATGATAATGCCACGAGGCATGTCTGAAGCTCTTACATATCTAGCGGCCAAAAGAAATGCTATCACATATTCAAAAATAGTCAAAACTTATATATACTCCTACATTATTTGGTTGGGGTATGTTTCATATCAAGGGAGATCACTCTGCGGCTAAAAATTAATCGATTTTGAATGTATTATTACTTGAAGAATAATAGAGACACATGTTTTTTATTGAATCAATTTATTGACGCAAACAAAATAATACAAATGTATATAGGTTGAAATCGCCGTACTTCTGTTTGTTACGGTAAGTTTCGATTCTGAAATTTCGAGTCGAGCAAACGTTTAACTTCGGCATTCCATCTAAGGTCAAGGTCATCCGTAGGACCTGTGTAGTTAGTCGCATGACCTGTCTTCACGGGTCACACGGATGGTACACCCTTGCAAATTCACGTATGCATTGGCTATTGACCAATCAGAATTCAACAAATTTATCTAAAGGGTAATAAAACACCATGTTCATCTTCTCAAGGTCCAAAAGCTCTAGAAAGCTGAAATCTTGTGTACAGAATCCTTGACCAATGAGGATTATAAATTACACGACTCAAACAGATAATTTTAACCGTTCTCCAGATCCAAAAGCCCAAGAAAAAAGCCCACTATCAGCTGCAACTGTGGCAGTAACTACATTGGGGAAACATCCAGACCACTCAACATACGCATCAAAGAACACAAAACATCCACAATCAAGGCAGACAACAAATCAGCCATTTCAGAACACATCACCAAATTTCCACAACACAACATCAATTGGGACGCTGTCAAAACACTCACAAACAACAAACATGATTACACCCACCGCCGTTTATCTGAAGCTTTACAAATTTTGAGACATAACCCCTCTTTGAATAGAGATCAAGGCTATTTCATCCCATCAGCTTACAACCACTTAATCCACAAATAATTAATCCACTCTACTCACTCTGGCTTCCTTCATTATCCTCCACTGATTGCTCACCCTCACTGCTGCATTGTATCCCCATCCCAACTTAATTAACTTACCTTCCACTGGTATCCATGTTATCACTACCTGCTTGTTACAGCTTTCATCTTATTGTTATCTCATCTTGTTGTCTTTGTTATCCCATTATCATACCAAAAATGTTTCATGTATATAACCTCTGATTTTATCATCTCTCCCATATGCTTGATAACGGTATAAGGATCTATACCGAAACGTCGCTATTGTTAATAAAGAAGTTGATCATCCATAAATATTTGTCTTCTTCATCACACCAACTTCTAGAATGCCTCTCAAACAGTTCATAGTAAACAGTTACAATGTTGGCAACTCTTTGAAGTGACTAGGGGTCAATCATTTCAAAACTCCAGTTTTTATTTTCTTCTGCGAAATATTCAGTAAGCGATCAACTGGGTCAAACATCATATACTTCCTCTTATCCTCATTTAATGTATGTGTTCTCATTTATTCAATCTGATTACTTTTATTCGAAAATTTATGAAATTTGAATTTTCAAAAATTTGACCCCTTCTATCTTTTTCATTATGCCAAATTTCATAAACACACACCACTGCCGTGGCGATCACAGGGTACGTTTCAGAATGATTGTTGTACTCATGATTCATTGTCATTGTATGTGATGGTATTTTATTGACGTTACAATGAACGTCAATATACATGAGATTTGCACTAAGATTCACATGCAGGTGAACAAACTTTCGGTACGCAGCTGCATGATATAATATAACAGAAGGATTCGAAATCTGAAGGAAGTATCTGTGGGCATCCTCGGTTCTCATGGCTTTATATATGCTCCGTTACTCGGTTACCCATGGCTTTATATATGCTCCGTTACTCGGTTACCCATGGTTTTATATATGCTCCGTTACTCGGTTACCCATTGGTTTATATATGCTCCGTTACCCGGTTACCCATGGTTTTATATATGCTCCGTTACTCGGTTACCCATGGCTTTATATATGCTCCGTTACTCGGTTACCCATGGCTTTATATATGCTCCGTTACTCGGTTACACATGGCTTTATATATGCTCCGTTACTCGGTTACCCATGGCTTTATATATGCTCCGTTACTCGGTTACCCATGGCTTTATATATGCTCCGTTACTCGGTTACCCATGGCTTTATATATGCTCCGTTACTCGGTTACACATGGCTTTATATATGCTCAGTTACTCGGTTACACATGGCTTTATATATGCTCCGTTACTCGGTTACCCATGGCTTTATATATGCTCCGTTACTCGGTTACCCATGGCTTTATATATGCTCCGTTACTCGGTTACCCATGGCTTTATATATGCTCCGTTACTCGGTTACCCATGGCTTTATATATGCTCCGTTACTCGGTTACCCATGGCTTTATATATGCTCAGTTACTCTCCACTAACGGAGCATATATAAAACCATGGGTAACCGAGGATGATATGTGGGAAGAAAATGGTAACTTTGTAGCCTCCCAATAAGGATATCAAAGGCAACGTCCTTGAAAACCGTTTTGGTTTATTTTAATTTTTAAGAATTAAAAGCTGAAATCTTGAGTATAGAATCCTTGACCAATAGGTATTATAAATGGTAGATGTTATGTCTCTAATCCCAATATTAAAGGTACATCTATTGTTTTGTTGGGGGTCACATATTGCAAACGTTGTAAACGGTGTTACTTTATCGAGAAGTACCGACTGTCACCATTTTGATGGTTGTAGACTTAGCATATTGACGATATGAAGGTAAAAGTAGTGATTTCTGATCGAAAACCGGACAATGTACAGCATGTGGCGCGCGTCAATGAGTCAAACGTAATTTTGGAATCTTATTTACAACAGATAAAAAGACAGATTTGAGTTAATTATGTTTAATAGGCCATATAACTACTGTGCATGTAAATGGGACGTGCAGTTTCGGTTTCTGCACATGCATGATGATGTTACTCAATTTTAATTGGAAACTAGTAATTTTTAATATATATGACGATTGGGGATAAATATGCAAGCTGAGTGAATTTATTTGTATTGTAGACACCACGTGTGGTGAGTTGGAACGTATAAAAGCCAAATGAAATTTTATGAAACACAATGGATGCACACAATCGAAAACCCTATTTTCATTGTATTCTTCATATACAAAGCCCAAAAGTTGATATCTTGAGTAAAGGCTCCTGGGAAAATGGAATTATATATTGCAGATATGTTGCCTCTGTGACAACAGATACCATTCCCTAAAAAAACGTCATCTTTCATAAAAAACTAAATGCCATAGAAACCTGAAATCTTGTATACACCTTTGTAGATGAGGATTATAAATTGTCGATTTGGTGACTGTAGCCTCCCAGTAAAAAACTATTAGCTGCATATTGGTTGTGACTTAATTTCCAACCTCATATATAGTGTATTACCTAATGCCTGATGAGCTATTTTATGCTCTATTTTTAACAATGTTTTACTTGAGGTTGCTTTTTAGCTCTTCCAACATTATCTAAACTGGGCTAACCTTGGGCGTCGGGTAGTGCTCGAAGATCACCTCCTCATCTTACACCAGGTACCCACTTACTGCTGGGGGAACAGAGGCACAGTTCAATAAAGTCACTTACCCAGGGTGACACCATCAGTCACTCATGTCTCACTGTGGGGCAGGGAATCACCATTCAAACTCTCAGTTAATTCAGCAATGAAGCCTCGTTCATTGTTGCTGAACTTCACTGGTAGTGGTCGACTGAGCTATGCACAGGTTCACTTGGGGACCGCAAAATTACATGGGCCGCTAAATTAGCAATTACTTTTAAACCTCTCTTGAACGCGATTGCTCAATGTAGCGCTACGTAGCAAGGCGAGCAAACTTCAAAGAATTTGCACTGTGTCGTTCAAGAGAGAAAGAGCGCTACATTGAGAACGGAGCCATGGTTTACTTCTCTTGCACAACCGCTGAAGATGATGTTTTGTTGAGAGGTCCCATGTACCTAGGGATCCAAAGTTTGTACATTTGGTCCTGACCAATAATGGCATGGCAGGCATAATCCCTAAAACCTTTAAATGATTTCTCAAAAAACCGATTCTCATAGGAAACTTTCAGAATATTATCATTGGTACATGGAGACTAAAGTTTGTTCATTTGATCCTGCTCCCCTCTCAAATATTGGTGTTGTGGGATATCCACCTTAAAATCTTTAAACGACTTCTCTCCAAGAACCAGTTGACCTGGAAGCTTAAACTTTGAGAATATCATCATTGTTGGGTGGAGACTAAGATTGTAAATATCTATACCCTACTAACAAAAAAAGACCTTGCCCATTGGCTCTGTAGCTCATTATGAACATGTCTTTGGTAAAGACTATTTTAAGTTACACCAAATTTACAACTTATAATCAAGATTACTTTGGGTATATCAAGACTGTTTCTGGTTATCTGCTTTCAAGTGCATTTAATGACAGTAGCACAAGAAATAAGCAAAATTTAGCCAGCCACATAATCAGAGCTGACCTTAGTGTGACCATACCCTTGCTGACCTTGCTATTGACTAGTGGTTGTTGCATAATAGAGATCAGCTTTGAGTCAACATTGCTTGTAGTTTGGGGTGTATGGGGTAGTGGGTAGAGTTAAGGGTGTTGCCATGGTGACTGGGGGTAGAGGCTAACAACAGGTCCGAGGACAGATCACACCTTTAACATCCACTTGTTGATTCTTCCATAGAATGCAAAGGTCCATGATAATTATATCTTGCGTAGACATACCTTGAGCAATGTGGATTATTATTTGTAAATTTGGTAAAGGTCTAAACCGTAATAAAGACCACATGGACAATGCCTTATTATTTGATTTGTTCGTTTATGATAATAATAATTTATAGAGAGCCTAATATCAAACATCAAGATGCTCAGTGGTGCTATAAATTCACATTATTACCCTGGTATAAGGACCAACATCGTTCCTTTTTCATTCTCAACTCCCCTTGGAGTATGCAACCTAGCTACCAATTAAGGCGCTCAAAGGTTATCTGTCACATTGCTTTTCCTTCCAAACCAGGTACTCAATTGTACTGCTGAGTGAACAGAGGCACATTTTGAATAAAGTCCTAAGGTGACACCACAAGCCTCTCAACTCATGTCTCAGTGTGGGGCAGGGAATCACCCTTCAAACTGTCAGTTTTTATTCAGCAATGAGGCGGGTAACCCACCCATCCAGCAAGCCACGCCCGTTGTTGCTGAACTTCACTGATAGCAGTCGACTGAGCTATGCAAAGGACCACGTGCCAACAGAGTGAATAATGGGCTACAGAGCCAATGGCTCTATTTTACACATTCAATTTATTAGGCTGAATGTTTACGTAAACCTTTGTTATGAAGTTTGTTTATCCTTTCCAAATTCCAACATAACTCAAATGTTTGCTTCAAAACATTTTTCATCCTTTTCCTATTTTTCAAGACAATTGAATTAAATTCAGAATAATCTTCAACATAATGTTATATACTTTATTCTTAGTTTCAGCCTTTTTTTCATGATCAAGTGATGGACAATCAACAGAATCAGATCTGTTTCGCATTCACATTTCTCCTTTCATGATAATATTCTGCATAACTTAAGAAATTACACCTGCATCACATTATCTTCTTATTCACTGGCAGACGAGAATTAAAGACAATTTTTCTCCACAAGGAGGACAGTTGGTGATACACCATTGGTTCGGGGAGGAACTCCCTTTTTGCATGCTTGAGATAGAAAGCATATCCCTCGTCCAGAGCAACCTTGGGTCTCAAGGCCTGGTAGTGTTTGTAGCAGTTCACCCAACACCGCGACGGATCAGCCGGAGAAGCAAAAACTTTGAGGGAGAATGCTCGTGGACGTTCGAGGTACTCATCTCCTTGCTCTGTTGTCTTCAGTGTGATGTCCCCCCATTTCAGGTCCAGATGGACGGCTGGTCCCTTGACGTTAAAGTATTTAGTGTTCATGAGCCACATTGTGTTGGTCAGAGACTCTGGACTGTCCAATCCAAGCTGGGAGGTCTGAAACAACATTTCGATGTCATTGTCGTCCACAGCAGAGTAGATATGACATGCAACTCTCCCTTCTTCCGTCAGCCGCTTCTTCAGGTAGTCCCGAGATGATGCAAATTCTGGATCTTTAGTTAGAGAATAGCTGTAGTCGCCGTCCTTCAGGTATAAAATAAGACGCTCTTGAACACATTTCAGAGATCGAGCCTTGAGCTCACCGCCATCAACCTTCTTGGCTTCCTGGAAGTACTCAAGCAGCAAGTTGTTGAGGTGTTCCGGCAGACATGTTAGCACATCAATATCTTTGTTGTACTTCTCGAGAAAAAATCTTTTGAATTGGTTTACAGAGTTATTTACCATCATTTGTGTTCCGGGTCGAAGTTGGGTCTTCTTCCCAATGTAGGATGGCAGTGACCCCTCTGACTGTTCTGTGTAGGTCACCTTGTCAAGGTCAAGGTCATGATCATCTGGATAACATTCCAAATCTATCACTTCCTCTAGAGCTGGGCTGTTGAAAGAATTGGATGAGCTCTGGCTTTCTGTAAACGTTGAAATATTCTCTTCATGTTTGAACAACTGCATTGGAACTGCCAATTCTTGTTGGTTAGATTTAACGAATGAATGGCACATATTCTTGCTTGCGTTTCCAACATTTACATATTGACAAGATTGTTTTGTTTTCCCATCATGCTCCAGGCTGATGTTGGTATTTTCCGAAGGTAGAGTCTCGTTTGGATTGTTTGGACTCATTCCTGACAGTGGAGATGCTCTTGGAATATTAAACTGGTCAAAGATATCAGCGTTACTGCCAGTTCTTGAACGCTTAACATTGCTTAATCCATCACTGTTCTTGAATCGAAACTGTTCAGGTGGGTCTCTATTGATTTGCTTATCAGAAAGTCTCGACTGGAAATACAGATGGCTTTCAGGAGCAAGAGAACATTCGTCTGAAAAAGGACGTTTTGATTTTGAGGAACACCTTTGAGTCCGATGTACAGTTACACGGTCTCTGTCAAAAGACTTCCTGTCTGCCGGTGGCCTGGCATCAAATCTTTGCTGCATTGTTTTGGTTGCCTTTGCACAAAAGCTTTCGCTGACAATATTACCATTGTTTTGCAGCAGCTCACTGAGGACGTATCTCTCTTTCTTCACATTGTCTATCTCCACACTCACATAACCACTGATCTCCACGAACTGGTTGTAGAATATTGTCTCCTGGCAGACTTTTTGGAGGTTCTCAATAAAGCCTTGAAAGAACTGAACAGAATACTGTCTCTCCATTTTGCCTGAAACACATAAATTTAGACAATAAATTTATGTACCTTTGAGAACCAAAATCATCTACTAAAGGGAGGGTTCTATCGGGTATTGAAATATCAAAATTAAATACTGAATACTGAAATGAAATTCAAAGTGACATTCCTGTTTAAACAATTTTAACAGAAGCTAGTTTGAAAATATTACTGGGGATAATATTTTCATGACTATATATTTGAAAATCTATAAAACAATTAAAGTGAAGTCATTCATGAGTATGGAAGTTAATTGCAACATAACAAGACATTGATGATAAGTGTGTTTCTGAGTGTATATTCTGTCAGTATATATGTTTTATTGTATTACATAACACATAATTGCACTAAAACAAAACGGTTGATACTCTGATAGAACCCTTTCTTTGGAATTATTACAGCCACAAATATTAATTGAGAAAGATTGTCAAAATTTTGAGTTTATTCAGAGAAATATTTTATTTGTTTATAAATCATTAATGTCAACATAAATAGTTAATTCATCCAACATGATCTATCTATCTATCTATCTATCTATCTATATATCTATATATCTATCTATCTATATATATATATATATATATACATATACATATATATATATATATAGTGAATGCTGAAGATGTAAGTTAATCAGAACATAGTTACTGTTATTGTTACAATGTACATTGGTTTTGCCAACCGAGGGAGATAAGTCGTGGCGATTTACCGCAAGTTTTCTACCAACTAAGTATAAAGAGACGTTTTAAATATGTCACGACCTAACTATCAAGCACATCTATATAGTATTTCGTTATATTCAGGTGTAACAATAAGTGTTGCTTACACCTGTAACTGGCAATGTTTACCACTTGGCCAACTCGAGCATAAATATCTTTCTACATTCGGACAATCTCGGAATCGCATTGGTGCATTTGATCGAGCAACTTTGTTTGCGGCTGCAAACTTTGAATCTTGATTTCTTGCAAAATGGAAGAAATAGGTCAATTTTATTGTATACAGCGTCATTTAAAAGCATAATATACCACAATGAAAATTGAATTGAGCATTTTAAACTCCACATTTTGTTTCTATCTCAGTTTCTATCAGAAATCACTACTTTTACCTTCATATCGTCAATAAACGGAGTCGACTATCATCAAAATGGTAGTTTTCGGCAACAGTCGGTAGTTATCTATAAAGTAACATCATTTATAACGTTTGGAATATGTGTCCCCAACAACACAATGGTTGTACCTTTAACATAATGGATATGAAACAATTATTTTATTACTTTTTTATCATCTGTAGGTCCAGAAGGTCAGCCATCAACAACAAGATATAGAAGCTAAGAACAGAAGGCTCCGCGAAACAGATGTGCCACTCAGAGTTGAGGATCCATGAAGCCACAACTGAGTGTTCTGTGTTGCCCAACCAGCACTGTATGGTGTTCTCCGGGATTATTCCTACTTTGGCTGTCACCCCAGCAGTCCCTACTTGTCTCTGCAGCCAACTGAGAGTCGAGGAGGGGCGGGATAGCGCAGTGGTCAGTGCGTTCGGCTTTGGATCAAGAGGTCCGGGGTTCGAATCCCCTAGGCACGGCAACTTTGTCTGTAGAGAACTGTTCTACACGCAGTAAGGTTTGGGTGCAATGCTACATGAATTTCAGCGTAGCACCACCCTTGGTTTGCCGGTTCCAACCGATGCTCGCAGGTTTCATCGCAATGCATAGCCACATGGGTATCCGGGCTATCTCCCTGCAATAATACTAGCAGCCGCGATGTAAGTGAAATACTCTTGAGAGCGGCGTTAAACCCTAACTCACATCACCACACGGACCATCACTGTATGGTGTATTCCAGGATGATTCTAAGTCTTGTTTTCACCCTAACAGTCCCTACTTGTCTCTGCATTCTAAGTCCCTACTGAGAGTCTCCAAAGTCTTGGATGACCTTCTATGATGGACCTGAACATCTACGTGATTATCAACATGTATTTCAAGGAATTCGTTTGGTGAAACACGTCATTAAAATGTCATTTGAACAATGTCTGGTATTTCGTTTTTACTCTTAAAGAGCCGTCAAGGATGTTAGTGTTTCAAATACATCTGAACATCTGTACGTGATTATCAACATGTATTTCAAGGAATTTGTTTGGTGAAACATGTCATAAAAAATGTCATTTGAACAATGTCTGGTATTTCGTTTTTACTCTTAAAGAGCCATCAAGGATGTTAGTGTTTCAAATACAAAATTATTTGTGGAAAATATACTTATAACGTCAATCGCTAGAGAAATCTTTTATCTACAACATGACATGTGATAAATGATTTTAATATCACGACATTGTAATGAAATTTGGTTTCAAAGAGAAGTATCCCTTCGAGTAGCGCACTAATTTAGGGTATCTGACGTCATATAAACAGAATCCCCTTTATTGCATAAAACGTACTACACATCAATCGTTTGCGAAGCGTGAAGGCTGTCTTTAGCGCAAGTCGCTATAGCAACCCATGTGATGCACTTGCTGCACGTGCTTCTCTTGCAAGTTAGGCTACACTTGTCATGCAATACTGAATGTGACGATTTCTTTGTAAACAGTTTTTCTAAATGTCCTGAGAATATACAAATTATTGCCTGTACTTTTTAATTGAGATAAGACCAGCAGATTATGACGAATATATTCTCATTGATTATAAAATTCAAGTCAAATACCTAGGTGATAAACATTTATTCCAATATATTTTAGAAAATACACAATTAAATTAAATGGTAACTAAATATACGGCAAAATTTTATATTTCGATTTCTTTCATTGCCCATAAACTTTATTTTTCTTTCGTGTCTTACAGTGTGTGAGCTAGACCACAATGCTTTGCGCTTGAAAATAATAGACTTGATCTTTAGTTAGACTGGAAAACACCTCTACTAATTAGTGCAAAATCTCGGCTTATTTTGGGTCGAAAAAATCTAGGAAAAATTAAGTTTTTATATTTCACGGAGTTAGATTTTTGGAAATTTTTCGAAATGTTCATCAACATCCTTGATGGCTCTTTAAAATGTTTGGTTTGACCAAATCTCATTAAAAGCAGATCGGATAAGATACTCGTTAACATCGATGCATTTCAATAAAAGTACTACTCCACAGACCTGCATTCAATAAGGAATCGTGCTAACAACGTCCTTGCCTTGTAGCTCATTGACTGCGAAGTATGAGAGTTTCGTCCACTTGATTTTAATGAGATACAACAAATGTATGAGGATTGTGTGAAAGTTTAGAAGACCCATGTGCATTAAAAGCAAATTACGAATTTAACCACCTTGGAAAAATGCATATTTGTATCTGCTCATTTGTACCTTGGGTTTGCAAAACTATCGGGGTGGGATGTTACCGTTGTTACCGTGTTTAGCTTCGGTTCAAGAGGTCCGTGGTTCGAATCCCGCCAGGGGCTCGGCATCTTTGTTGTGGAGAAGTGCTCTACATACAGTAATATAAGTTTTTGGGTGTAATTCTACACTGAATTTCACCGCAATTATGGCGTTCTCCCTGCATATAAGTGAGTTAAACTCCCAAATCCCCTCACCTCAATATTGCGGTGCCGAGGGTTATTTACGAAATTATTGAATATCTCAGGACATCCAGAATAGTGTAATAACCACAATCGATATATTCGTTTATCGACCTTATACAGTGTTAACTCCTTTTTTGGCAGAAGGTCCATGTCAAGATGTCGAGAACCTTCATCACAGAAAAAGAAGTCCTCTCTCACATGATAATGCCACGAGGCATGTCTGAAGCTCTTACATATCTAGCGGCCAAAAGAAATGCTATCACATATTCAAAAATAGTCAAAACTTATATATACTCCTACATTATTTGGTTGGGGTATGTTTCATATCAAGGGAGATCACTCTGCGGCTAAAAATTAATCGATTTTGAATGTATTATTACTTGAAGAATAATAGAGACACATGTTTTTTATTGAATCAATTTATTGACGCAAACAAAATAATACAAATGTATATAGGTTGAAATCGCCGTACTTCTGTTTGTTACGGTAAGTTTCGATTCTGAAATTTCGAGTCGAGCAAACGTTTAACTTCGGCATTCCATCTAAGGTCAAGGTCATCCGTAGGACCTGTGTAGTTAGTCGCATGACCTGTCTTCACGGGTCACACGGATGGTACACCCTTGCAAATTCACGTATGCATTGGCTATTGACCAATCAGAATTCAACAAATTTATCTAAAGGGTAATAAAACACCATGTTCATCTTCTCAAGGTCCAAAAGCTCTAGAAAGCTGAAATCTTGTGTACAGAATCCTTGACCAATGAGGATTATAAATTACACGACTCAAACAGATAATTTTAACCGTTCTCCAGATCCAAAAGCCCAAGAAAAAAGCCCACTATCAGCTGCAACTGTGGCAGTAACTACATTGGGGAAACATCCAGACCACTCAACATACGCATCAAAGAACACAAAACATCCACAATCAAGGCAGACAACAAATCAGCCATTTCAGAACACATCACCAAATTTCCACAACACAACATCAATTGGGACGCTGTCAAAACACTCACAAACAACAAACATGATTACACCCACCGCCGTTTATCTGAAGCTTTACAAATTTTGAGACATAACCCCTCTTTGAATAGAGATCAAGGCTATTTCATCCCATCAGCTTACAACCACTTAATCCACAAATAATTAATCCACTCTACTCACTCTGGCTTCCTTCATTATCCTCCACTGATTGCTCACCCTCACTGCTGCATTGTATCCCCATCCCAACTTAATTAACTTACCTTCCACTGGTATCCATGTTATCACTACCTGCTTGTTACAGCTTTCATCTTATTGTTATCTCATCTTGTTGTCTTTGTTATCCCATTATCATACCAAAAATGTTTCATGTATATAACCTCTGATTTTATCATCTCTCCCATATGCTTGATAACGGTATAAGGATCTATACCGAAACGTCGCTATTGTTAATAAAGAAGTTGATCATCCATAAATATTTGTCTTCTTCATCACACCAACTTCTAGAATGCCTCTCAAACAGTTCATAGTAAACAGTTACAATGTTGGCAACTCTTTGAAGTGACTAGGGGTCAATCATTTCAAAACTCCAGTTTTTATTTTCTTCTGCGAAATATTCAGTAAGCGATCAACTGGGTCAAACATCATATACTTCCTCTTATCCTCATTTAATGTATGTGTTCTCATTTATTCAATCTGATTACTTTTATTCGAAAATTTATGAAATTTGAATTTTCAAAAATTTGACCCCTTCTATCTTTTTCATTATGCCAAATTTCATAAACACACACCACTGCCGTGGCGATCACAGGGTACGTTTCAGAATGATTGTTGTACTCATGATTCATTGTCATTGTATGTGATGGTATTTTATTGACGTTACAATGAACGTCAATATACATGAGATTTGCACTAAGATTCACATGCAGGTGAACAAACTTTCGGTACGCAGCTGCATGATATAATATAACAGAAGGATTCGAAATCTGAAGGAAGTATCTGTGGGCATCCTCGGTTCTCATGGCTTTATATATGCTCCGTTACTCGGTTACCCATGGCTTTATATATGCTCCGTTACTCGGTTACCCATGGTTTTATATATGCTCCGTTACTCGGTTACCCATTGGTTTATATATGCTCCGTTACCCGGTTACCCATGGTTTTATATATGCTCCGTTACTCGGTTACCCATGGCTTTATATATGCTCCGTTACTCGGTTACCCATGGCTTTATATATGCTCCGTTACTCGGTTACACATGGCTTTATATATGCTCCGTTACTCGGTTACCCATGGCTTTATATATGCTCCGTTACTCGGTTACCCATGGCTTTATATATGCTCCGTTACTCGGTTACCCATGGCTTTATATATGCTCCGTTACTCGGTTACACATGGCTTTATATATGCTCAGTTACTCGGTTACACATGGCTTTATATATGCTCCGTTACTCGGTTACCCATGGCTTTATATATGCTCCGTTACTCGGTTACCCATGGCTTTATATATGCTCCGTTACTCGGTTACCCATGGCTTTATATATGCTCCGTTACTCGGTTACCCATGGCTTTATATATGCTCCGTTACTCGGTTACCCATGGCTTTATATATGCTCAGTTACTCTCCACTAACGGAGCATATATAAAACCATGGGTAACCGAGGATGATATGTGGGAAGAAAATGGTAACTTTGTAGCCTCCCAATAAGGATATCAAAGGCAACGTCCTTGAAAACCGTTTTGGTTTATTTTAATTTTTAAGAATTAAAAGCTGAAATCTTGAGTATAGAATCCTTGACCAATAGGTATTATAAATGGTAGATGTTATGTCTCTAATCCCAATATTAAAGGTACATCTATTGTTTTGTTGGGGGTCACATATTGCAAACGTTGTAAACGGTGTTACTTTATCGAGAAGTACCGACTGTCACCATTTTGATGGTTGTAGACTTAGCATATTGACGATATGAAGGTAAAAGTAGTGATTTCTGATCGAAAACCGGACAATGTACAGCATGTGGCGCGCGTCAATGAGTCAAACGTAATTTTGGAATCTTATTTACAACAGATAAAAAGACAGATTTGAGTTAATTATGTTTAATAGGCCATATAACTACTGTGCATGTAAATGGGACGTGCAGTTTCGGTTTCTGCACATGCATGATGATGTTACTCAATTTTAATTGGAAACTAGTAATTTTTAATATATATGACGATTGGGGATAAATATGCAAGCTGAGTGAATTTATTTGTATTGTAGACACCACGTGTGGTGAGTTGGAACGTATAAAAGCCAAATGAAATTTTATGAAACACAATGGATGCACACAATCGAAAACCCTATTTTCATTGTATTCTTCATATACAAAGCCCAAAAGTTGATATCTTGAGTAAAGGCTCCTGGGAAAATGGAATTATATATTGCAGATATGTTGCCTCTGTGACAACAGATACCATTCCCTAAAAAAACGTCATCTTTCATAAAAAACTAAATGCCATAGAAACCTGAAATCTTGTATACACCTTTGTAGATGAGGATTATAAATTGTCGATTTGGTGACTGTAGCCTCCCAGTAAAAAACTATTAGCTGCATATTGGTTGTGACTTAATTTCCAACCTCATATATAGTGTATTACCTAATGCCTGATGAGCTATTTTATGCTCTATTTTTAACAATGTTTTACTTGAGGTTGCTTTTTAGCTCTTCCAACATTATCTAAACTGGGCTAACCTTGGGCGTCGGGTAGTGCTCGAAGATCACCTCCTCATCTTACACCAGGTACCCACTTACTGCTGGGGGAACAGAGGCACAGTTCAATAAAGTCACTTACCCAGGGTGACACCATCAGTCACTCATGTCTCACTGTGGGGCAGGGAATCACCATTCAAACTCTCAGTTAATTCAGCAATGAAGCCTCGTTCATTGTTGCTGAACTTCACTGGTAGTGGTCGACTGAGCTATGCACAGGTTCACTTGGGGACCGCAAAATTACATGGGCCGCTAAATTAGCAATTACTTTTAAACCTCTCTTGAACGCGATTGCTCAATGTAGCGCTACGTAGCAAGGCGAGCAAACTTCAAAGAATTTGCACTGTGTCGTTCAAGAGAGAAAGAGCGCTACATTGAGAACGGAGCCATGGTTTACTTCTCTTGCACAACCGCTGAAGATGATGTTTTGTTGAGAGGTCCCATGTACCTAGGGATCCAAAGTTTGTACATTTGGTCCTGACCAATAATGGCATGGCAGGCATAATCCCTAAAACCTTTAAATGATTTCTCAAAAAACCGATTCTCATAGGAAACTTTCAGAATATTATCATTGGTACATGGAGACTAAAGTTTGTTCATTTGATCCTGCTCCCCTCTCAAATATTGGTGTTGTGGGATATCCACCTTAAAATCTTTAAACGACTTCTCTCCAAGAACCAGTTGACCTGGAAGCTTAAACTTTGAGAATATCATCATTGTTGGGTGGAGACTAAGATTGTAAATATCTATACCCTACTAACAAAAAAAGACCTTGCCCATTGGCTCTGTAGCTCATTATGAACATGTCTTTGGTAAAGACTATTTTAAGTTACACCAAATTTACAACTTATAATCAAGATTACTTTGGGTATATCAAGACTGTTTCTGGTTATCTGCTTTCAAGTGCATTTAATGACAGTAGCACAAGAAATAAGCAAAATTTAGCCAGCCACATAATCAGAGCTGACCTTAGTGTGACCATACCCTTGCTGACCTTGCTATTGACTAGTGGTTGTTGCATAATAGAGATCAGCTTTGAGTCAACATTGCTTGTAGTTTGGGGTGTATGGGGTAGTGGGTAGAGTTAAGGGTGTTGCCATGGTGACTGGGGGTAGAGGCTAACAACAGGTCCGAGGACAGATCACACCTTTAACATCCACTTGTTGATTCTTCCATAGAATGCAAAGGTCCATGATAATTATATCTTGCGTAGACATACCTTGAGCAATGTGGATTATTATTTGTAAATTTGGTAAAGGTCTAAACCGTAATAAAGACCACATGGACAATGCCTTATTATTTGATTTGTTCGTTTATGATAATAATAATTTATAGAGAGCCTAATATCAAACATCAAGATGCTCAGTGGTGCTATAAATTCACATTATTACCCTGGTATAAGGACCAACATCGTTCCTTTTTCATTCTCAACTCCCCTTGGAGTATGCAACCTAGCTACCAATTAAGGCGCTCAAAGGTTATCTGTCACATTGCTTTTCCTTCCAAACCAGGTACTCAATTGTACTGCTGAGTGAACAGAGGCACATTTTGAATAAAGTCCTAAGGTGACACCACAAGCCTCTCAACTCATGTCTCAGTGTGGGGCAGGGAATCACCCTTCAAACTGTCAGTTTTTATTCAGCAATGAGGCGGGTAACCCACCCATCCAGCAAGCCACGCCCGCTGTTGCTGAACTTCACTGATAGCAGTCGACTGAGCTATGCAAAGGACCACGTGCCAACAGAGTGAATAATGGGCTACAGAGCCAATGGCTCTATTTTACACATTCAATTTATTAGGCTGAATGTTTACGTAAACCTTTGTTATGAAGTTTGTTTATCCTTTCCAAATTCCAACATAACTCAAATGTTTGCTTCAAAACATTTTTCATCCTTTTCCTATTTTTCAAGACAATTGAATTAAATTCAGAATAATCTTCAACATAATGTTATATACTTTATTCTTAGTTTCAGCCTTTTTTTCATGATCAAGTGATGGACAATCAACAGAATCAGATCTGTTTCGCATTCACATTTCTCCTTTCATGATAATATTCTGCATAACTTAAGAAATTACACCTGCATCACATTATCTTCTTATTCACTGGCAGACGAGAATTAAAGACAATTTTTCTCCACAAGGAGGACAGTTGGTGATACACCATTGGTTCGGGGAGGAACTCCCTTTTTGCATGCTTGAGATAGAAAGCATATCCCTCGTCCAGAGCAACCTTGGGTCTCAAGGCCTGGTAGTGTTTGTAGCAGTTCACCCAACACCGCGACGGATCAGCCGGAGAAGCAAAAACTTTGAGGGAGAATGCTCGTGGACGTTCGAGGTACTCATCTCCTTGCTCTGTTGTCTTCAGTGTGATGTCCCCCCATTTCAGGTCCAGATGGACGGCTGGTCCCTTGACGTTAAAGTATTTAGTGTTCATGAGCCACATTGTGTTGGTCAGAGACTCTGGACTGTCCAATCCAAGCTGGGAGGTCTGAAACAACATTTCGATGTCATTGTCGTCCACAGCAGAGTAGATATGACATGCAACTCTCCCTTCTTCCGTCAGCCGCTTCTTCAGGTAGTCCCGAGATGATGCAAATTCTGGATCTTTAGTTAGAGAATAGCTGTAGTCGCCGTCCTTCAGGTATAAAATAAGACGCTCTTGAACACATTTCAGAGATCGAGCCTTGAGCTCACCGCCATCAACCTTCTTGGCTTCCTGGAAGTACTCAAGCAGCAAGTTGTTGAGGTGTTCCGGCAGACATGTTAGCACATCAATATCTTTGTTGTACTTCTCGAGAAAAAATCTTTTGAATTGGTTTACAGAGTTATTTACCATCATTTGTGTTCCGGGTCGAAGTTGGGTCTTCTTCCCAATGTAGGATGGCAGTGACCCCTCTGACTGTTCTGTGTAGGTCACCTTGTCAAGGTCAAGGTCATGATCATCTGGATAACATTCCAAATCTATCACTTCCTCTAGAGCTGGGCTGTTGAAAGAATTGGATGAGCTCTGGCTTTCTGTAAACGTTGAAATATTCTCTTCATGTTTGAACAACTGCATTGGAACTGCCAATTCTTGTTGGTTAGATTTAACGAATGAATGGCACATATTCTTGCTTGCGTTTCCAACATTTACATATTGACAAGATTGTTTTGTTTTCCCATCATGCTCCAGGCTGATGTTGGTATTTTCCGAAGGTAGAGTCTCGTTTGGATTGTTTGGACTCATTCCTGACAGTGGAGATGCTCTTGGAATATTAAACTGGTCAAAGATATCAGCGTTACTGCCAGTTCTTGAACGCTTAACATTGCTTAATCCATCACTGTTCTTGAATCGAAACTGTTCAGGTGGGTCTCTATTGATTTGCTTATCAGAAAGTCTCGACTGGAAATACAGATGGCTTTCAGGAGCAAGAGAACATTCGTCTGAAAAAGGACGTTTTGATTTTGAGGAACACCTTTGAGTCCGATGTACAGTTACACGGTCTCTGTCAAAAGACTTCCTGTCTGCCGGTGGCCTGGCATCAAATCTTTGCTGCATTGTTTTGGTTGCCTTTGCACAAAAGCTTTCGCTGACAATATTACCATTGTTTTGCAGCAGCTCACTGAGGACGTATCTCTCTTTCTTCACATTGTCTATCTCCACACTCACATAACCACTGATCTCCACGAACTGGTTGTAGAATATTGTCTCCTGGCAGACTTTTTGGAGGTTCTCAATAAAGCCTTGAAAGAACTGAACAGAATACTGTCTCTCCATTTTGCCTGAAACACATAAATTTAGACAATAAATTTATGTACCTTTGAGAACCAAAATCATCTACTAAAGGGAGGGTTCTATCGGGTATTGAAATATCAAAATTAAATACTGAATACTGAAATGAAATTCAAAGTGACATTCCTGTTTAAACAATTTTAACAGAAGCTAGTTTGAAAATATTACTGGGGATAATATTTTCATGACTATATATTTGAAAATCTATAAAACAATTAAAGTGAAGTCATTCATGAGTATGGAAGTTAATTGCAACATAACAAGACATTGATGATAAGTGTGTTTCTGAGTGTATATTCTGTCAGTATATATGTTTTATTGTATTACATAACACATAATTGCACTAAAACAAAACGGTTGATACTCTGATAGAACCCTTTCTTTGGAATTATTACAGCCACAAATATTAATTGAGAAAGATTGTCAAAATTTTGAGTTTATTCAGAGAAATATTTTATTTGTTTATAAATCATTAATGTCAACATAAATAGTTAATTCATCCAACATGATCTATCTATCTATCTATCTATCTATCTATATATCTATATATCTATCTATCTATATATATATATATATATATACATATACATATATATATATATATAGTGAATGCTGAAGATGTAAGTTAATCAGAACATAGTTACTGTTATTGTTACAATGTACATTGGTTTTGCCAACCGAGGGAGATAAGTCGTGGCGATTTACCGCAAGTTTTCTACCAACTAAGTATAAAGAGACGTTTTAAATATGTCACGACCTAACTATCAAGCACATCTATATAGTATTTCGTTATATTCAGGTGTAACAATAAGTGTTGCTTACACCTGTAACTGGCAATGTTTACCACTTGGCCAACTCGAGCATAAATATCTTTCTACATTCGGACAATCTCGGAATCGCATTGGTGCATTTGATCGAGCAACTTTGTTTGCGGCTGCAAACTTTGAATCTTGATTTCTTGCAAAATGGAAGAAATAGGTCAATTTTATTGTATACAGCGTCATTTAAAAGCATAATATACCACAATGAAAATTGAATTGAGCATTTTAAACTCCACATTTTGTTTCTATCTCAGTTTCTATCAGAAATCACTACTTTTACCTTCATATCGTCAATAAACGGAGTCGACTATCATCAAAATGGTAGTTTTCGGCAACAGTCGGTAGTTATCTATAAAGTAACATCATTTATAACGTTTGGAATATGTGTCCCCAACAACACAATGGTTGTACCTTTAACATAATGGATATGAAACAATTATTTTATTACTTTTTTATCATCTGTAGGTCCAGAAGGTCAGCCATCAACAACAAGATATAGAAGCTAAGAACAGAAGGCTCCGCGAAACAGATGTGCCACTCAGAGTTGAGGATCCATGAAGCCACAACTGAGTGTTCTGTGTCGCCCAACCAGCACTGTATGGTGTTCTCCGGGATTATTCCTACTTTGGCTGTCACCCCAGCAGTCCCTACTTGTCTCTGCAGCCAACTGAGAGTCGAGGAGGGGCGGGATAGCGCAGTGGTCAGTGCGTTCGGCTTTGGATCAAGAGGTCCGGGGTTCGAATCCCCTAGGCACGGCAACTTTGTCTGTAGAGAACTGTTCTACACGCAGTAAGGTTTGGGTGCAATGCTACATGAATTTCAGCGTAGCACCACCCTTGGTTTGCCGGTTCCAACCGATGCTCGCAGGTTTCATCGCAATGCATAGCCACATGGGTATCCGGGCTATCTCCCTGCAATAATACTAGCAGCCGCGATGTAAGTGAAATACTCTTGAGAGCGGCGTTAAACCCTAACTCACATCACCACACGGACCATCACTGTATGGTGTATTCCAGGATGATTCTAAGTCTTGTTTTCACCCTAACAGTCCCTACTTGTCTCTGCATTCTAAGTCCCTACTGAGAGTCTCCAAAGTCTTGGATGACCTTCTATGATGGACCTGAACATCTACGTGATTATCAACATGTATTTCAAGGAATTCGTTTGGTGAAACACGTCATTAAAATGTCATTTGAACAATGTCTGGTATTTCGTTTTTACTCTTAAAGAGCCGTCAAGGATGTTAGTGTTTCAAATACATCTGAACATCTGTACGTGATTATCAACATGTATTTCAAGGAATTTGTTTGGTGAAACATGTCATAAAAAATGTCATTTGAACAATGTCTGGTATTTCGTTTTTACTCTTAAAGAGCCATCAAGGATGTTAGTGTTTCAAATACAAAATTATTTGTGGAAAATATACTTATAACGTCAATCGCTAGAGAAATCTTTTATCTACAACATGACATGTGATAAATGATTTTAATATCACGACATTGTAATGAAATTTGGTTTCAAAGAGAAGTATCCCTTCGAGTAGCGCACTAATTTAGGGTATCTGACGTCATATAAACAGAATCCCCTTTATTGCATAAAACGTACTACACATCAATCGTTTGCGAAGCGTGAAGGCTGTCTTTAGCGCAAGTCGCTATAGCAACCCATGTGATGCACTTGCTGCACGTGCTTCTCTTGCAAGTTAGGCTACACTTGTCATGCAATACTGAATGTGACGATTTCTTTGTAAACAGTTTTTCTAAATGTCCTGAGAATATACAAATTATTGCCTGTACTTTTTAATTGAGATAAGACCAGCAGATTATGACGAATATATTCTCATTGATTATAAAATTCAAGTCAAATACCTAGGTGATAAACATTTATTCCAATATATTTTAGAAAATACACAATTAAATTAAATGGTAACTAAATATACGGCAAAATTTTATATTTCGATTTCTTTCATTGCCCATAAACTTATTTTTCTTTCGTGTCTTACAGTGTGTTGAGCTAGACCACAATGCTTTGCGCTTGAAAATAATAGACTTGATCTTTAGTTAGACTGGAAAACACCTCTACTAATTAGTGCAAAATCTCGGCTTATTTTGGTCGAAAAAATCTAGGAAAAATTAAGTTTTTATATTTCACGGAGTTAGATTTTTGGAAATTTTTCGAAATGTTCATCAACATCCTTGATGGCTCTTTAAAATGTTTGGTTTGACCAAATCTCCATTAAAAGCAGATCGGATAAGATACTCGTTAACATCGATGCATTTCAATAAAAGTACTACTCCACAGACCTGCATTCAATAAGGAATCGTGCTAACAACGTCCTTGCCTTGTAGCTCATTGACTGCGAAGTATGAGAGTTTCGTCCACTTGATTTTAATGAGATACAACAAATGTATGAGGATTGTGTGAAAGTTTAGAAGACCCATGTGCATTAAAAGCAAATTACGAATTTAACCACCTTGGAAAAATGCATATTTGTATCTGCTCATTTGTACCTTGGGTTTGCAAAACTATCGGGGTGGGATGTTACCGTTGTTACCGTGTTTAGCTTCGGTTCAAGAGGTCCGTGGTTCGAATCCCGCCAGGGGCTCGGCATCTTTGTTGTGGAGAAGTGCTCTACATACAGTAATATAAGTTTTTGGGTGTAATTCTACACTGAATTTCACCGCAATTATGGCGTTCTCCCTGCATATAAGTGAGTTAAACTCCCAAATCCCCTCACCTCAATATTGCGGTGCCGAGGGTTATTTACGAAATTATTGAATATCTCAGGACATCCAGAATAGTGTAATAACCACAATCGATATATTCGTTTATCGACCTTATACAGTGTTAACTCCTTTTTTGGCAGAAGGTCCATGTCAAGATGTCGAGAACCTTCATCACAGAAAAAGAAGTCCTCTCTCACATGATAATGCCACGAGGCATGTCTGAAGCTCTTACATATCTAGCGGCCAAAAGAAATGCTATCACATATTCAAAAATAGTCAAAACTTATATATACTCCTACATTATTTGGTTGGGGTATGTTTCATATCAAGGGAGATCACTCTGCGGCTAAAAATTAATCGATTTTGAATGTATTATTACTTGAAGAATAATAGAGACACATGTTTTTTATTGAATCAATTTATTGACGCAAACAAAATAATACAAATGTATATAGGTTGAAATCGCCGTACTTCTGTTTGTTACGGTAAGTTTCGATTCTGAAATTTCGAGTCGAGCAAACGTTTAACTTCGGCATTCCATCTAAGGTCAAGGTCATCCGTAGGACCTGTGTAGTTAGTCGCATGACCTGTCTTCACGGGTCACACGGATGGTACACCCTTGCAAATTCACGTATGCATTGGCTATTGACCAATCAGAATTCAACAAATTTATCTAAAGGGTAATAAAACACCATGTTCATCTTCTCAAGGTCCAAAAGCTCTAGAAAGCTGAAATCTTGTGTACAGAATCCTTGACCAATGAGGATTATAAATTACACGACTCAAACAGATAATTTTAACCGTTCTCCAGATCCAAAAGCCCAAGAAAAAAGCCCACTATCAGCTGCAACTGTGGCAGTAACTACATTGGGGAAACATCCAGACCACTCAACATACGCATCAAAGAACACAAAACATCCACAATCAAGGCAGACAACAAATCAGCCATTTCAGAACACATCACCAAATTTCCACAACACAACATCAATTGGGACGCTGTCAAAACACTCACAAACAACAAACATGATTACACCCACCGCCGTTTATCTGAAGCTTTACAAATTTTGAGACATAACCCCTCTTTGAATAGAGATCAAGGCTATTTCATCCCATCAGCTTACAACCACTTAATCCACAAATAATTAATCCACTCTACTCACTCTGGCTTCCTTCATTATCCTCCACTGATTGCTCACCCTCACTGCTGCATTGTATCCCCATCCCAACTTAATTAACTTACCTTCCACTGGTATCCATGTTATCACTACCTGCTTGTTACAGCTTTCATCTTATTGTTATCTCATCTTGTTGTCTTTGTTATCCCATTATCATACCAAAAATGTTTCATGTATATAACCTCTGATTTTATCATCTCTCCCATATGCTTGATAACGGTATAAGGATCTATACCGAAACGTCGCTATTGTTAATAAAGAAGTTGATCATCCATAAATATTTGTCTTCTTCATCACACCAACTTCTAGAATGCCTCTCAAACAGTTCATAGTAAACAGTTACAATGTTGGCAACTCTTTGAAGTGACTAGGGGTCAATCATTTCAAAACTCCAGTTTTTATTTTCTTCTGCGAAATATTCAGTAAGCGATCAACTGGGTCAAACATCATATACTTCCTCTTATCCTCATTTAATGTATGTGTTCTCATTTATTCAATCTGATTACTTTTATTCGAAAATTTATGAAATTTGAATTTTCAAAAATTTGACCCCTTCTATCTTTTTCATTATGCCAAATTTCATAAACACACACCACTGCCGTGGCGATCACAGGGTACGTTTCAGAATGATTGTTGTACTCATGATTCATTGTCATTGTATGTGATGGTATTTTATTGACGTTACAATGAACGTCAATATACATGAGATTTGCACTAAGATTCACATGCAGGTGAACAAACTTTCGGTACGCAGCTGCATGATATAATATAACAGAAGGATTCGAAATCTGAAGGAAGTATCTGTGGGCATCCTCGGTTCTCATGGCTTTATATATGCTCCGTTACTCGGTTACCCATGGCTTTATATATGCTCCGTTACTCGGTTACCCATGGTTTTATATATGCTCCGTTACTCGGTTACCCATTGGTTTATATATGCTCCGTTACCCGGTTACCCATGGTTTTATATATGCTCCGTTACTCGGTTACCCATGGCTTTATATATGCTCCGTTACTCGGTTACCCATGGCTTTATATATGCTCCGTTACTCGGTTACACATGGCTTTATATATGCTCCGTTACTCGGTTACCCATGGCTTTATATATGCTCCGTTACTCGGTTACCCATGGCTTTATATATGCTCCGTTACTCGGTTACCCATGGCTTTATATATGCTCCGTTACTCGGTTACACATGGCTTTATATATGCTCAGTTACTCGGTTACACATGGCTTTATATATGCTCCGTTACTCGGTTACCCATGGCTTTATATATGCTCCGTTACTCGGTTACCCATGGCTTTATATATGCTCCGTTACTCGGTTACCCATGGCTTTATATATGCTCCGTTACTCGGTTACCCATGGCTTTATATATGCTCCGTTACTCGGTTACCCATGGCTTTATATATGCTCAGTTACTCTCCACTAACGGAGCATATATAAAACCATGGGTAACCGAGGATGATATGTGGGAAGAAAATGGTAACTTTGTAGCCTCCCAATAAGGATATCAAAGGCAACGTCCTTGAAAACCGTTTTGGTTTATTTTAATTTTTAAGAATTAAAAGCTGAAATCTTGAGTATAGAATCCTTGACCAATAGGTATTATAAATGGTAGATGTTATGTCTCTAATCCCAATATTAAAGGTACATCTATTGTTTTGTTGGGGGTCACATATTGCAAACGTTGTAAACGGTGTTACTTTATCGAGAAGTACCGACTGTCACCATTTTGATGGTTGTAGACTTAGCATATTGACGATATGAAGGTAAAAGTAGTGATTTCTGATCGAAAACCGGACAATGTACAGCATGTGGCGCGCGTCAATGAGTCAAACGTAATTTTGGAATCTTATTTACAACAGATAAAAAGACAGATTTGAGTTAATTATGTTTAATAGGCCATATAACTACTGTGCATGTAAATGGGACGTGCAGTTTCGGTTTCTGCACATGCATGATGATGTTACTCAATTTTAATTGGAAACTAGTAATTTTTAATATATATGACGATTGGGGATAAATATGCAAGCTGAGTGAATTTATTTGTATTGTAGACACCACGTGTGGTGAGTTGGAACGTATAAAAGCCAAATGAAATTTTATGAAACACAATGGATGCACACAATCGAAAACCCTATTTTCATTGTATTCTTCATATACAAAGCCCAAAAGTTGATATCTTGAGTAAAGGCTCCTGGGAAAATGGAATTATATATTGCAGATATGTTGCCTCTGTGACAACAGATACCATTCCCTAAAAAAACGTCATCTTTCATAAAAAACTAAATGCCATAGAAACCTGAAATCTTGTATACACCTTTGTAGATGAGGATTATAAATTGTCGATTTGGTGACTGTAGCCTCCCAGTAAAAAACTATTAGCTGCATATTGGTTGTGACTTAATTTCCAACCTCATATATAGTGTATTACCTAATGCCTGATGAGCTATTTTATGCTCTATTTTTAACAATGTTTTACTTGAGGTTGCTTTTTAGCTCTTCCAACATTATCTAAACTGGGCTAACCTTGGGCGTCGGGTAGTGCTCGAAGATCACCTCCTCATCTTACACCAGGTACCCACTTACTGCTGGGGGAACAGAGGCACAGTTCAATAAAGTCACTTACCCAGGGTGACACCATCAGTCACTCATGTCTCACTGTGGGGCAGGGAATCACCATTCAAACTCTCAGTTAATTCAGCAATGAAGCCTCGTTCATTGTTGCTGAACTTCACTGGTAGTGGTCGACTGAGCTATGCACAGGTTCACTTGGGGACCGCAAAATTACATGGGCCGCTAAATTAGCAATTACTTTTAAACCTCTCTTGAACGCGATTGCTCAATGTAGCGCTACGTAGCAAGGCGAGCAAACTTCAAAGAATTTGCACTGTGTCGTTCAAGAGAGAAAGAGCGCTACATTGAGAACGGAGCCATGGTTTACTTCTCTTGCACAACCGCTGAAGATGATGTTTTGTTGAGAGGTCCCATGTACCTAGGGATCCAAAGTTTGTACATTTGGTCCTGACCAATAATGGCATGGCAGGCATAATCCCTAAAACCTTTAAATGATTTCTCAAAAAACCGATTCTCATAGGAAACTTTCAGAATATTATCATTGGTACATGGAGACTAAAGTTTGTTCATTTGATCCTGCTCCCCTCTCAAATATTGGTGTTGTGGGATATCCACCTTAAAATCTTTAAACGACTTCTCTCCAAGAACCAGTTGACCTGGAAGCTTAAACTTTGAGAATATCATCATTGTTGGGTGGAGACTAAGATTGTAAATATCTATACCCTACTAACAAAAAAAGACCTTGCCCATTGGCTCTGTAGCTCATTATGAACATGTCTTTGGTAAAGACTATTTTAAGTTACACCAAATTTACAACTTATAATCAAGATTACTTTGGGTATATCAAGACTGTTTCTGGTTATCTGCTTTCAAGTGCATTTAATGACAGTAGCACAAGAAATAAGCAAAATTTAGCCAGCCACATAATCAGAGCTGACCTTAGTGTGACCATACCCTTGCTGACCTTGCTATTGACTAGTGGTTGTTGCATAATAGAGATCAGCTTTGAGTCAACATTGCTTGTAGTTTGGGGTGTATGGGGTAGTGGGTAGAGTTAAGGGTGTTGCCATGGTGACTGGGGGTAGAGGCTAACAACAGGTCCGAGGACAGATCACACCTTTAACATCCACTTGTTGATTCTTCCATAGAATGCAAAGGTCCATGATAATTATATCTTGCGTAGACATACCTTGAGCAATGTGGATTATTATTTGTAAATTTGGTAAAGGTCTAAACCGTAATAAAGACCACATGGACAATGCCTTATTATTTGATTTGTTCGTTTATGATAATAATAATTTATAGAGAGCCTAATATCAAACATCAAGATGCTCAGTGGTGCTATAAATTCACATTATTACCCTGGTATAAGGACCAACATCGTTCCTTTTTCATTCTCAACTCCCCTTGGAGTATGCAACCTAGCTACCAATTAAGGCGCTCAAAGGTTATCTGTCACATTGCTTTTCCTTCCAAACCAGGTACTCAATTGTACTGCTGAGTGAACAGAGGCACATTTTGAATAAAGTCCTAAGGTGACACCACAAGCCTCTCAACTCATGTCTCAGTGTGGGGCAGGGAATCACCCTTCAAACTGTCAGTTTTTATTCAGCAATGAGGCGGGTAACCCACCCATCCAGCAAGCCACGCCCGTTGTTGCTGAACTTCACTGATAGCAGTCGACTGAGCTATGCAAAGGACCACGTGCCAACAGAGTGAATAATGGGCTACAGAGCCAATGGCTCTATTTTACACATTCAATTTATTAGGCTGAATGTTTACGTAAACCTTTGTTATGAAGTTTGTTTATCCTTTCCAAATTCCAACATAACTCAAATGTTTGCTTCAAAACATTTTTCATCCTTTTCCTATTTTTCAAGACAATTGAATTAAATTCAGAATAATCTTCAACATAATGTTATATACTTTATTCTTAGTTTCAGCCTTTTTTTCATGATCAAGTGATGGACAATCAACAGAATCAGATCTGTTTCGCATTCACATTTCTCCTTTCATGATAATATTCTGCATAACTTAAGAAATTACACCTGCATCACATTATCTTCTTATTCACTGGCAGACGAGAATTAAAGACAATTTTTCTCCACAAGGAGGACAGTTGGTGATACACCATTGGTTCGGGGAGGAACTCCCTTTTTGCATGCTTGAGATAGAAAGCATATCCCTCGTCCAGAGCAACCTTGGGTCTCAAGGCCTGGTAGTGTTTGTAGCAGTTCACCCAACACCGCGACGGATCAGCCGGAGAAGCAAAAACTTTGAGGGAGAATGCTCGTGGACGTTCGAGGTACTCATCTCCTTGCTCTGTTGTCTTCAGTGTGATGTCCCCCCATTTCAGGTCCAGATGGACGGCTGGTCCCTTGACGTTAAAGTATTTAGTGTTCATGAGCCACATTGTGTTGGTCAGAGACTCTGGACTGTCCAATCCAAGCTGGGAGGTCTGAAACAACATTTCGATGTCATTGTCGTCCACAGCAGAGTAGATATGACATGCAACTCTCCCTTCTTCCGTCAGCCGCTTCTTCAGGTAGTCCCGAGATGATGCAAATTCTGGATCTTTAGTTAGAGAATAGCTGTAGTCGCCGTCCTTCAGGTATAAAATAAGACGCTCTTGAACACATTTCAGAGATCGAGCCTTGAGCTCACCGCCATCAACCTTCTTGGCTTCCTGGAAGTACTCAAGCAGCAAGTTGTTGAGGTGTTCCGGCAGACATGTTAGCACATCAATATCTTTGTTGTACTTCTCGAGAAAAAATCTTTTGAATTGGTTTACAGAGTTATTTACCATCATTTGTGTTCCGGGTCGAAGTTGGGTCTTCTTCCCAATGTAGGATGGCAGTGACCCCTCTGACTGTTCTGTGTAGGTCACCTTGTCAAGGTCAAGGTCATGATCATCTGGATAACATTCCAAATCTATCACTTCCTCTAGAGCTGGGCTGTTGAAAGAATTGGATGAGCTCTGGCTTTCTGTAAACGTTGAAATATTCTCTTCATGTTTGAACAACTGCATTGGAACTGCCAATTCTTGTTGGTTAGATTTAACGAATGAATGGCACATATTCTTGCTTGCGTTTCCAACATTTACATATTGACAAGATTGTTTTGTTTTCCCATCATGCTCCAGGCTGATGTTGGTATTTTCCGAAGGTAGAGTCTCGTTTGGATTGTTTGGACTCATTCCTGACAGTGGAGATGCTCTTGGAATATTAAACTGGTCAAAGATATCAGCGTTACTGCCAGTTCTTGAACGCTTAACATTGCTTAATCCATCACTGTTCTTGAATCGAAACTGTTCAGGTGGGTCTCTATTGATTTGCTTATCAGAAAGTCTCGACTGGAAATACAGATGGCTTTCAGGAGCAAGAGAACATTCGTCTGAAAAAGGACGTTTTGATTTTGAGGAACACCTTTGAGTCCGATGTACAGTTACACGGTCTCTGTCAAAAGACTTCCTGTCTGCCGGTGGCCTGGCATCAAATCTTTGCTGCATTGTTTTGGTTGCCTTTGCACAAAAGCTTTCGCTGACAATATTACCATTGTTTTGCAGCAGCTCACTGAGGACGTATCTCTCTTTCTTCACATTGTCTATCTCCACACTCACATAACCACTGATCTCCACGAACTGGTTGTAGAATATTGTCTCCTGGCAGACTTTTTGGAGGTTCTCAATAAAGCCTTGAAAGAACTGAACAGAATACTGTCTCTCCATTTTGCCTGAAACACATAAATTTAGACAATAAATTTATGTACCTTTGAGAACCAAAATCATCTACTAAAGGGAGGGTTCTATCGGGTATTGAAATATCAAAATTAAATACTGAATACTGAAATGAAATTCAAAGTGACATTCCTGTTTAAACAATTTTAACAGAAGCTAGTTTGAAAATATTACTGGGGATAATATTTTCATGACTATATATTTGAAAATCTATAAAACAATTAAAGTGAAGTCATTCATGAGTATGGAAGTTAATTGCAACATAACAAGACATTGATGATAAGTGTGTTTCTGAGTGTATATTCTGTCAGTATATATGTTTTATTGTATTACATAACACATAATTGCACTAAAACAAAACGGTTGATACTCTGATAGAACCCTTTCTTTGGAATTATTACAGCCACAAATATTAATTGAGAAAGATTGTCAAAATTTTGAGTTTATTCAGAGAAATATTTTATTTGTTTATAAATCATTAATGTCAACATAAATAGTTAATTCATCCAACATGATCTATCTATCTATCTATCTATATATCTATATATCTATCTATCTATATATATATATATATATATACATATACATATATATATATATATAGTGAATGCTGAAGATGTAAGTTAATCAGAACATAGTTACTGTTATTGTTACAATGTACATTGGTTTTGCCAACCGAGGGAGATAAGTCGTGGCGATTTACCGCAAGTTTTCTACCAACTAAGTATAAAGAGACGTTTTAAATATGTCACGACCTAACTATCAAGCACATCTATATAGTATTTCGTTATATTCAGGTGTAACAATAAGTGTTGCTTACACCTGTAACTGGCAATGTTTACCACTTGGCCAACTCGAGCATAAATATCTTTCTACATTCGGAAAATCTCGGAATCGCATTGGTGCATTTGATCGAGCAACTTTGTTTGCGGCTGCAAACTTTGAATCTTGATTTCTTGCAAAATGGAAGAAATAGGTCAATTTTATTGTATACAGCGTCATTTAAAAGCATAATATACCACAATGAAAATTGAATTGAGCATTTTAAACTCCACATTTTGTTTCTATCTCAGTGAATATATTGCGAAAGCGTACGCATAAACACGACTGCGAGGTAAAGGAATTCACAAAGCACACTCCAAATGTGTGAATAACTTTTATACGGTTTCTTTACAACTACTTTTCAATATTAGAAATGTAGTGGCCGTCTACCGTTCGGCACAAAAATGAAAAAATACTTCTTACATATGTTTCATTTTAAAGTGGTTTTTTTCAAATTTGCCTGACATTTTTTCATATAATCACTTAGGTGTTTTTGGATTTAAACATATTCATTAATTTGAAAGGATAGGGTACAAGTTATAAAACTTCTTACTGAGTGAAACCATCTCATATGTACAGTGCTGACATATGATATTGAAATGTAATATATGTACAATGATATATACAGAAAAGAGAAAGAAATGTTGCATATTTACAAGAAAGAAACACATAGACATGTAAATTATTAGCAAAGAACAAAGAGTAATACTAACAATGATAAATTATATGCGGGTTAATTATCAAATCTTCCTGATAAAGATATGTACTTTTGAACTTGCTTAACCATCTGAGTGTTGTCATTGTAGGTAAGATCTGCGCTGCAATTTAACAATAAGTCTAAATTAATCATTATTCTATTACAACATATTCTATTGATATCTCGAAACAGTTGTAGCCCGATATAAGAATACATAAAACATTCCATAAAATAATGATGAAAAGGTTTCGGAAGCAAATTTACAATTACAAGCAGGATTATCTTCGAGACCAAATTTATATAAATCATTGTTTATCTGCTGTTTGAATATCTCAATTCAGTATGGATTATGTTAAATTTTCGTTTACAAAAACAAAACATATGTTGGTGCTTTAAACGTGCTTGGACATATATAGAATTGAAAGGTTTTTATGGAGATAGATTCTCGTATGTGTAGAAGGTTATTCCAAAGCTGTGAGCATGATGGGGAAAAAAGATCGATTGTAAAGCTTTGTGCCTGAATAGGACGCTGTTCCACTTGGTATCTTTTAGAGCGAAGATAAAAACAGCCAAATACATATACACACACCCCCAAAGTCTAAACACCCAAATCTAAAAAATGGTCTTGCCAACAAAGAATTAAACATCCACAGCTCGTAGTCGAAGCGGTAGAACACTTAAACCAATAAAGACAAAAAATTATAAATTGATGGATGGACACAGTAGAATTATTTAGTATATTTTTACGTATAGTATCATATGCTGGACTCACAAGAAGAAAATATCTTAATATAGCATTTTAATTACAACATTAACAAATTCTATCTTCTCTTTTAATATTCGTAAATCTACCCCTTTCAATTAAGAGATCATGAGATGAACAGGGAAAACGGGCTAAGATATTCTAAATTTCTTAAATTTACAAATGATAAGTAGCGCTCAGTATAAATGTGAGTTTTTATGATTGAGTAATAATTGAGTAATAAGTAATTACAAATTTAATGTGGTGTAGGCGATACGTTGACATGTCCTTTAGACAGGTGGAAGTTAAATCATACCCCTTGTTTACAAACAACGATTCGAAAATGCACGAGGTGACACTGACACGACGCACGTTGTATTTCACCCGACACAAGAGACGATGTCTATTTCACGCTCGAAGGTTGAACGTACAACAGCACGTGCTAAACGTGCATGAAAAGGCTGTTGATCCGGACATGCTCGCCTAGCACATCGCATTTTGGGATGATATATATATATATATACTATGATATATGAAATCGAGAGTACGTCTTTACACACCATGTATCTATCAAAGAAAACGCAAAATCAACTATCTCCGACAGAAATATTTTGTGTTTTTCTCTGTTTTCTCTTCTTCTGTACTTTTCTGTCTCTCGATGACATAAACATGATTAATCAAGAAAAGTCAGACATCTTCTATATATTAATTCATTCAACAATTTCAAAGCAAACATGTTGCATGGTCAACGTTATACGACATACTTACTCACTCAAACCGTCAATCACATAGATATAATAGAAAGAAGCTTTCAATCTGTCTGCTATCTAATGGACAAAGGTGTCAATGGGACTGGACTGGATTAATTTTAAATCCATAAATTCTTCCAAAATTAATTTGGATAAAACACAACTGTTAATCGACATATAAGACATCTGCTAAGTGAAAATCAATAAATGTGCCTCATTCTGCACACATTTACAACATTATAAACATGGTAAGGGTTATGTTGGTGTAAAAATGATTTTATACCCCTTGGTTCTTTCAGTGACTCTAACTCTGCATGTTTGAAAGAAAAAAACGAGTATGATTGTTTGCCGAATCAGTCAAAATTAAATAATATACCGGTTTATCAATTTGTTTGGTTATTTTTACTGTATGAGTGAAACAATAGGGTGTAAAGTTTCTTTTGTACCTCATTTTATTACGGAGAGGAGAGGGTATGTCAAGTTGGATAACTTGTTCAAAATCCTTTTCCTTGAGAATACATTATGTTTAAATCACATATTAGGGTGAGAGATTCGCTTGTCCTTGTCGGTAAAACGGTGTCTATATCAGGCAGCTTACATTCGGACTGCAATTTACAATGAACACAATGCCCGAGAGAGTCGTGATTCACGTGCAAGACGCTGAAATGTACAAGTCAGTACATTTGATGATAGATTGAAAACGTCCTTTTCATGTTATCTGGTTGCTGTGGTGTAATGGTTAGGGTTCTTTCGATCAAGACCATCAAGTTCAAGGTTCGATCTCACATTCTGTCGAAAGTATATATTTGCTTGTGTGTTGAGAAATGCTATTTTACAAATTACCATCTCTTGGACTTAAACGATACAAATTAACACAACAATAAAGATACAAATAAAAAGTATACTTATATCAGGTGTTCATAGCAATAACAGGTATTCATTATGAACACCCGGTACGAACACCTCCGCACGTGCATTGCAG